>JAFEMH010002319.1:0-354585 GCA_022495995.1 Adenophora triphylla var. japonica | reverse complement strand
CATTTCTTTCCCGTAACTTAGAGCTCGGAAAGCAGATCCAAAAGTCACAGCTATAGCTGTCAAAATGAGGTGTAACAGGAGCTGGTTCTAAAAGATACACAAGCTTCCACAAAGGCTCCATCTTTGACTAAATGAATCACAACCTCTCAGTTTCCTATCTTACCCTTTTTTTTCTCCCGTAGCTCCTGCGCACATATATCAACTCCCAAAGACCCAAGCTTTCGAAGGCACAATAACCAAAGCACTCTGCTTCCGTTACAAACGATCTGATTAGAAGCTTATGCATCCTGGTAACAAGCATCAAATGGAGAAAACAAGTGATAAGGGTTACAGCATTGAAGGATAATTTTCTATTTTGAGCTACTAACATTACTGTACCCACTTCTAATACCATAAAAACCAACAAAAGCCACAAATAGGTATAATTTGAGCTACTAACATTACTGTACCACTTCTAATACCATAAAAACCAACAAAAGCCACAAATAGGTATAAGGAAAAATCCATATTAGAATACCCACTTGTTCCCCCCCCAAGGTTTGTCATTTGAGTTGGAACTTTTGCCTAGCGTATCTTGCAATTTCGGGGATTTTTGGGTTTCTAGTAAAATGTAAATATAACTGATTCTATCCAAGTAGTTCAGAATTGGAGACACCTACCAATCCCATGAATTCAATCTTTCCATGAATACCGAATTTCATGATAAAATTTTTCCAACATTAAAACAATGCAATATCCATCATCAAACTCCCAATCTCCAGCGCTTATTTCAATCACAAGTGAGAAAAATCTCATTAATTTGCTGAACTTATTTTTCATTCCAACAGAGAAAAAGAACACATTGAACACCAAATGTTAATACTATGTTTTAAGGTCTAGGGCTCGCAAAATTGGTAATTGCCAAAACAATTTCCAGCGAAATTATAATCAAAACAAAAGGCGCAGCTAAAGTAAACAACGATTCAACAGATAAGATAAGCTTCTTTAAGATCTGAAAAAAAAAAACAATCAAGATCTAAAATGAAGTCAATTTACAAATTTCGGAATCAAATTAGGGTCCGAGAGATTGAATTTAGTCGGCGAAGCGAGTACCTTACGTAGGAGTTAAGGTTGAAGTTGAAGAACTTGCGAATCCGCCTCTGTCGGAGTCTCTCACTCGGCAATTTGCTTGAGTTTATTCACTTCCACGGTTTAGAAAACGAGCACCGCAATGTTTTTGTCCCAGTCTTCGCCGTTTTTTTTTTCCTTAAAAAAACATAAAAACATAGGGTTTTTAACTTTTCCTTAAAAGTTTAACTAAATTGCTTAAAAAACCTTTTTACATAAAAGAAGAGGCTTTAACCAATAAACTCATTAGCTTAACAATATCGACCAATAAATTAAGAAATTTTCAAAACTCGTCAATAAGTTCCTAATGCTACAAAGAATCGTCTTCGCCGATGCTCAAGTCGTCCGTCCACGCGCACGATCAATTTCTGAACTAGCCGGTTTCGACCAAACACTGAAATCCTACGACTAGCCCAGAAATGATCTCCACAAGCACTCTCAAGGCGAGAGTAAGTATGTGTATGAGAGCTAAATAATTATAAGGAACAATGTATTCTCAAATAATCAAAAAGCAATTACTACTTGGAACGATTGATGTTGCCTTGTATTTATAGTAATGTTGATGAGAGATATAATTGTAGTAGGATTGCATGCAAATCCCTTAATTTGAGGAACAGATACGTATTTAGAGATCTCGGTCCATAAATAACTCCTGATTTATAGGGAGTTTCTGTCACGTTAAAGGTCGACATGTAGATTCGGGAATGTAGGTCGAGGTCTACCACAGTATGGAGTATCGGTCGGCATGGCTGATGGTGTAGGACCGGATTGTGCAGAATAATATATGGATCGTAGAGTCGGATCGAAGCCTAGGTCGGGACCTCGAGGAGGTCGGACAATGAGCTTAAGTCGACGGATCGTGGATGATGGGACCTTGGGTATGATAATAATTGGGCCTAGTGCAGCCCCGCTGATGAATGTGGGGGAATATATATGTTGCTAAGATTGGGCTTTACCACTGGGCCCAAATCGACACTTCGGTCCGTTCGGTCACGCTTCCCCAACTTTTTACGAGGGAATGATTTTGTCGACCGAGAAAGTTAAGAGAAATTTCGATGAGGCTTGAGGCTGACCTGCAAATCGGACGTTTGATGTTTACTCGACTAATAAAGTGATACTGCTCAAAACCCGTCTCGGGGCGTTCGCTTGAATGAACGATTGGATCTCGGAAGAGCGCCATTTTTCGTAATCATTGTAATTTTGACGCTTGAAAAACTACTTTAAGGGAACCGTTTTCCACATTTAATTGGGAAAATTAACGTTTTTGAATTTTTCCTTTTCCTTTTCAAATTCGGAAAATATAAATACCCAATTCCTTCTCCTATTGGAATTTTTACCTTCTTCACGAGCCTTTGGTATAACTCCCAGGCGGCAATGACGAAACAAAGCCCAATCGGCCAGTTTACTGGGACTTTCGTCTTACTGCCCGATAATCCTTCCTCATATTAAAAGCCCGATTAAGGTATTCTTCTCTTGCTTACTTTCTCATTAGTAGGTTTTAATTTCTCTGATTTGTTCTTAATTTCACCGTGGGCGGCTAGAACCTTCAATAGCCGAGCTCCCTCGGAGCTCTCGGGTATGTGGTAACTGCACGTTAACCACCGAAAGAATTATCTGAAACATATAGCGGAGAGTGAGAGAAATATCCTTGAATGAAACATGTGCTTCCATCTTGGCTGAGGTGGCGGCTAACTTATGTTGACACAGATCCGCCATAGGAGAAGACGTAGTAGATTTAGGAATTGACGATTTACTCAAATGTTAGTCTCTTTTCATCTGCTTCCTATGTGAATTGCCTCTTGACCATATATCACTTGTTTTATGTGAAGGATGCTAATAAACCCCTCCTTCCAGTAGGAATAAGGAAAGGTTTCCCCGTGGGAGTCTAGGTCACACTTAGTGTAGGTGCTCCCCGATGTATGATCGTAAGATGCGACTTCCCCCAGTAACCTCTTCTTCATGTACATATGGCGGCAAACAGAGGGAGGCTACAAAGCATCTACTTCACTCAAGTCCGCTGGATTGGGTGGATGCATTCGACTCCTTGGCCGCATGCGGGGAGAAATGAAAAGTGGGCTATGTGGCCTTCAAAGACCACTTCAAGAAAAACCTGAGTCTCGATTGCTATGATCTACGATTTACGTGAGGTAGATAGGGATGAGTTTACAAGGTGACTATCACTACCGAAACTCGGTGTTTTAGCGACTCGAATAAACAGCGACGGAAGAATTCTGTTGCTATTTAGCGACGTAAATTAGGGTATAGCGACGGAATGATTTTGGCGTCAAATTTAGCGACGGAATTTAATTCACCTCGTCGCTATATTCCACGCCGCTAAAACGAATATTCATCGAATATTCGTTTTATTACCGCCACTATTTTGACGGCTTGATTTACCGAGGCCAGACATTAATTCCGTCGCTACTTCTTTATCGGCGACGAGGAATTATTCACTTGGGTGAAAATATATTATTTTTTTTTTTTTATTTTATCGCCGGCGGAAATATTCCGTTTCGGTGAAAATATATTTTTATTTTTTTGAAAGCCATTACACCGAAGACGGAATATTTCGCCGCATTGAACAATTCATTTTTTAATTATTCGGCGGCGGAAATATTCCGCTCTGGGTGGATAACTCCCAAACTATTTTTATTTTTTTTTTTGAAAATATTACAAACGCCGGAATATTTCCATCGCTCGAATAATTATTTTTTTTAATTATTCGGCGGCGGGAATATTCCGTTCATTGATAATCAAATATTTTTTTAGAAATAATACTGCAGACGGAATATTTTATGTTGCTCGTATAATTAATTTTTTTTTAATTCTATCGGCGGCGGAAAATCCGCTTCAAGTGATTATACAATTTAATTTTTATAAATTTTTAGAACTAATTAACAAAATAACTAAGCTGAAAAACATTAAAATATTTAAGCTAAACGTTAGAAAATTGACTAGAATTTCAAAAAACTAAGCGAAAACATTAGAAAACTAAGCGAAAACGTTAAAAAACTAAGCGAAATTCTTTAAAAACTAAGCGGAAACGTTAAATCCTAAAAGCTTAACTCCCCTAACCCCTAACCCCTAAATTCTAAACTCCTAACCCCTAAATCCTAAAGCCTTAACCCTAAACCCTAAACCACAACCCCTAAAACCACGAACTCGAACTGAACCCTACAACCACAAACCCCGAAACCTCAATCCCAAAACCCCTAACCCCTAACAACCCTAACCCACAACCCCTAACCCAAACACAACCACGAAACCCGAGACCACACGAACCTGACCCCACAAACCACCCAAATCCCCTAATCCTCCTACAAACCCTAAGCCACTGAAGCCCCCAACCCTGGCTCTTAAACCTAATTCCCTAACCCCAAACCCTGAAGCCACTAACCACAACACCCACAACCCTAATCCACAAGCCTAACCACAACCACAACCCTAACCCCTAAATCCTAAGGTAGTATAGTGGTATAGGGTATAAATGATGCGTGGGTTAGGGGCATAGTTGTGGTAAAGGAATTGGGTATAATATATTATATAGGGCATAGGGCATAGGGTATAAGGTATAGTGTATAGTGTATAGTGATATAGTGTATAGGGTATAGGTAATATAGGGTATTAGTGTATAGTGGTAATGGGAGTATGAGTGAATTAGGGTCAGGGTAAATATAAGGAAGCGTATAGTGTGATAGGGTATATAGTATAGTGATATAGGGTATAGGGTATAGAGTATAGGGTATAGGGTATATGTGGTATAGTGTATAGGTATAGGGTATAGGGTATAGGGTATAGTGTATAGGGTATAGGGGTTAGGGTATAGGGTATAGTGTATAGGGTACTGGGGTATAGTGGTATGAGGGTATAGTGTATAGTGTATAGATGTATAGATGGTATAGGGTATAGAGGGTATAGTGTATAGAGGTATAGGGTATAGGGTATAGTGTATAGGATATAGGGTATAGTGTATAGGGTATAGTGTATAAGGTATAGTATATAGGGTATAAGGTATAGGGTATAGGGTATAGGGTATAGGGTATAGGGTATAGGGTATAGGGTATAGGGTATAAGGTATAGTGTATAGGGTATAGGGTATAGGGTATAGTGATAGTGTATAGTGTATAGTGTATAGGGTATAGGGTATAGGGTATAGGGTATAGTGTATAGGGTATAGGGTATAGTGTATAGGGTATAGGATATAGGGTATATGGTATAGGGGTTAGGGGTTAGGGTATATGGTATAGTGTATAGGATATAGGGTATAGGCTATAGGGTATAGGGTATATGGTATAGGGTATAAGGTATAGGGTATAGGGTATAGGGTATAGGGTATAGTGTATAGGGTATAGGGGTTAGGGTATAGGGTATAGTGTATATGGTATATGGTATAGGGTATAGTGTATAGTGTATAGTGTATAGGGTATAGGGTATAGTGTATATGGTATAGGGTATAGTGTATAGGGTATATTGTATAGGGTATAGGGTATAGGGTATAGGGTATAGTGTATAGGGTATAGTGTATAGGGTATAGGGTATAGTGTATAGGGTATATGGTATAGGGTATATTGTATAGGGTATAGGGTATAGGGTATAGGGTATTGGGTATAGGGTATAGTGTATAGGGTATAGGGTATAGGGTATAGTGTATAATGTATAGTGTATAGGGTATAGGGTATAGGGTATAGTGTATAGGGTATAGGGTATAAGGTATAGGGTATAGGGTTTAGGGTTTAGGGTTTATGATTTATTTATTTTTTCAAAAATAATATTTATTGACTCATATTTATTTTTTTGAGAGTAATTTAAAATAATTTTCATATTTTATATAATTAAAAATAATGATATTTATTAAATTAAAATTAATTAATATTTATGATTTATTTATTTTTTCAAAAATAATATTTATTGACTCATATTTATTTTTTGAGAGTAATTTAAAATAATTTTCATGTTATATATAATAAAAACAATGATATTTATTAATTATAGCGGCGAAAATTTCCGTCGCTGGGTTAATTAAAACAGCGACGAAAATTTCCGTCGGTGTACATGCCACGTCATCGATCCATGTGAACGTAAAGGTTAGCATCAGATTTATCAGCGACGGAATATTCCGCCGCTAAATATTAATTACAGCGTCGGAATTTAAATTCTGCCGCTATAATTAATATTTAGCGCGGAGAATATTCCGGTCATGCAAAGTAATTATAAATACTGCGATTTTGGGATTACGAAATCGATTCACGCCATTATTTCCCTCTCTCTCTCTTCCCGCTATCTCTCTCTACCGCGATCTCGTCTCTCTCTCTCTTCCCTCGCTCTCGCTGCTCATGGCCAGTCACCTCTCAGCGCCGCCTTTAAGCTTCGCCGTCCGTCCACCCTCTCCCGCGTCTCAGTCTGCTGCCGCCCGCCACTCGTCTCGCTCCGCTCCGGCGTCCTCTGTTTCCACCGTGTTTCTCTCTCTTTGCTCTAATCAAGGTAAATGCTTCGATTTCTTTCAAATACGTAGATACGAACTTGTTTGCTGTGTTAAATTTTTCTGATTTTGGTTTTGGAAGTGGAATTAGGGTTCATTCGGGTAGTGTTGGGTCTATTGGGCGATCCTGGTAGCTCGAGGACCATGGAATTATTGGAGTGAAATTCAAAATCCTCCCTTTGCATTTTGAGCATTTCATTATCGGGATTGACCGATTTTTATATTATATGTTATTTTCCGAATTTGGTTGTCTTATCGGAAGGCTACATTTATGTTCAGTGATAAATGTGTTGGATAGGAATTTAAGTGCACCAACTCTGTCATCACATTATTTGTTCCATTCTCATAATTCCTTGAATGTGTTTTTGCAAGCTTGTAATCACAAGAAAATTGGGTGAAGCCTTGAGCTGGAAAAGTTTAAAGTTGACGGTACTTGTAAAGCAGAATATATGAAATGCAACTTTCTGTAGGAATACTAGTCTTGATAAAGTTATGCTAGTTGAAGCAAGGGTTCCACAAAGTGATCAATTTCACTAGGTTTTATAATCAAGAGAGTTGGATATGGTGTTAGGAGGTATTGTAGAGAGCGTGCCCAAAGTGTTATAATATGTGCGTTTTCTAGTTCCCAGTATTACTAGAAACCAGTCCGAATGATAAACCCGATTGCTTTGAAAATTAAAATCATCATATGGATTTGTTTTTCAAGCAATGAAACTATTTCTTTGTGTGCTATTGCATTTCACTCCACATGTGTATGGGATCTGTCACTATTTATCACATTTTAATTAGTTTGAAGTTGTGTATGTAAATCTTCTCTCTGGTTTATGTAACTGTAAGTTGAATCTAGACTCTAGAGTCAGCTAATGTGGCGTGCTTGCTTTAGAAAGTTATAATCTTTGGAAGGGATTTTGAAATTATAGTTTATCATTTAAAGAGTATCTATGAAAATCACAAAAATAATTGATAAAGAGCTAAAGAAAAAACGAATAATGCTTAATCTAAATGGTGGTAATAATCAATTTAGTTATACCGAATCAGAAAAGACAAAAAGAAAACGATATGTTAGTAATATTAACGAATAGAAGAAAACATATGCCACTATAAAGAAAATGATAAATAATCGTACTCATAATCAAATATGTAACATGTTATATTTAGTAAACATAACATGTTACATATTTAGTAAACATAACATGTTACATATGCAACAATTAGATAAGTTACTAAATATCTAATTTTCAAGTCTTTTAAAGTCAAAGGGGGAGGAAGGGGGGTGAATGTCTCAATAATGTAACATATTCAACTGCACACTACCTTAGTGGTTCTAGATCCCATTTTGGGGCGATTGACGGCATCGCGGACGGTGATGTATATCGCCTACGTTTGAGCGCCTGATATCAATCCTGGCACCCTAGATGCACCTTAGGGTATTGTGGTTGGTGGTTAACATCTTAAAATATAAATAAGATGAGAGCCTTTCTCACCCACAACTATCAAAATCCGTCCATCTTTGATCAAGAAAGATAGAGCAAATAAGTTCTCTATTTGTTTGAGAGCAAAGGATTTTCTGTTTAATAAGAGTTTTCAAGTTTATTTGTCCTTTTCTCTCTAAGGATCTCAAACATCACAGCCATGTTTGTGACAGTGCCTGTTTTACTCTTCACTGGTGTTATACGGTCACAAGTAAAAACAAAGGTAACAGTATAACACCAGTGAAGAGAAAACAGAATTTTCCTCCAATTTTTTCAATCTCCACCTTCCATTTACTCAAGATCCTGATTGCAGAATCTTCTCATGAGCTTGAAAGGCGGCGGTGTTGCCCTCAATCTCACGGTTTAACCGCATGTGCAGCCGTATAACACCTGATGAAGAGTAAAGAGTGCACCTTTGTCACAAACATGGCTGTTATGTTTGAGATCCTTAGAGAGGAGGACAGTGAAACTGGACAAAATTTTTATTAAACAGAAAATTCTTTGCTTAAACAGTCGAGAACTTGTTTGCTCTGTCTTTCTTGGTCTAAGATGAGATAGGGTTTTGATAGTTGTGGATGAGAACGACTCTCATTTTGTTTATAAATGTTAATTTAATTCATCATTGTAAAATTATATATTTTACAACAAATAATTAAATATTAATATTTAAAATTATTCACAATAGTAATAATTTAGGTCTATCCAAAAGTCGAAATTTCTTTATTTTCGATTATAAAGCAAGTAGATAAAGTGATATTTGCATTTCATATAATCGTGCATTTCGGGATGGGATAGGTTTATCAAAACGAGGCACTTAAAGGATAGAGTAGGTGGTTAGGTAGGGACACCATTATCCTTTAGTTTAGTTTGAACTAGAGCTCAAGATTTGTTGATACTAAGAAGCCAACCCCAATTCTAAACCTAATTTTAAATATTAACAATTTACAATTATTCACAATATTAATAGGTAAAAAATCCCGGCTGACCCCAATTTAAGGCGGCATGGAGCATTATAATGGAGAAATTGTTTCGAGAGTATCAATTTCAACAAGACATTCTTGAACTCTCGCGCTTTCACCAAAAACAACAGGAAACTTATTGACGGGAGGTATAGCATGCCATGCATCGAGTCTCTAAAAGATTGGAAGATTGATTGGGATGCGCTCAGGCTGCTTCGTGCTTTTGGGATTCGGAGCGACATGTGTTCACCCTATCGTACAACGATCGATGCCAACGATGGAGGATTTTCGAGCAACGGCGGGTGTGGGTGAGTCGAGGGCTGTGGCATTTCCTCGAGACGAGACGATCGATTACGGAGCAACTATACGAATTCTTGGGATTATCGGCGGGCTGGGTATCGGGCATTGTCGTTGACGATAGATTCATAGACTTGACTCATATAGCCGAGATTGAGTCGGACCGGCCCCGGGCATTTGATCTATCCACTTCCTTAGATATATTCATGTTGCTCATTACGTACGCGCACTACTTACTGCGGCTACGTCGGAGTGTGTCCGGCTCTGTTAGAGATCATCGAGCGGGCGAGAGGTGATCGAGGAGTTGACATCCGGCATATTCAATACGGACGGGAGCGATGGACATCATTCCACTTTGTTGCTAGCGGAGACATACCACGGCATTGATAGATTAGCCGGAGGATCCGAGTACGTAGGTTCGAGCGGCCCAGTTACTATCATTGTGGGTGTATGAGAGATTGCGCTTGATCTCGCCCCTTTGCCCGGAGGGGGCGGCATTACCTTGGGTGACCAGACGGCGCGGGATATTGAGGGATGCCGCTGCGAGAGTTGGCATAGGAGGTTGGCCTTGGCCGATATGAGACCGCAAACTGTACTATTGGATTCCGGCATGGGGATTGCAGACTATGAGAGATATTCGGGACAAGTCGGTGATTGTCCGACTTTCGGGACTACATGTATCATCCTTTTGCATTCCATCTCTAGTGAGCGAGCAGTACGGATACCCGCGACGGACCATTCGGACTTTGAGAGAGCGGTTGACGACTAATACCATGCCGATGATTATGGTAGGCCTCGGACTACACATTTCTTTGGCGAGCATTTCTAGAGGGCTTTCTTGGATACGACCACTACTCAGTCGGACTAGAGGTAGCACATTTCGACCACCGAGTATACGATATGGTACGAGGAGCGGCAAGGTCTGTACGGTGATGATAGAGGCTCGACGTCGAGAGTATTTTGGGGCGAGACTATTCTTCCAGTAGGACATTAAGAGACATAGAGGCCAAGAGCAACCACGATGAAATCACTTGGCGACATTGCGGCGAGATTATGAGAGACGGGAGCTTCGGAGAGGCTGCTTTGAGAAATGATCCCGAAGTGATAGCTCGCGGGGAGGCCTTGAGGCGGAAAGAGTAGTGCGAGAGCTACCAGGCGATTGATCCACCGGCTCACACGATACACGAGCCGGGACGAGGTCGAGCCCGACTTTTCGACATACCTAGACCAAAGACCTCCCGGGGACCGAGGCGGAGGAAGAGTAGAGATTCGAGTTCGGGAGCGGGAACGGGAACGAGTTCCTAGACACTTTAAGAAGATCTGTTAATATATTGTTAAATATGAGTTAGAAGCTTTAAATTTATTTTAAGAAGATACGTGTTGCTTTTAAGTTTGTAATTCAAATTTAGGGAATGATAATACGTTAATTACTTCTAAGCTTTGTTAATATATAAGGAAATCAAATAATTATTAACATCCCAATTTTGTTTCATCCGTCGATTAAATTGAGTGTACGTATAATATATGGATTGCAATGCAGGAGTGATGTCTGTTAACGATGATCGTAGTTGGATGTACAAGCGGAAGTTGCCGAATCATTGCAGTATCAATCCACGAGTTTATAAGAGGGTTGAAGGGGTTTATTGAATTTGCTGAATCAAATAAAACCAGTCACATGAATGATGAGGGTAAGATTAGGTGTCCATGCACCATCTGTTGTAATGTCAAGTATCTAAGCTTGATCGATACTCAGAAACATCTTTTGCGTAACGGGTTTGAAGTTGGGTACAAACGGTGGACTCGTCATGGTGAGCAAATGAGATTGCGCACAAATGTTGCGAATAATCCCCCCGGGAATATTCATGTACCTCCCGAACCCGAACCTATTATTCAGGACAATGAAGAACCACCTTTGAATATGGAAGATATGGTTAGGGATGCAGCCGCACCTGAATTCGATTGGTCAGAGAACCAACAGCAAGAACCAACCCCTACAGCCAAGAAATTTATTGATGCTATGGACTCTGCAAAGAGAAGGTCTATCCGAGGTTGCGAGATCGGTGTGTTGGAGGCGTGGTGAGCTCCTTAACATAAAGGCGGTGCAATATTAGCCGATGCAGCATAATCGTATCATGAAAGCAATTAAGCGGATGTTGCCGAAAGAGAATAAGATGGTTACAAACTTTTATGAGACAAAAGAAGTTGGTTGGGCGATTGGGCTATGTTATGAAAAGATTGATGCGTGTAAGAATGATAGCATGCTATTCTACAAGGAAGATTCACGAGAAGACGAGTGTTCAATTTGCGGACAAAGTAGATATAAGCCAAATCGGAGGGGAGTTCAAAACACAAGAAAAACAAACCACATAAGCGGTTGCGTTACATGCCGTTGATTCCAAGGCTGCAACGCCTCTACGCGTCTAAATCTACTACGAGAGGCAATGCGTTGGCATAAGGAAAGTTTGCGTGAAGAGGGTGTGTTGATTCATCCCGGTGATGGGGAGGCATGGAAACACTTTGATGAGACTTATCGACTTTGCGTACGAAGCAAGAAATATACGGTTATGCATACGCTCTGATGGTTTCAATCCGTTTGGTCTGAGGCAAAATCTTACTCTTGTTGGCCGGTTATAGCCACTGTCTACAATCTTCCGCCACAGTTGTGTATGAGTGATCCCTACATGTTCTTGTCGTTATTCATCCCGGCCCCAAATAGCCACAGGAGGAACATTGACGTCTATCTCCGACCTTTGATGGGCCAATTGAAGCGGCTTTGGGAGGATGGGGTCGAAATGTGGGATGCTTTCAAGCGAGAGAATTTCGGCATGAAGGCTGCGTTGATGTGGACGATTAATGACTTCCCTGCATATGGGATGTTATCGGGTTGGAGCACCCACGGGAAGTTGGCTTTGTCCGTATTGTATGAGTGACACAAAGTCTTTCACGCTCACGCACTGCGGAAAACCATGTTGGTTCGATTGCCATAGACAATTTCTTCCGGAGGACCACCCATTCGGGACCCGGAAGAATGCGTTTAAAAAGAACAAGATTGACCATGATGAGGCCCCGATTCGTTTCGGTGGTGACACGGTCTATGAGAGGAGGTATCTAGATTGCCCGATCCTCGGTGGGGAAAAAGTTTTCGAAGACCAAAATACAAGGGTTTGGGACTACCCATGCTTGGATCAAGAGGAGTATATTTTGGGATTGCCATGCTTGGAAAACAAATCTCATTCGACATAACCTTGACGTGATGCACATTGAGAAGAATGTATTCGATAATGTTTTTAACACGTTGATGGATTTCAAGGCAACAACTAAAGACAACGAAAAAGCTCGAATGGACCTTAAGGAAATACGTAGCGGCCGGCCTTAGACTTGGTACACGTCAATGGTAAACCGGTTAGACCGATGGCTCAATACGTGCTTACAAAGGAAAAGAAACTCCTCCTCTGAAATGGCTCAAGGATTTAAGGCTTCCCGGATGGTTACGCGTCTAACATTGGTAGCTGTGTCAATGTAGAGGAGGGGAAAGTGCGGGGTTTGAAGAGTCACGATTGCCACGTTTTCTGGATAGGCTACTTTCGATTGCTCTCGGGGTCTCTTGCACGACAATATGCGGGTGGCGTTAACGAGTTAAGTGAGTTTTTCCGAGCGTTAACATCGACCACACTGCGTGTTGATCACATGAAAAAGCTTGAGGAGAGCATCGTAGTGACTTTGTGCAAACTTGAGAAGATATTTCCTCCTTCATTCTTTGATTCTATGGAGCATTTATCGGTCCACTTGGCATACGAAGCTAGAGTCGGTGGTCCAGTCAATACAGATGGATGTATCCATTTGAGAGGTAATTGAATTTATTCTATTTCTAAATAATTTGAGCGTTAACAATATACCTTCTTTAACATTATTTATGTTTTAATCTACGAATGAATTTTAGGTATCTAGGCCAATTGAAAAGGAAGATGAGCAATAGGGCCATGGTCGAGGCCTCAATTTCAGAAATTTGTTATTATAGATGAGATTGTTGCCTTTGTCGGAACATATTTTCCTCCTGATGTTGATACGAGATTGACTAGGGTTGGCCGCAATTACGATGGTGGTTGTCCGTCTAAGGGAAACATCTCTGTATTTTCATCCCCTGGTCGGTTCCTCGGCAAACGGGTTGGTACGCGTACGTTAACCGCTAAAGAGTTTGCCGCGGTCAAAACGTATGTTCTTCTTAACTGTGACGAGGTTGGGGAATATATCAAGTAAGTCATTGATGTTATGTTTACGCCTCGTCGATTAAATTATGCATGTTTAATTACCTGCATATGAAATGCCTTGTTTAACCCTATTGCAGAATGTTTGAAGATTTAGCTCAGGATTTATCTCCAGAACTCATCGCAACTAGGACAGACAGAGAATTTCCAAACTGGCTAAGGAAATATGTAAATATTTCGTTTCATTCAAATTTATTCTATACACTTTTTTAAACATTCAATCTTAAAATTGTATTAAATTGGTTACAAATTGCCTTATAGGTAGCTGAACATCCGGGTGATGCCAAAGCTGCGAGGTTAAGACATTTAGCATCAACTCCGTACTTGAACGTTCATTTATACAACGGTTATTTCGTGAATGGCTATGTGTTTCATACCAAAGCTTATGGAGGCTCTAAATTAACGTGGAATAGCGGTGTGAAGCTTAAAGGAAACCTTGATTATTATGGCGTCTGAAAGAAGTAGTCGAGGTGGAGTATTTGGGTAGAAACAATGTTGTCTTGTTCAATTGTGATTGGCGAGATCTTTGTGCGAGGTGTTAAGAAACACACCATATTTGACCTCGTCGATGTAAAGGACTCGTCCAGACATAATGGCGACGACGTCTTCATCTTAGCATCTCAAGCACAACAGGTATACATGACTCCCTACCCTCGTCCACGACCCGACGGATGGTGGGCTGTCTGGATGACCAAGGCTAGGAGCATGATTGACAACCTACCCTCGTCGACAACTACAGAGTCGTCATTAGAAACACCCTATCAAGAGGATGAAATGCCAGTGCCACCTAACATTTCATCAGCTAATCATCCATTAGATGATGTCACTCATATTCCTCAAAATGTTGATGAACCCGAGGAGGATTTCTTACCAGTGAATTTGCCACCTCCTCCGCCTCGTTCAGGTCATCTCGCGCACATTGATATTGATGAATCAGAGGAAGAGGAAGAGGAAGAGGAAGAGGAAGAGGAAGAGGAAGAGGAACCTGAGTTTGATTCATCAGAGTCCGAAGACGAAGATGAAGAACTCGAGTTTTGTAGTAATTCAGAGTCCAGTGATGATGATGGGGATGAAGATTAATAATAGTTTAAAGTTTTATATGTATTGTGAATGCTTTAGATTATTAGAACTTTAAAGTTTTATATGTATTGTGAATGCTTTAGATTAATAATAGTTTAAAGTTTTATATGTATTGTGAATGCTTTAGATTATTAGAACTTTAAAGTTTTATATGTATTGTGAATGCTTTAGATTATTAATAGTTTAAAGTTTTATATGTATTGTGAATGCTTTAGATTATTAGAACTTTAAAGTTTTATATGTATTGTGAATGATTTAGATTATTATTAATAGTTTAAAGTTTTATATGTATTGTGAATGCTTTAGATTATTAGAACTTTAAAGTTTTATATGTATTGTGAATGCTTTATATTATTAATAGTTTAAAGTTTTATATGTATTGTGAATGCTTTAGATTATTAGAACTTTAAAGTTTTATATGTATTATGAATATATTATTCCTATTGTTAAAGTTGTATATTTTAATATTTTTACTGTAATACAGATATGAGTTCTAGTAAAAAGGGTAGGAAGACACGGCCCATCTACACATCTATTACTGGGGCGCAACCGTCCCGATCTAGTACTGATGATGCCGATGTCGACCCTACACGCAGTAGTACAAGCTCCACCTCTGGGGCCGATACTCATGCTCATCGATTACGAGGGAGGATATTTGTCCGGATATCGTCACTTTATGACCAGTAAGTAACTCTTCATTAATTTGATATAAGTTGGTTCCTTTTTGTTTTATATATAATTCATTATTTAAGTTAAAATGTTATTGTATAAATATACTTGGCAGGTTTGTAGGTGGATATCCTACCCCAGGGACTAAGATCGGGCAGTATTGGCGGTCTAGGCTCATTACAGAGTTTTGGCCCAACTGGAAATCATTGCCACAGGGGCAGAAGGAGGATGCGTGGGAGGAGTTTAAGGTAATGTGTTAATGATTTTTATTTAAAACTTAAATGTTAGTTTGTTATTAAAATGTTATAATTAATAATGATTATACTCTTTTAGTTTTGTAATGTTATCATTATATGTTGTAGGGGAAATATTGTTGGGCGCCGGAAATCGACGAGGCGACGGCTAGATTTGTTTTCGATATACAGGCTCATAAGCTATTTAAGGATCATATTGGTAACATATTTATCTATCCTTAATTAGTTTAATTAACAATGATTATACTCTTTTAATTTTATAATGTCATCATTATATGTTTACGAGATATTCATAATTTTTTATAGGTAACACGAAGAAACAATGTTATACTAAGCGGCTCGAGGCGAACCAACAGCCCTTGAGACCACCTTGGATGACCGAGGAGGTGTTTCTTCAATTTTGCGAATATTGGGGGTCGGATGCGGCGAAGGCTATTTCCGAACAGGCAAAGGCAAATAGAGCAGGCTCCTCGGGGTCGGCGACGAAGCATACCATGGGGACGATCCCGGTCGGCGAGCATCACTACCGCATGGTATGTATGTTAGTTTAAATGTAGTAGTGTATGCATGCTTTTAAATAGGTTTATGTACGTATGTTAGCTGGGAGCCATGTTGATGCTATGAAATCCATGATTTTAGTGTAAATGTAGTGTATGCATGCTTTTAAATCAGTTTAAATGTTGCATTTATACAATTTCAAAGTAATAATCTCGCTTATTTTATTTATAGGAAAGGGATCATGGACCGAATGTCAGTTTTTTGGATGTTTACGCTAGCACCCATCTTCGGACTCCTACAGCGCCCGATCAACCTCCGCAATGGGTTGACGATCGCTCTGCTAATGCCTTTGTAAGTAAACTATCATTAAATGACTTGATTTTGAATATGTAAATTTATTTATGCCCCTTACATTGTGTATATGATTATAATTGTTTGTTTTATTTTGACAGAGTGCATATCAAGCCGCCGTTCTTCCCGAAGGAACGCCTCCCGGCCAGCCCATTCCCTTCGTGCCTGATGTTTGGCGCTCGGTCACCTCTGAGGGACATCCAAAGAGAGGAGACCGAGTGTTAGGGATGGGGGATTACGGGCGGCAATGCCCGTTGATGTCGACCGGCCGTCAGTCAAATGTTGTCCCGACCACGTATCATGATCCGAGGGTCGACACTCTGCAGGCTGAGTTGGCTGAGGAGAGACGCGAGCGGGCAAAGCTTGCAGAGGCTTTGGCGGCTCAGGTGCAGATGCAGGAGGAGTCAGATCGGCGACATGCAAAGACTGATGCCAAATTTGCGATGTTGTTGGCTCGTATGGACCAGGGTAATTTCCGGCCTCCCCCGAGTTGATTACGGACTATTTTAGACTTGTTTGTACTATTTTATACTTGTTTGTAAACATTTGAGATATTTGGTACCCGCGGGAGCCCTTCCCCCCTCTCCCCCTCCCGATTTGGTACGGTGATATTTAGTCTTTAGTTTGGTACGCTGATATTGATTTTTAGTTTTATAGTTTAGTTTTATAAATTTAATTGTTATATCAGGTACAAAAAAATTTGGATAATTGATATTTTAAATTATTTTTTTTTTAAATTTATTTCAGTATCAGCGACGGAAATTTCCGTCGCTGAAATTAATTTATTTTAATTAATTTTTATTACAGAGACGAAAATTTTCGTCGCTATATCAATTAATTTTAATATAATTTTAATTTATTTTTTGTTTTCAGCGGCGAAAATTTCCGTCGCTGTAATAAAAATTAATTAAAATATATTAATTTCAGCGCGGAATTTTTCGCCGCTGAAATTAATACTCCCTCCGTCCCACTATACTTGACACTTCTTTCCATTTTGGGCCGTCCCACCTCACTTGACACCTTCCAAAAATAACCTAATTTTTATATTTTTATATTAGATGGACCCCACCACTAATTCCCTCTCTTCATTTTCCACCACTCAATTTATTCAATCAACACCACTATTTATCCCACTCATTCTCTCTCTTCATTTTCTACCACACATTTTCTTTATTTAATTGTTTCTTCTTAGTTCCCGTGCCCACCTCAAGGGTGTCAACTATAGTGGGACGGAGGGAGTATATTTTAATTAATTGTCATTCCAACGACGAAAATTTCCGCCGCTATATCAATTAATTTTAATATAATTTTAATTTAATTTTTGTTTTCAGCGTCGGAAATTTCCGTCGTTGGAATAAATTTATTTTAATTAATTTTTATTCCAGCGACGGAAATTTCCGACGCTGAAAATAATTTAATTTAATTAATTTTTATTACAGCAGCGAGATATTCCGTCCCTGAAATAAAAATTTAATTAAATTAAATTGATTTAGCGGCGGAAATTTCCGTCGCTGACGTAAAAAAAACACCGGCGGAATTAATTCCGTCGGTAAAATCAAAATATACCGGAGGAATTCGAGCCGTCGGAAAGCTGCGGCGGGCTGGTAGCGGCGGACCTCCGGCGGAATTTTTCCGTCGGTGTTTATATATAGTGACGAAAATTTGAATTTAGCGGAGGAAATTTCCGCCGCTAAAACCTATTTTTCTAGTAGTGTATCTACAGTAAGAAGGAGTTCATAGCTCGGTTTCGTAGTACGTTTACTAAGGATTCCACTAGGGTGGCTTTCTTTTACGGCCAATTCGAGGCTGGCCTGAGGTTGCCACTTGATCCCTTCATCAATGAATTCTTGGAGTGCATGGATGCTTTGCCTCTTCAACTGGGAGCTAACACTTGTAGGGTCCTGGTGTGCTTTATCATGGTATGTAGGTTTCTGGGATATGAGCCTTGTATGAGAGTCTTTAGAGAGTTCTTCAGTGTTAAGTTTGATAAGACTGATATGGGAATCAACACCCCTTCTAAGCCAAATTCTCCCAAGTTATTTATCAACCTTCCCAGTAAGGCGATTGGTTGGAATTCCCATGTTGTAGTGGTGGAGAGTAGGTTAGGATGGAAATTCCCTCTGCCCAATGCTGCATCTAAGGTTATAAGAGAGGAGGATTATTGGGAGCCACATTAGCACTTTGATCTGTATAAGAGATTGGTCCAGTTGGCTGATAGGGGCCCTATTAGCTGGGAAACTCTGGGGACCACCAAGAATAATTATATCCAAGCTGGGATGATGGCTGGTGAGGGGGAAGTGTTGCCTCTGGTCCCCGTTGTTAGGTGCCTGATATATCCTGATTGGGTCACCCATGCCTTGGGTAGATTTGAGGAGTGCCAATTCTGCCAGAGGACGCCCAATTACTGTAAAGACAATGGGGAGCATGTTGGTGGTAAGATTTTACTCGTCTTTATTTCTTAACTCGTCAATTGTTAGCTCGTATGTAGAACTCGTAGCTCGTACATAGAACTAGTTTGAATTGTATGCGCAACTCTTAACTCGTCAATTGTTAGCTCGTCTGTAGAACTCGTAGCTCGTACATAGAACTTCGTAGCTCGTATGTAGAACTCTTATTTGTCGATCTAACCTTTTGTTATCTTGGCCTTATGCAGTTCTCACCCCTGAACAGGAAGCCAATATGGGTCGCATAGTGGGAGTGTCTGACAAGAAGAAGGCCAAGAAATCTCATGGCGCTGCCAATGCCCGAGCTAACAGAGAGAGAGAGAGGCTGAAAAGGGGAATGATTTGCTGTCCAAGGATAATGCTGGGATGGTGCCGATGGAGGAGTTTGGGTCGGAGGATCCCTTAGAAAGTGGTAGCCAGGCTCGGGAAGTAACTGAAAGGGGTGATGAGGCCAATAGGTCGATCAGGCCAAGCCCGAGCTCCGATCCAGCCCTCGAGAATGCTGCAGCGACCTCCGATCATGGGACTGCTGGGGCTAGCCCTTTGCATGTGTTGAACATTGATGATGAAGCCCTCGATGAGGAGGATGATCTCCCATTGAACTCGAAGAAGATATCGAGGGTCGAGAAGGGAAAAACTGTCTCCTCAAGCCACCTTCCTCCCCCAGCTTCTTCGCCTATGAGCCATGAGTCCATTGAGGATCGAATAAGGAAGCTGAGTGATGTTCCCCCTCTCAGTGGGGTTAACAGTATGAGCCGCCGTTATCCCGAGTTAAGCCTTGGCTAAGTTGTGGTTAGGAGGGCAATAGACGTCGACCTGCTTGCCCATTTTGCTGATAAGGGGATGACCCCTGAAGAATTTTCTGCTCGATCTGGCTTAGTGTAGAGTGAGGTAAGTTTTTGTTTCCCCCATCTGTTTGGTCGTTTATTCTTTGGGATCGTCGCTTTAGTTTCTGAGTCTTTGTCTAGCTAACACTTTAATGATTTCCTTTAATGCAGTCCCTTACCATGGTGGAGCAAGCCAAAAGCTCTTGGAGGGCATCCATTGAGAGGGAGAGGCAGACCATGAGTCAGTATTCTAAGAAGTCTAACGAGCTGACCGAGCTGAAAGAGAAATACAATGATCTGGATGCCTCCTTTGACGCCCTCAAGCTCGTTAAGCAGAAGGCACTGGCTAACAAAGATAAAGCATTGGATGACCTTAAAACTGCAGAGACCAAGCTTGAAGAGATGAAGGCCGAGAGGGATGCTGAGCGTTTGGGGCATGAATCTACGAAAAAATAGCTTACAACTGTTTCAAAGATTCTTCATGAGAGGGATGAGTTTCTGACCAAGGTCAATGAGGAGCACAACCCAGCTAAGGCCAAGTGGAAGGAGGAGCTTCGATCTGCCTCGCAGGCCGCTGTGGATGCATTCAAGGAAGGGGGCAACTACTACAACGCTATTATCGATAAAGCAAAGGATTTTCTTGATGTAGGTTGACGCCATATGGCTCGCCGAGCACTAGTAGATCCAACCGCTGAAGTCTCCCTTGAACAATTATCCCGCTAGGCATCAGAAGATCAATACGACATGGCTGCTCGAGGTGGTCATTCAATTGTCCCTTATACTAACAACGACTTGACTTTTATTGCCCAGCAGGATGAAGAGGATGGTTGTGAACCTTGGATCGCTCCTCCTTTAGCCCCCAGAAATTTTAATGTGCTTCTACAGAAGATCGAGGATGCGAAAGAGATGGAGGAAGATACTGAAGAGGGGATTGCCCAGGATCAACCTGATCAGGCCAATGACGGGCCAGCTATTTAATTTTTTCTTGATGTAATGTGAACAAGTTTCAAAACAATTTTTATTTTTTGCTTTGTATATTGATGCCTTGGCCTAGTTTTTGGGAGGCATTTTAACTCATGATTTAATGATTGCTGTAGTCTGGGCCCGTTTTGGGGAACTTGAGCCTTTATTTACTCGTAGTTGACCTTAAATTTTTCGTGTTCTATGGTTTTGATTCTAGCATGAATGTATGTCGAGCTAGATTTACTAGGACGAGTAAGCCGCTAGAAGCTTTCGATCAGACTGGTTTTTTGATAACACAATCGACCTTAGACTTGTATAGTTTTTGAAATGAGACTGACTAAGAGTCAAGTCTGTTTAGGGGGATGAGGCTGACCAAGGGTCGAGCTTATCAGAACGAGGTCGACTAAGATGTTGAACCTGTTTAAATGAACGAAGCTGACTAGGAGTCGAGCTTGTTAGAACAAGGTCGACTTAGATGTCGGACCTGTTAAAGGAACGAAGCTGACTAAGAGTCGAGCTTGTTAGAACGAGATCGACTTAGATGTTGGACCTGTTAAAGGAACGAAGTTGACTAAGAGTCGAGCTTGTTAGAACGAGATCGACTTAGATGTCGGACCTGTTTAAAGGAACGAAGCTGACTAAGAGTCGAGCTTGTTAGAATCGATGTAAAGACGTAACACAATGTTGAATAGAACTGCGACTTTTATTGACGTGAAAACGTGCTTACATCGAAAATAGAGAGCTAGAACTATAACAAACTTCAAACTGAAAACTGAACTAACTCTAAAGCTGAAAAACTGAACTAGAAGTAATATTTGATTAGGTGAGTAGCATGCCACGGGTGCTTCAATGCTTCACCATCCAAATGAGCGATCATATAGGTTCCTTCTTTGATAACTCGAGTAACGACATAGGGTCCTTCCCAGTTGGGAGATAACTTATTCATCTGGGTTCTTCTTCCAGTTGACGAGATGCTTCTTAACACGTAGTCGCTCACTTGGAATGCTCTTATCTTTACTTTCTTGTCATGATAGCTCTTGGTTTTCTGCTTGTAATTTGCCATCCTTAAGTGAGCTGTGTCTCATTTTTCGTCGATCAAATCCAGGTCGATCAGTCTATTAATCTCGTTTTGCTCTTGGTCGAAGAGAATTACTCTAGCTGTGGGAAATCGTAACTCGGCCGGTGCCATGGCCTCTGATCCGTATGCAAGAGCGAATGAGGTTTCCCCCGTAGGCCCCCGAATGGTTGTGCGAACTGCCCAGAGAGTAAGGGGAAGTTCGTCCAACCAGTTGTTCTTATGACCAACCAAGCCAGTTTTCAATGCTGAAAGGACCAATTTGTTTGCTGCCTCTGCCTGTCTGTTGCCTTGGGGATAGTGATAGGCTAAAGTCGCATGCCTACAAATTAATTACCAAGACTCGGCTACAAAACTGCAGCTAGGACAAGTCCAGGGTCGATCCACTGAAGAACAGTTATTTAATTGCACAATTGTCACTTGACAAGATTAGGGGTTTAAAATTGATTTTATTAAATTCCTAAAACGGGAATTAAAAACTAAGTTGTAAAACAATTAAAGGCAAGCACTTCAGATTTGTTTCCGTCCCCGTTTATCAATCCAATATCATCGGTATAATTTCTTTCCCTTCCTCCCTATTCACTTGATCCGAGATGCATTTCAATCCCTATTTCTTTCGTATTAATGGTTATAAGCAGTGACACACTCACCTATTCCCCTAATCAATACCTAAACCTAACTGACACAGTCTAGATTCACAATATCGATTGATAGAGCTTTAAGAAATTAAGATCAAGAATTTCACTATTATTTTGCAAATAGAACAAAATCTAGTTTTACCCCCTTCTCAATTTACCATGACACATGCATAAATCTCAAAGATGCTACTTGTGAAAAATCCTAATCTGACACAGACTTAAGATTAAACTAGCATTAAATCAATTACAAGGGAAAAGAGGGTGATCAAATCTCAAAACCCTAGAAACGATTTATCAATTAAAACAAGTAAAACTATGAATAGGGATTAAGGAATAAAGAAATCGATACCTCAATTGAATTAAATAAACGGTTCAAGATTCAAATCCGAAGCAAGAGATTTAGTTCTCCATAAAAATTGCTGAAATCTCTAAGGAAGAATGATAATAAAAAGTCCGACGCTAATTATGAAGTTAAAAGGAGTATAAATACTTCTCCCCATCAAAAATACTAAACCTATACTAAAAAGTAAAACTAAAAAGAAAAAGAAAAAGAAAATTTAATAATAATAATAATCTCCTCCATTCCAACGCCAGTCAACACTCCTCAATTGCCACGGTCCACGCGCCTTTCCAGCTTCACACGCCTTGGTCCCTGTATTCCTTTCCTTGGTTGAGTGAATAATTAGTTTCCAAATTCACTCACTTACGTACTAATTGGTCCTTGTTGTAGCAATTGAATTTATTTCCTAAATCACTTCTCACACGTGCACAGTACTCTAATTTCCCAAATCCTTGCTTTAACTTTGGTCCTTGAAATTTCAGCTTCTTGCAGTTTGGTCCCTACAGTCTTTTAATCCTTCACATTAATTCCTGGACTTTTCAACAATGCAAAACAGCACATCCGCTTCCATAAATTGCAGTTTGAATCTATTCTCCGCTTCGGTTGACTTTGACTTTACTAATTTTGATACTCGAGGCATGACTTTGACGACCAAAATTACATCCGGAAAAATAACTAACTAAGTACGACTATTCTACCCCCGGATTACAATAAAAGCTCAAATGGAAAATAAAGCCCCAATTACATCAAAACTAGCCAAAGTACATCAAAATGAATGAAAATACATAGGAAAAAGAGGGAAATAATGTATACAAAATCCACCACATCAAATTCCCCCACGCTTAGACCATTACTCGTCCTTGAGTAATATCCTAACCCCACTCTAAGCACCGGTCTAATCAGCGTAGCATGGGAGAAAATGACCCCTAATCTCCTCTAAACCTCCAAATCAAAAGTCAACAAACTCAAACACTCACTCAATGCACTCGGAGAATGGAACTCCGCTCCTTATCACTCCAAAAATAACAATGGTACCAATGGCCTTAGCTCGACCCCAACTCCAAATATGCAAAAATGGGACATTCAAGCTAAGGCCCACACATCAAAAAGCTAGGGGGAACTACAATATCCTAAGCTTCCCCCACGCTATTCTCACACTACTACTCCCTCAAAATAAAGTCCATGCCCAAGCAAGGACTTACCTCGTGAAGTACACCAACACCCCTTATATCATCAAAAAAAAAAAAAGAGGATTTTTCTATCCTAACGCCTCTAAACCAAACCTCCTACGCCAATAATGATCAATCCTACCCTACGCTCCAATCCTCCCTTATGCCTCCAACTCCGGTGATGTAAAGGATATGCAATGTTTCACTTCCTCACCTTTTGTCTAGGCGCCCTTTCGGGTTTTCACCTAGCCTCTCATTTTTTTTCTTTTAGTTGTTGTTGTTTTTTTTTTTCATTTTTTTTTTCATTTTTTTTGAACAAGAATAAAGAAAAACAATTATACAAACCCACCCCTCTCACTAAGCAATGCATAGTCCCATATGCATCACTACAAGTACAAATCAAATAAGAGAGGGATAGGGATACCTTTCGGGACTACGGAGGCAGTGGAAACTAATCTGGACCCCAAAATGGTTCTTGGCTAGAGCTACTCCCCAAATTGTTGCTGATTATGGGTGAACAATGACCCATTTTCAAGGGTTTGAAAGGATAGGGGCTAAAATGAAAATAGGTAGAAAATGGGGAAGATAAGATTGGATTGAAAGTTTAGGGGTTAAAGAGGAAAATTGGGCAAAGAAGGGACTAACTTGGATTTTGGGAAAAAGAAGGGAAAATTGGTTTTAGAAAGATTAGGGGATAAATTGAAAATTTGGGAAAAGGAGGGAGCATGGTGAAAATATGGAAATTGAAGGGCTAACCTGCAGTTGATTGGAAGAAGAGGGCTGCAGGTGAAAAAAATTTTGGGCTAGCCAACAACAAAGGCCATGGCCGAGGCAGTGGCCCATGTGGCCGAGGCAAATGGGGCAAATGGCTTGGTCCTTTCCTTCGCTTCGAAATTACGATTATATAATTTTTTTTTTCATGCCTCTATTTTTTTTAAAGTAGGCGGGCTTGGACTGTAGTAATTTGGCCTCACTTTCTTGGCAATTGAGGCGTGCGCCTGATATGGAGGTATGCGGGCGCCTGGTATTTGGCCTCACCTTCGGTCTTCGAGGCGTGCGCCTCATGGAATTTGAGGCGGACGCATGATTTCAATGCAATTTTTTTTTTTTAAAGAAATCGCCCCATGACGTTTTGCTCCTCTCCCATATCGTGGTTTCCTACACAACACCACAAACAAAATACCTCAGTAGCACCAATTCCACATAAATAAATAAATATAAATAAATAAAACAAAGATAAAAATAAAGAAATTTTCGGGTTGCCTCCCGGTAAGCCGCCCTTCTTTACCGTCTTTAGCTAGACCAAATGCCGGGTAAGCCCCCGGCATAGCATACTCCAGATAAACTAAGTGATGGGATGGGAGGCCCCACAAACACGAGACTCATCAATGTAAGGGGAATGAAAGTAATCTTTTTGAGTTACCTCTAAAAGATGATTCGGTTCAATGACATGCCTCCCCGTTGGAGACCATTTTAGCTTCCCCTTTTTCGACTTCACTTTCTTTTTCTCCCTTGGTGGCTCTCCTTTCTTATTTTTCTCCGGCTTCACTTTCTTTTTCTCCCTTGGTGGCTCTCCTTTCTTATTTTTCTTCGGCTTCACTTTTGGAGACTCAACATCATCATTCTCTACCTTTGCCCCATTCTTGATAATTGGCTCACTCAAATCCATGGCACACACCTTACGAACATTGTTGGGAAGGGTCTTATCACCAAACATATTAAAACTCACCACTTTCCCATCAAATTCCATAGTTAACGAGCCATTTTTCACATCAAGCTTGGTGTCAGAAGTGGACATAAATGGTCTCCCTAACAGAATGGGAGCCTCAAAATCAGTCTCCATATCAAGAACAAATAAATCCGCCGAAAATACCAAATCACCGACCTTCACTTCCACATCTCTAACCACCCCCTTAGGGTATGCGTTCGATTTGTCTGCCAACTGAATTACCACCCTAGTGTCCTCCAATTTACCCAACTTAAGATCTTCAAACACTGCATTTGGCATCACATTGATTGAAGCTCCTAAATCGAGCATAGCATTATGAACATGACCACCCCCAAATGAAACAGGAACCACGAACATGCCCGGATCACTACACTTCTTGGGCATCTTTTTCTGATAAACCACACTAACATGCTCAACCACTTTCACTTTTTTCTGACTCCGCTCCTTCTGATTCCTCTTCATAGTGCATAACTCCTTCAAAAACTTCGCATACCTAGGAACCGACTGAAGAAGATCTAGAAATGGAATGTTCACCTCCAATCTCTTGAAAGTATCAAAAATAGCCTTGTCAGGCTCCTTTGAGGTGTCTCTCTTCAATGCTTCCGGAAAAGGTGCGACTGGCTCATAAACAGGAAATATGGGTTGAATATACTTCTCTTCAGGGATTTTCTCTTCCACCTTCTTCTCCACCTCTAACTCTGGCTCAATCCTCTTTTCAACCTTTTGTTCAGGCTCTATCGGCACCATCTGTCCATCAAATTTCTTCTTCCGCCTCACATATACTGCGCTAACATTCTGCTTTGAGGGTTGCACAGTCTTTGCTGCTTCTCTAGCCTCTATTTTTACCACAGCCTCTGCAATCTGACTCACTTGCCTCTCTAAATTGCTGATGCTCGATTTAGTCTCCTGCTGGAACTTCTGGAAGTTTCCATTCATGGTAGACATGCTCTGCGCTAGTAACCGAACCATGTCCTCTGTAGACTGTCCCTGCTGCTGTTGCTGCTGTCCAACAGGTGCTCTGTACTGATTATATTGATTTCCCTGAAACTCCTGACCCTGCTGAAACCCCTGCTGATTATTGAACGGCTGCCTGAAACCTTGTTGTCCCTGTAGTGGACCATACCTAAGGTTTGGGTGAACATTATTCGCAGCGTTGTAATTGAACTGCGGTGGCCTCTGACCTTGCTGATTGAACCCTATTGCATTGACATCTACCACCTCATCCGTCTGAAGAGTAGGACAAGAATCGGTCGGGTGAGTCACATCATTACATATACCGCAGGGATGAGGTTGTTGACCCAAAACCAATGTCTTCAATAGACTCTTCACATCCGCCAACTCGGTCTTCAAATCACTCGTTGTATCACTCGATCCTCGCAAAGACCGACTTGTCTAACGCTAGACCTCCTCCCACGAGTCCTTGTGCTTTTGGCCAATTCTTCTATCAACCGCTTCCGCATCCCCGGTAGTTTTGTTCGTAATACTACCTCCACAAGCAGAATCTATCCACCGTTTGTCCTGCATAGTCAATCCTCCATAGAAGTATACAATAAGCTGCTCATCATCAAAGCCATGATACAGACAACTTCTGCAGATCTTGTAGAACCGGTTGTGATAGTCATATAGTGATTCATCGGACCACTGCTCCATATTGCTGATATCCCTCTTCATAACATTGATCTGATCTGGAGGAAAGAACTCATCAAGGAATACCTCCTTCAACTCCTGCCAAGAGGTAATGCTGTTGGGTGGCAGGTGATAGTACCACGTATTCGCGTTATCCTTAAGAGTAAAGGAAAACGCCCTCGCAATAATCGCCAAGAGGCAATGCACCGGCCTCATGCTCTTGCATATCTCGCACAACCGGGCAATGTGTTGATTCAGATTCTCCCCTGGTATCCCATTAAAATGGGGTAACTGGTTCAACAACCCCGGCTTCAACTCAAAAGTAACCCCGGCCGGTAAATCAGGAAATAACACTGCTTGCGGTTGCTCATTCCAATTCGAAGCAATCCTTTGCCTCAATGTCCGAGGTGAGGGGTTGTTATTGCCTCTTCCATTACCCCCATTGTTCACAACCTCCGGACCGTTATCACCCATGCCGTTATTATTATTCATCTCGTTTCGCTACAAATTTCTCCTGTACCTAAAATATCTTTCAATTTCTGGAGCAAAGGGACTAGCAAACTGATTAGCAGAACGGGTATGGACCATAAAAGGTTCCACACCACAAGACAACAATAATAATAAAGCGTAATTAACAGGAAACAAGAAAAAGAAAAAGAAAAAGATTAAGAAAAGAATAAAAGTGCAAACAAGTAAACACCGTTCCCCGGCAACGGTGCCAAAATTTGATAGGCTAAAGTCGCACGCCTACAAATTAATTACCAAGACTCGGCTACAAAATTGCAGCTAAGACAAGTCCAGGGTCGATCCACTGAAGAACGGTTATTTAATTGCACAATTGTCACTTGACAAGATTGGGGGTTTAAAATTGATTTTATTAAATTCCTAAAATGGGAATTAAAAACTAAGTTGTAAAACAATTAAAGGCAAGCACTTCAGATTTGTTTCTGTCCCCGTTTATCAATCCAGTATCATCGGTATAATTTCTTTCCCTTCCTCCCCATTCACTTGATCCGAGATGTATTTCAATCCCTATTTCTTCCGTATTAATGGTTATAAGCAGTGACACACTCACCTATTCCCCTAATCAATATCTAAACCTAACTGACACAGTCTAGATTCACAATATCGATTGATAAAGCTTTAAGAAATTAAGATCAAGAATTTCACTATTCTTTTGCAAATAGAACAAAATCTAGTTTTACCCCATTCTCAATTTACCATGACACATGCATAAATCTCAAATATGCTACTTGTGAAAAATCCTAATCTGACACAGACTTAAGATTAAACTAGCATTAAATCAATTACAAGGGAAAAGAGGGTGATCAAATCTCAAAACCCTAGAAACGATTTATCAATTAAAACAAGTAAAACTATGAATAGGGATTAAGGAATAAAGAAATCGATACCTCAATTGAATTAAATAAACGGTTCAAGATTCAAATCGAAGCAAGGGATTTAGTTCTCCATAAAAATTGCTGAAATCTCTATGGAAGAATGATAATAAAAAGTCCGACGCTAATTATGAAGTTAAAAGGAGTATAAATACTTCTCCCCATCAAAAATACTAAACCTAAACTAAAAAGGAAAACTAAAAAGAAAAAGAAAAAGAAAATTTAATAATAATAATAATAATCTCCTCCATTCCAATGCCAGTCAACACTCCTCAATTGCCACGGTCCACGCGCCTTTCCAGCTTCACACGCCTTGGTCCCTGTATTCCTTTCCTTGGTTGAGTGAATAATTAGTTTCCAAATTCACTCACTTACGTACTAATTGGTCCTTGTTGTAGCAATTGAATTTATTTCCTAAATCACTTCTCACACGTGCACAGTACTCTAATTTCCCAAATCCTTGCTTTCACTTTGGTCCTTGAAATTTCAGCTTCTTGCAGTTTGATCCCTACAATCTTTTAATTCTTCACATTAATTCCTGGACTTTTCAACAATGCAAAACATCACATCCGCTTCCATAAATTGCAGCCTGAATCTATCCTCCGCTTCGGTTGACTTTGACTTTACTAATTTTTATACTCGATGCATGACTTTGAAGCACCAAAATTACATTCGGAAAAATAACTAACTAAGTACGACTACTTTACCCCCGGATTACAATAAAAGCTCAAATGGAAAATAAAGCTCCAATTACATCAAAACTAGCCAAAGTACATCAAAATGAATGAAAATACATAGGAAAAAGAGGGAAATAATTTATACAAAATCCACCACATTAGATAGGCGACTGATGAATTCCAATGTTTAACTCCGATACTCTTCATTTCATCTTCAAAAGCTTGGGAGAATTGCAGTCAATTGTCCATTACTATTGCTAGAGGTATCCCAAATCGACACCAAATGAAGTCATGGATGAAGTTGATGGCGTTTTCCTCTGTAATCTGAGCTAGTGGCTTTGCTTCTACCCACTTCGTGAAATAATCTATAGCAACGATCACATACTTGCAGTTTCCATGGGCGGGAGGGAAGGGCCCGACCAAATCTACTCCCCACATGTCAAAGGGCCTGGTTGAGATTACTGGGGTTTGCTCGGTGGTAGGCAGGTTAAGTAGATTGGCAAACCTTTGGCACTGATCACATCCAACAAAATCGTGGGCATCATCCCTCATGTGTGGCCAATAATATCCCATTGTTATCAGTTTGTCGGCAAAAGTTCTGGCCCCCGGGTGTACACCACATACTCCACTATGCACCTCGTACATCAGCTGGGTGACTTCTTGAGGATGAACACATCTTAACAATGGCTTGCTGAAAGATCTCCTGAATAGCTCATCTCCTTGAATAACGTACCTTGGAGCCTTTTTATTGATAGCTCGAGCTTCTTTCTCGTCATTAGGTAGCTCACATGTTTCTAAGTAATCTCGCATTTTGTCAATCTAGCACTTGTTGTAAGCCCATTCTGTACCGGCATCTTCCAGGCATTGGATTTGAACTCTCTCGTAGGCCGAATGTTCGAGGTAAGCGATAGGTTCTCCATGTGGCTCGTCTGAAGTGGCTAGTTTCTAGAGTAGGTCGGCCAATTCGTTATCTTCTCGACCAATCCTCTGAATTTCCCAGAACTCTAAGTCTTTTATTAGTTCTTTCACTAGGTCGCAACATTTGATTAAAGTAGAATTCAGTACCTCGTATTCTCCTCTGACTTGGTTGACTATCAGTTAGGAATCGCAATACGCCATAATTTTGATCGCCCCAAAACATTTGGCATACTCGATGGCTGCGACCAATGCTTCGTACTCGCTCGGTTATTAGAGGCTTCAAACTTGAACCTCAGTGCTTCCTCATAGACCGTCCCTAATTCTGGCTCGATCAATACTATCCCAGCTCCACTAACATTCCTTGTTGCCGACCCATCTGAGTATATTTTCCAGCAATCGTCGGGTAAGCTAGTAACGGCTTGGGCCTCTGGTTCCTTTCCCTTAACTTTCTCCTTCGGAGCTCGCACCTCGCTATCTCCCTTGGTGAACGTCAACTCGACCAAGAAGTCTGCCAAGGTATGAGCCTTTAATGCCTTTCGAGGTCGATACTTGATGTCGAATTCTGTGAGAGCAATTGACCAGTTGAGTAAGCGACCTGAACTTTCCGGCTTATGCAAGATCTTTCTCAGGGGTACATTTGTGAGCACAACAATAGGGTGAGCTAGAAAATAAGCTCGTAACTTCCTTGAGGCTATAACCAAGGCATATGCGACCTTCTCTGCATTGTAATATCTGCCTTCAACGTTGGATAGAGCCTTGCTAACATAATATATGGGCTTCTGAAGCCCCTCTTCCTCTCGAACCAGAACAACTGCTACTGATTGATCTCCCACAGATAGATACACGAACAAAGTCTCCCCAATGGTCAGGCTGCTCAATAAAGGAGGAGTAGCGAGGTACTCCTTAAGCTGTTGGAACGACGAATGACATTCGGCCGTCCACTCAAAATTTTTCTTCCCTCTCAATGATTTGAAGAAGGGGAGAGATTTTTCTGCCGACTTGGCTATAAAGTGACCTAGGGCTGCCACCCTACCATTAAGTCGCTGCATTTCCTTAATACTGGTTGGCTCCTGCATGTCGACTAGAGCCTTAATCTTCTCAGGATTTGCCTCAATTCCTCGCTGTGACACCATAAAGCCAAGGAATTTGCCAGCTGCCACTCCAAATACGCACTTACTTGGGTTGAGCTTCATGTCATTTGCTCGTAAATTGGCGAATGTTTCCTTTAGGTCGACCACGTGACGTCTGGCCTTTGTTTTGATGACCATATCGTCGATGTAGGCCTCCATGTTTCGGCCAATTTGTGAAGCAAAGACCTTGTTTACCATCCGTTGGTAGGTCGCTCCTGCATTCTTCAACCCAAACGGCATCATGTTGTAGCAATAAATTCCCCCGACCGCTTGAAAAGCTGTCTTCACAATATCATCTTCATGCATCTTGATCTGATGATAGTCTGAATAGACATCGAGAAAACTGAGTGTGGAGTGTCTAGCAATAGAGTCAACGAGCTTGTTAATCCCAGGTAGAGGATAGCTGTCCTTTAGGCAGGCAAGATTAAGGTTGGTGAAGTCGACGCACTTTCTCCACTTGCCATTAGATTTCTTCACTATGACCACATTAGCTAGCCAGGTGGTATGAGTAGCTTCATTTATGATACCTGCACTTAAAAGTTTTTGTACCTCGAGCTTTATAGCTTCCTCTTTGTCATGGGCAAAGCTTCTGAATTTCTGCGCTTTGAACTTCTTGGTCGGGTTGACCTCCAACCTATGAACTGCGACCTCTTCCTTGATCCCTTTCATATCCTCTACTCGCCAAGCAAAGACATCACTGCTCTTTTTCAGTAGCTCTATGATCTCTGCTCTTTCCTCAGCTGATAACTGCTTTCCAATCTGAATTTTTTGCTCGGGATAAGAGGGATTTGTTATCACTGCTTCCATCTCGTCCACAGCTTCCAACTCCGGACCATCCCCAAACTGTAGGGTCTCTATGATGATTTCTCAGTGTTAATGTGTGTGCCCTAGGCTTATAGTTTCTATAAACCTTGTTGTATCATCTTTATCATTAATAAAGGAGAAATTTTATTTTGATTAATATATGTTTTGCATGTTTATTATATTAATCTGTGTCCCTAGTTATTTAGTGTAAGTTGGTAATGGATGATCATAGAGATGATCATATGCATAGAGATGCACATTACAAACTTGTAAATAACTAGTATAATTGTCAATGGATAATCATATGATGATTATATGCATAGAGATGCACATTGAAATTATGGGTACTTGTTAGAGAACAAGTGACTGGACTTGACCCGTATGAGATTTATGTCATGGTCAAATGTCATAATTAAATCTCATATGGTTACTTCATTTAGTCCCTAGACCTGAGATTATCATGACCTTACATATGATGAAAGTCATGTTTGATTTTAGTCAAACGGTATCTTAACACGATATCTATAAAGGCTATCTTTGGCATGATCGGATTCATGATGGGAAGGATGATAAGTCAAGATGGAATTTGTCCTCGAAAGAGAGATGTTTTGCTTGGGCCCCTTCGATGAGTGATAATGATGAAAGAGTGTGGCCACACCCCAATGTGATTGGATTATCATTATACTCAAGATCGAGAAAGCATTGAACAAATACAAGTTGACGTGAACCATGACTTGTGTTCAATATAACATCGTGAGACAAAGGGAGAAATGGAAGTGTACCATTGGAAACGTGAACTCTTACGTTGTGTTATTTGGGTAGACATAATGGCTTGCTAGAGTCCGCTTATGTCTTATGAGGGTCGATATGATCGGACTCATTGCCAACATAATACAATCCTATTGGGTCACACACAAATAGAATAAATTGGTTGAACCGGGGGAAGAATGATTGAGAGTCGCAGGATTTGGCTACATATGTCGTGCGACATATTAAGCCAATGGCTTAATATACCGCGCGACATAATAAGCCCGTACGCGGTTTGACAGCCTGCCTCTCCTAATACGATTAGGAGACGTATTCTTACTATTGTAGTATAAATACAGGGGTCTGTCATACCTAATCAGCTAGCCGAATTTTTCAATAAATTCTCAATAAAAAGTTCTCTCAATATTCTTCCATAGGTTTTGGAATCTAGCAATTCCCAACCCGAGAATCGTTCTCGACATTCATATTTGTGTGGATTACCAAAAGAGGGTCTTAATTTGTTCTAACAAAGCAAAGGCCTAGAGTTCAAATCAAGATCCAAAGAAGTTGAAGATTCGAAGATTTGAAGATCAAAAAGTTTGTGATTACGAATCACATAATTATCCGTTCGATAGCTCAAGACCGGAAAGCAATTAAGGTTGGTAAATTCTATCTCATAGGAATTCAATTTAATCGTATAGAACGGATCTTAGGGCTTGGGTTTTGTGTTAATTTGATGCTTAATTCCGCTGCGCATGGACCCATAAAACCCAACAAAGGGTATCGTGAGCCCCGTTCATATGGTTAGATTCGAATTGGCATGCTAGAAAGTTGTTATAAATTGTTTATAAATGTTCTAGGCTTGCTTTGTATGAGTTAGATTTAATTGTTTATGAGAAACAATTTGCTAATCTGCGAAAATCGTTTTCTGATTATGTTGAATTAAATCCGTAAAAGCCGTTTACTTGATTTGATTGCTATATGATTGGAATTGATTGAAATTCGAAAATTCGCTAAACCGGCAACTTATGTCGTGCGACATAGTTGGCCACGAGGAGAAAATTCGGTAATCTGGCTAGTTATGTCACGCGACATACTTAGCCACCGGCTAGTTATGTCACGCGACATAATAAGCCAAATCAAGGCAGTTAGTTTGTTTAATTTTTACTCGCTAATCTGTGATTGTGTTTACAATCCGAGAAGTTTTATGTCTTAATCTGATGCTATAAATTTCTGGAAATTAAGTTTATAGGTCTATGATAGATTAATTCATTATTTATGCATGCTTAATTAATTTAAATGTGTTTTTATTAATTATTGCGATGCATGAATTAATTGTTCTTAAGTGTTAAGAATTTTATTAGATGTTTAGTTGAAACATTGAATTGAGAATTCCTAAATGTTTGATTGAAACATTAAATTTTGGTTTTCGATTGTTTATGAGAAACAAGTCGCTTTACGCAAAATTTGAAGGAATTTGATTGTTTATGAGAAACAAATCTGTTTATAAATCTATGTCGAATTGTATAATAATTATGCTTGCTTAATTAATTAAAAGGTGTTTATTTAATTGTTGCGTTGCATAATTATTGAGTGTTCTTATGTTTGCTTAATTGTTTAAAAAGTGATTTTATTAATTATTGCGTTGCATGAAGAACTGTTATAATTCTAGAATGTTTTTGAACATTGAATTATAGTTCACTAATTGTTTATGTGAAACAAGTTAGTGTCTCGATTGTTTATGAAACAAGTCGCTTTACAAGTAAGATTATGCCGCAATCAAACCGATATTGTAGTTGTACATGTCTAGGAGAGTTCTGTCTAAGGATTGGGTACTTAAGTAGTCCTTGTGGCTCACCAGCTTTCCCGGGAACTTACCCGGTGTACTTTACGCTTATCTTTGTTGACATGCTTATGATCTATTTTAAAGAACCTTCATTTAATGTTTAAGTTTTATGCCACCCCGAAAGTAAAACACTTGAGAAGTATTGGGATAGGTTGATGTAGTTTCGACTCGCTGGGTGCATCATTCTATTCTAAGTATGGAGCAAGATGAGATAATGGTTGATGTAGTTTCGACTCAGTTGGGTGCATCGTTCCATGTATCTCATACGTTTGAAATTGGTTAGACTTAATTGGTGCTTTCAAAAGAGTTTTGACCCAAGGCATAAGATGAGATTAAAACATGTTTTGACATATGATGTATAAAATCTCATAAAGGATCTAAGAGTCACATATGATGTGATTGATAAATGTTATCTACCTAAATAACTTAATTTTGGGCATTGACTCAGTTAAACCAAAATTGAAGTGAAATATGGATCTTAGCCCATTATAATTATATGATACATGCTTGTATTTGAAGGTGTATAATTTAATGGGAGTATTTGTGAAATACATTATTTGCTCTTAAATGATAAATGTGTTGATATTGATATGTGTTCATATAATTTGTATATTTTGTTGTAGAAGTAGCATTATATAATGATAATTGCGATTCGTCCTTATGAAGGACAAAGTTCGAAAGGAATGATACAAATAATTTTGATTGGATCAAAAAAAGCCTAAAGAATGGTTCTTAGGTAAATTTGTACGTTCTTGACGAATCCGTTCCTACTGAACCCATTGCAAATGTTGCAAAGGGCAAATAAGGAAGCAACATTAGAAACATATTGATGATTCTGACAATATTGCTTGCCTTGTAATTGCCACCATGTTTAAAGGCTCTTATGAAGAACCTTGAACATATGGGAGTCACTTTTGTTCTAGAATAACGCAAAAGGAAACGTTCCAAGTGCGAGCTAGGCAAAAGATGTATGTTGTGGTGAAGACCCTTAATGCATGAGATGCAACAAGGAGCAATCCGCAAAAGTGTTAATGGTTAACACAAGAAAGGGGTTCATAAAGGAAAACAAAGTAGGTAATGCAAAGGTTGCTAAACCTAAGACAAAAGTTGTCAGAGCCGAAGAGGCTAAACCCAAAGTGTCTCAAAAGGATGCAGTTTGCTGTCATTGCAATGAGATTGTCATTGGAAGCAAAGTTGCAAGGCTTATTAGGAAGGCCTAAAAAGTGAAGAAGGGCAATATGATTGCTACAACTTCAAGTATCTATATGATAGATATTTTCCTTTCGACTTCTTGTTCTTGGGTATATGATACCGGACATGGAATCCCACATTTGTTTAAATGTGCAAGGAACAGAGAATAGAAAGCTACTCAAAGAAGGTAAATTAAACCTATGTGTAGAATGGAGCAATGGTTGCTACATTAGGCATAGGGACTTATGAAGTCACTTTACCTTGTGAAGTAGTACTTGTTTTGAACAAGTATGACTACGTTCCGGATTTGAGTAGAAGTATTATTTTCGTTTCTTAAATGGATGATGAAGGATATAATTTTCTTATTTTCAATAAGAAGTTTTATATTTATTTAATGATATGCCTTATTGTACTGCATATGTCATTAAATAGTCTTCATATCCTTGATGATGAGAAACAAAATAATATTGAAGATATCTATAATATCAATGGGAAATCTAAACCGAATAATATGAACAACGCGTTCATATGGCATTGCCGGCTTGGTCAAATAAATAAGAAACACATATCTAAACTCCATTAACATGGACTTTTAGACTCATATGACCATGAATCATTTGAGGAATGTGGATCTTGTTTATTGGGATTATTGACCAAACCACCCTACACTAAAGTAGTGGGAGGGCTAGTGACTTATTGGGTCATTATACATGAGATGTATGTGGACTATTAAGCAGCATTGCTAGGGGAGGATTTCGGTATTTCATCATATTTCACTAAAGACTTATCTAGATATGACTATGTCTATCTGATGAAGTCCAAAGGTGAATCGGTTGAGATGTTTCGAACATTTCAAGATGAAATACAAAACAACTTGGTAAAATTATTAAGCACTTTGATTAGATCAAAGTGATGGATATTTGAGCCAAGAGTTTGACAATCATCTCAAAACTATGAAATCGTTTCAGAGTTGACTCCACCCGGAACATCACATTGTATGGTGTGTCTGAGAGGAGGAATTGAACTTTGTTAGACATGGTTCATTCGATGATGTGTCAAGTTGACTTTCCTAATTTCTTTTGAGGATATGCATTAGAAATAATGCGGTTACACTGAATTGAGTCCTTACTAAATCAGTTCCTAAGGGCCCACATGAGATGTGGCATGGAAGAAAACTTAGTTTGTCTTTCATGAAGATTTGGGGTTGCGAGTCTTATGTAAAGAGACTTGTCTCTTATAAGTTAGCACCAAATCTGACAAAGTTATTTTCGGAAAATTAATCTTACAACCACAAAGAGAACAAAACGTTTGTTGCTCTATACGATTTGTTTCTTGAGAAATAGTTTCTCAATAAAGAATCTAGTGGGAGTAAAATCAATCTTGAAAAGAGTTCAAGAACCCGAAAATAATATGGAACCAAGAGTAGAGACAGAACCAAGTTCACAAAGGAGTTGTGAAACCGGTTCAAGATGCACAAGTCCATCGTAGATTGGATAGGTTACGATCCGAACTCAAGAAATAGTGATTTCTCGTTGCGGAAAGTGATGAAGTGGAAGTCATTGAGAATGACGATCCTACTTGCTATCAAGAAGCGATGTCCTCTCCTAATTTGGATAAATGGTTAGGAACCATGGAATCCGAATTACAATCCATGTTTGACAATCAAGTTTGGAACCTGATTGGGCTATCTGAAAGTGTAAAAACTAAAGGGTGCAAGTAGGTCTTCAAAGACCGACATGGATGTGAAGGTGTATACTTTCATGACTAAGGATTGTAACAAAGGGATTTAGGCAAATTCATAGTATTAACTATGATGGAACCCTTTTTCCACCAGTTACAATGACATAGTCTATTAGAATTTCAATTGCCATTATCACATATTGTGACTATGTGATATGACAAATGGATGTCAAACGACTTTCTTTAAATGGAAAGATTATTAAGGATGTGTAGAGTACACAACCCGAATAGTTTGTCTATCCAAGAAACTCTAATAAAGTATGCATGTTGCAAAGATCCATAAGATGGGTTAAAGCAAGCTTCAAGGAATTAGAATCTTCGTCTTGATGGATTGGTCAAAGAGTTTGACTTCATCAAAAGGACAAAGATGAATCTTGTGTATGCATGAAATTCAGTGGGAGCGTAGTATTATTTCTATTGTTTTATTACAATGATATCTTACTCATTGGAAAAACAAGTTCCGACACTTAAGACTGTCAAGTCTTGGTCAAGGAAAGGTTTCTCAATGAAAGATATGGGTGAAGCCGCTTACATCCTTGGCATCAAGATCTATAGAGATAGATCTAGAAGGATAAATTGGTTTGAGTCAAAGTGTTCACATTGACAAGATTCTTAGAAGAGTCTAAGAAGAGTAACTTGTCAATGGATCATGGTACTTCTCTTAGCAATACTCATTGTCTTATGACAACTGATGAGCAAAAAGGAAATGAATGAAGTTCCATATGCTTCGGCATTTGGATCTGTCATGTATGCCATGATTTGTACTAGACTCGACGTTTCATATGCTCTAAGCATGACGAGTCGATACCAATTTGATCCTGTTGAGAACCATTGGATGGCAGTCAAGATGATCCTTAAGTACTTAAGAAGAACTAAGGATACGTTCTTGACATATGGAAGTTAATCTTGTTGTAATAGTTACAAAGATGCTAGCTTCCAAACTGACAAAGTTATTTTAAAATCGCAATTAAGATTTATGTTTATGCTTATTAGAGGTGCGCTTTTGATTGGAAGAGTTCCAAGCGTAAATTGTAGCCAATTCTACTACTAAGGCCAAATTTTAGCAACATATGATGTGGCTAAAAGAGGCGCTTTGGATCAAAAGTTCATTAGTGTTTTGGAAATGTTCCAAGTATCACTAATCGGTGAAACTCTTGTTATGACTATAGTGGTACCACTTGTGCCAACAATGGAACCAAGGTCACAACAACGATCCAAACACTCACTTAGACGTTCTTTGAGGAATTCATAAAGAATGAGAAGACGTTAAAATATACAAAGTATCAACCGATGATGACATAAGGGATTCACTTACAAAGACCCTCGCACAGGCAGAAGCATGATGGTCATGTTAGATCCATGAGTATTCAATACATAAATAGAGCCTAGTGCAAGTGGGAGCTGTTAATGTGTGTGCCCTAGGCTTATAGTTTCTATAAACCTTGTTGTATCATCTTTATCATTAATAAAGGAGAAATTTTATTTTGATTAATATATGTTTTGCATGTTTATTATATTAATCTGTGTCCCTAGTTATTTAGTGTAAGTTGGTAATGGATGATCATAGAGATGATCATATGCATAGAGATGCACATTACAAACTTGTAAATAACTAGTATAATTGTCAATGGATAATCATATGATGATTATATGCATAGAGATGCACATTGAAATTATGGGTACTTGTTAGAGAACAAGTGACTGGACTTGACCCGTATGAGATTTATGTCATGGTCAAATGTCATAATTAAATCTCATATGGTTACTTCATTTAGTCCCTAGACCTGAGATTATCATGACCTTACATATGATGAAAGTCATGTTTGATTTTAGTCAAACGGTATCTTAACACGATATCTATAAAGGCTATCTTTGGCATGATCGGATTCATGATGGGAAGGATGATAAGTCAAGATGGAATTTGTCCCTCGAAAGAGAGATGTTTTGCTTGGGCCCCTTCGATGAGTGATAATGATGAAAGAGTGTGGCCACACCCCAATGTGATTGGATTATCATTATACTCAAGATCGAGAAAGCATTGAACAAATACAAGTTGACGTGAACCATGACTTGTGTTCAATATAACATCGTGAGACAAAGGGAGAAATGGAAGTGTACCATTGGAAACGTGAACTCTTACGTTGTGTTATTTGGGTAGACATAATGGCTTGCTAGAGTCCGCTTATGTCTTATGAGGGTCGATATGATCGGACTCATTGCCAACATAATACAATCCTATTGGGTCACACACAAATAGAATAAATTGGTTGAACCGGGGAAGAATGATTGAGAGTCTCAGTATTTGGCTACATATGTCGTGCGACATATTAAGCCAATGGCTTAATATACCGCGCGACATAATAAGCCCGTACGCGGTTTGACAGCCTGTCTCTCCTAATACGATTAGGAGACGTATTCTTACTATTGTAGTATAAATACAGGGGTCTGTCATACCTAATCAGCTAGCCGAATTTTTCAATAAATTCTCAATAAAAAGTTCTCTCAATATTCTTCCATAGGTTTTGGAATCTAGCAATTCCCAACCCGAGAATCGTTCTCGACATTCATATTTGTGTGGATTACCAAAAGAGGGTCTTAATTTGTTCTAACAAAGCAAAGGCCTAGAGTTCAAATCTGAAGATCCAAAGAAGTTGAAGATTCGAAGATTTGAAGATCAAAAAGTTTGTGATTACGAATCACATAATTATCCGTTCGATAGCTCAAGACCGGAAAGCAATTAAGGTTGGTAAATTCTATCTCATAGGAATTCAATTTAATCGTATAGAACGGATCTTAGGGCTTGGGTTTTGTGTTAATTTGATGCTTAATTCCGCTGCGCATGGACCCATAAAACCCAACACTCAGACCCTCTGCCTTTCCTTGTCCCCCAAGTGTGGAGCTTCCTTAACGATCATGTCATCTAGCTCAACTGCGACCTCACTGGTGGTGGCCCCCCGAGTTATTGTCGATCTGGAGGCATAGCTCGCCTATGAAGACTCGATCGACCATAACTGCATCTGAATCGACCATGGTGATTTCCGAGTGACGTGTTGACTCAGTCATGACCTCGTCATGTGAGCGATAGGTCCACTCTTCCACACTGGTGATCGTAGATAAACGAGAAGTTGTTGGGACCATTTTAGACATATTCAGATACCCCTCACCAGTTTCAATTTCCAGTTCCCTTTTCTTCCTTGTTCGTAGGACATGGTCAAGATATTCTCGAGCTGTACTTAGTACACAGCCGACTCCGGGGAACTTAACTCACTGATGAGGGATTGAGACTACCATTCCAAGTGCGACCTGGCCAGGTATACCCAAAATAGCAGCATAATCACTATTTACATCAATGACAATAAATTTTACCTTAGAAAATACTCTGAAGGGGTGTTGGCCTATGTCGACGTCCAACTCGATCTGTCCCTTGGCATCGACCCTGTGGTTGGTGAAGCCTTCCAATCTACCATCATAACATTCGAGCTGCTCATTTGAGAGTCCCATCTCCTGGAACGTTTTGTAAAACAGAATATATTTGCAGGCCCCCGTGTCTATTAAGAGTCTGCTCATCGTGCACCCATCTATTAATCCTGGGATAACAAGAACTTGCTCTCTAGCCGCTGCATTAGTAGGTAGCTCATCTGGGTAGAAACAAATCATCTCGTCTCTTAGGTACCTTTTAGGTGGCACATGAGGTGCCTTGTTAAGCTGGAATATCTTGTGTTTGATGGCAGTGTTGCTTGCTTGATCAGTGATGACCCCCAAATTCAATCTAGGTTGTCTTGGCTCTTGCTGTCCACCAGCAGCTCGCTCACCACTGCCTGCCTGAGGTCTCTTGACATACGCGTCGAGTCTCCCACCGTCGACCCACTTTTGAATGATGCGTTTCAAGCTCATACAATCTTGATGCAGTTCAAGCTCATACAATCTTTAGTAGTGTGGCCTGTAACTTTGTGATAGTCGCATTACTTGCTGTTATCCCTTCTGAACTTATTTCCTGGGTTCATAGGGGCAGGTGGGCCCAACTCGACTGTATTCATAATCTCTGTTCGACTCACTGTCAAAGGAGTGAAGGCTTTGGGAACTTTCTCAGTCGCCCTAGTTCTGTTCTTGCCATTTTTGTTGTTCCCCCCATTCTTGGCTGTGTCCTTCTTATCACTATCAGCGACCTCAGCCTTGGGGCCTTTACCACTTTTCTTTTCTTTTCTTTCTTCAGCCAGCGCTACATTATAAGCTTTCTTGAATAGCTTTTGTCGAGTAGTCACGGTCCGAACTGTCAGCTCGTAGTCCAAATCCTCAGAGGTTACCCCATTTCTGAAACAATTGATTACCTCCCTGTCTGTAAGGTCCTCCTCAATTTTTTCAACCATCTCCTTGAATTTGGTATAATAGCTCATCGAGCTTTCATTCTTTCCTTGTACCAAGTTATTCAAGTCGGCGACTGTCATCTTCCGAGCTCTAGCTGTCGAGAAGCGATCTAAGAATTTCTTCCTCATATAATACCAAGTCGAGATGCAACCTGGTGCCAAGCCGTTAAACCAAGTGAGAGCTGCCCCGGTGAGAGTGCTAGTAAGTGCCTTACACATCATGTCGTCCTCGTTGGAGACAAAACACATAGTAGCCTCTAAATGCTGTATATGACTTTTGGCATTGGTTGCACCTAAATATTTTTCCAGGACGGGCAATCTGAAACCTGGGGGAGGTCGTCGATCGAGCAACTCCTTAGCCAAGGGACGAAGAGCAAAATTATGGCCTCGTTCGCCCTTTCCAGCATCATCTTTCTTGTTAGCCTCCCATTGTTCAAACTTTTTCTTCCATTGAAGCCATTCCCTAGCATCTGGCGAGCCGTCCCTAGCATGAGTGATGTCATTGGGTCTTTGCCTCTCTTCCCGGTGAGGCTCCCTCCTCGAGTTGGCCCTGTGCCTGTCATCCCTAGGGGGAGTTATCTGTCTGCTCCTTCTATCTCTGTGAGAGGGCGACCTCACAGAATTAATTGGCGACCTGCGCCTTTCATCACAAACTATTTGTGTTGAGATGACTTCTCAGGTCGTCATTGGGGATAGGCATGTGCGTGCGGATAGATCACTTCACAATTCTGCATTCCTCATTTGTCATGGCCCTTCCATTCTGCTGAACACTCTGTCCCGTCTGCTGTTTGACACTTCGGAGGAGCCGCCCTTTCTAACCTTCGTCGACTGCTCGGATTCCTCCTCAATTGCTATTAGCTCTGCTAGAATTCTGGTTCATTCCACAATCATCTCCTTTTTGCTAAGGGGATTGGTTGAGGGACCTGCCCTATCACATGCAGCCATTCGCCCTGTTTGGGGACGCTTTGGAGGAGGTTGCACTTCTCTCTCGACCATAGGTCATTTCTCTCCTCTCCTACCATCTGGCAAACCCTTGCCATCAGCAACACTGTTAGAACGCGTCGCCCTAGTGTGATGACGAGGCGGAGGGGGAGGAGGCAAATTGACGTTGCGATCTCCAACATTGACATTAGCATTAGTGTTTCCCTGGTTGTGCTCATTCGAGGCTTCAGAAACGTGGCCATCAGAAGTTACCATGGTTGTGGACTGTAAAGATTTTCAAGGTCAAGAATGCACGATTCTCGGCAATGGAACCAAACTGATGCTGCAAGAATCGTGCTGATCAATCTCCGTCCACGTGGCACGATCAATCTCCTGGCTTCTTGACCTGAAACACGAAACCTACGACTAGTCGGAATGGTCTCCAGCGAAGACCCTCGGGCGTGAGAGTAAGTATGTGTATGAGAGCTAAATAATTATAAGGAACAATGTATTCTCAAATAATCAAAAAGCAATTACTTTGGAACGGTTGATGTTGCCTTGTATTTATAGTTGTTGATGAGAGATATAATTGTAGTAGGATTGCTTGAAATCCCTTAATTTGAGGAACAGATAAGTATTTAGAGATCTGATCCATAAATAACTCCTGATTTGTAGGGAGTTTCGTCACGCTAAGAATTGTGTGTACGCCAGGACTCTGTAGGTCGACACAGAGATGTAGGTCGAGGTCGACTATGTGGCGCCCCCAAAAATGTGTGTGCCTGATATGTTTGATATGATTTGATTAGTGCTACTCATATCACCAAGATGCATCTTCTTTTCGAAAGCTCATCCTATAAGGACTCCAAGGTTAAGCGTGCTTGACCTGGGGAAATTCTAGGATGGGTGACCCACTGGGAAGTTTCTCAGTGAGCACGTAAGTGAGGACAACACGTGCTGGAAAGACTTATGGTGGTTTGTGGGGATAGTCCGTCAAATCTGATAGCGTTTCGACCCGATTAAGCGTGCTTGACCTGGGAAAATTCTAGGATGGGTGACCCACTGGGAAGTTTCTCAGTGAGCACGTAAGTGAGGACAACACGTGCTGGAAAGACTTGTGGTGGTTTGTGGGGATAGTCCGTCAAATCTGATAGCGTTTCGACCCGGTCTTCGGGCTCGGGGCGTTACAAATGGTATCAGAGCGGGACCCGGCCGGAAGTGTGGAGCAAAGTGCTGTGCGGAACAAAGTACACACCGCGGAGTCGGTGGGAGTCACCTCTTGAATCCGTACGAGCCCCTCTTGGATCCACACTGCCCGGGGTTTCCAAGTAGGCCTTGCCGGGGACGACAAGGATCCTAAGTGGGGGAGATTGTGGCGCCCCCAAAAATGTGTGTGCCTGATATGTTTGATATGATTTGATTAGTGCTACTCATATCACCAAGATGCATCTTCTTTTCGGAAGCTCATCCTATAAGGACTCCAAGGTTAAGCTTGCTTGACCTGGGGAAATTCTAGGATGGGTGACCCACTGGGAAGTTTCTCAGTGAGCACGTAAGTGAGGACAACACGTGCTGGAAAGACTTGTGGTGGTTTGTGGGGATAGTCCGTCAAATCTGATAGCGTTCCGACCCGGTCTTCGGGCTCGGGGCGTTACAGACTATGGAGTATAGGTCGACCTGACTGATGGGTAGGGCTGGATTGTACCCGAATAATATATGGATCGTAGAGTCGGACCAAGCTAGGTCGGGACCTGAGGAGGTCGGACAATGAGCTTAAGTCGACGGATCGTGGAGATGGACCTTGGGCCTGATAATAATTGGGCCTGGCCCACTGAGCATGTGGGGGCAAATATATGTTGAAGATTGGGCTTTACTCGCTGAGCCCAGCTCGACACTTTTAGTCCGTTCAAAGTCCCTGCTAAAATTGTGAACAAAAATATCCCTAACTGCAATTCTCGCACGTACCAACGCCTTCTGTGATTGATGGGTGAAAATTAGGATTTGATGCTTCGCACTCCCTATACATTCTCCCTCACTTCTTCTCTCTATTCCTTTTCTTCCAGTTAATAAAAACACTAAAAAATGTGAAATTTGCCTTACTGTTGTTTAAAATAATAACATAAATAACTGAAAAATCTTCAACACAGTTATAACATAAACCAACTCTAATCATGAACAACTGTGAAAACCTATAAAACATTAACGTGAAATAGAATTCTGAGTTTATAACATAAACCAACACAGTTATAACATAAACCAATTCTATTTCACAGTTATTTAAATAACTGTTAAATAGAATTCACAGTTATTTATACCAAAACTTGTGTCCAAGTTTCATGAGAAATATTAGTTGTTCACCAACTCTAACCAAAATAACTGTGAAATACACATCACAGTTCAAAATTATCAGTTGTTTAAGCAAAATAACTGTGAAATACATATCACAGTTATTTCACAAACAACGCATGAGGACGAACAACTGTGAAAACCTATAAAACATTAATGTGAAATAGAATTCCCAGTTTATAACATAAACCAACACAGTTATAAAATAAACCAATTCTATTTCACATTTATTTAAATTCAAGCATTAGTTCTTGATTGGTTTCAATAGTTCAACATATGTCCAAAAAAACAAATCAATCAAGGAGAGAACAATAAATAAAATTGTTTCAAATTAACTGTGGATGCACCAAGATCACAAAAATTCCAAATCAGTGTCTACTATAAGAACACCAAATCAACACAATACTTAAAATTGAATGTAAATTGCAACTGTACACATGATTATAAATAGATACACTATCATAGATAGATGGACGTAGAGAAGCGAACCTGTAATAAACATCCCTGATGGAAGAAGAGAAAGATGATTGATGATGGTATTCATTGACGGAACCATTCGAGGTCTCCTTATACTTTTCACTAGTTGACCGGTGACAGCAGTCAACGGCGACATCTAGTTGAATTGGTTTGTTTGACTGGATTAGCTGAAGAGACCGGAGTTGGATGTGGGGAGCGAGGATTCCGTCGTGGATGAAGATTGGTGAGTGGTGACAGTTACCTACCGATTTAGATTTTGGAAAACTGCCACTAGTGTGTGTGTGTGAGGGATGAGCTGTAGACGATGGAACTTAGTATGTGAATTGCAGTTATGGATATTTCTGTTCACAATTTTAGCAGGGACTTATTGACGAGTTTCGAAAAAAATCTGTTTTTATTGATAAATTTTACCACATTTCAAGATTTTATTGATAAAAACCCCTTATATATATTTGTGTTGTAATTTAAATCTTCTTTCAATTAATCGTTAAAAACAAGTTAAAAAATGCACCTCAAGCCCCTAAATTTATTTAATTTCATTTTTTTTTCTGAACATCAATTTTTAGTAGATTTTTTGTTTGACTAATCAGAAAAGTTATTGTACAATTAATATTAAATAAAATTTGTGTCACTCTTAATATGAAAGGGTAAAATGAGTTATATATTTTATTTAATCTAACGCCAATTAGATTAATAATAATACTAGACTAATTTGTAAGTAAACAAAATAGCAAAAGAATACTCTTATTGAGAATTTTGTAACAACTTTTGACACATTTCGTCTCCATTAAAATGAGTCATTCTTTTACTTCTTTGTACATTTTTACAACTCCTTTAGAATGATTATTACAAGGGATCAACATCGTTTTTTGCATGAGTTTTGTTGTAGCATTCTTGCATAAAAATTTCCTTAATTATTCACTACAAAATATGCCATGAAGAACGCAGTAGCAGAAACTCATGCATGAGTGATACCTGATCCGATTACAAGTATAAATAAATAATCTATCCCCTAATCCCACTTTTTAGTGGCTAATCTGATTAAATTTTGACAAGAATTTATAATAATGATGATGCCAAAAAGTCGAATCAGACCAAATTCAAGCGATCGGTTGTACTATGGCGATTGCTTAGCCTGAAAATAAGACAAAACACGTAAACTAAGCCGGGGCTTCACCGGCGAAGGCCCTCCGGCGTGAGAGTAAGTTCACGGTTTGTAGAGATAGAAAATAATTTGACAGAGTTTCGAGTCAAATAATTAACGTACCAAAATATGGAAATAATGACTTGTATTTATAGTGATGGATTGGTAGAATCCATGTTGAACTTGAACTGTAAAGAGATAAGGTATAATTCTAGGAGGATTATATCTGCTAGAGAGTCCTTATTTGACTTGAATTGGTACAGGAGGGTACAATCCTGATTGGATTATAACTGCTTATTGTCCTGGTTGGAATAGGATTGCAAGGACTGCTCTGCCGGAAAGCCGAGATGCAGGAATTCCTTTCCTCGTCATACGCCTATATGCCGAGATGCAAATATTCCTTTCCTCATCATAGGTTGGTATGCCGAGGTACAAACTTTCCTCTCCTCGTCATACATGGCCAACTCGGTCCATGATGAGCCGGGAAGGGATGAGAAATAAGTGGAGCCCGTCGTGTCAACATCAAGGCCGAGGGAGGCACCTCGTCCTCAAGGGAGAGGATCTCGGCCTACGAGGGAGGTCTCCTCGGCCCTTTGAGTTGGGCTTTGTTTATGCCTGTTTGCTGAGCCTTGGTCGGCCTTGTTGATGCCGAGGTAGAGTGACGAGGAAGCCCATGTCTTACCTCGTAACTTGATATTTGATGGATTATGTTTATAGCCCAATCCACTTGGGCCTGACCCAGACAAGCCCATGTTCGTATCTCGGTTTATCTTGTTCGGTGACCCACGACTTTCTAGCTTGGCTATGACGAGGAGAAAGTCATCTGGATCATCGGCTTATAAGAGTACGAATAGGTTGCCACGTGTCAATGTCGCTTCAAATGTGTCATTCCATTATCCTAGGTTATTCGGTACCATGATAAGGCGTGGTCCACTATGCTCGACATGAGCCTTGGAAACCACCACCACATTTAATCTTTAGGGGGCGCCATACCCATTGACCCATTTTATTTTCGGGTTTTACCCGTCTGAGTGAGTATATAAACAAAACCCCTTTTCAAATTTTCTTTTTACCATTCCAGGCATTTGAGAGCGAAACCATAAGTTTTGAAAAACTCATCGTGTTCTTGAGCATCCGAGTTACCCAGAATCTCCAGAAACATCCGATTCACCGTTCGATTTAGTTTGTCTTCACAAAATCAGGTATATTTCTTCTCCCTTTATATTTTCATCTTCGATTTTGCAATTTCTTCACGTTTTCTAGGGTTTTGGTTGGGTTTTGAGTTTCGAACCCGCCATTGTTGAACCCTTAAAGCTTGTTTTTGATTTTCTTGAATCAATGTTTTAATGTGCAATCTCTTGGGTTTTATTCGAACTTGATTGTTAGAATCCGCCATTGTTGCCCCTTTTGAAACTTTTCTTGAATTCCTTGCCTTGATAAAAGTTCTTGAACCCTTAGTTTAGAAATGGCACGCTCTTGGGACCATACCCCTCGATTCCATTATGGGTACCACAAGGGCAACCTGAGGGTTTACCGGAGAGAGAGAGGACCATGGTTGCTGGTGAACTTGGCAGAGATAGGAGACATGTTGACGAGGTATGGATGTACGAGGATGTACATCCAGTATCCGGACAAGACGAGGATAGACAGAGTCGACTCGTTGTCCCTCAGTATAGTGTTATTTGAGAGTAGAGCCGAGATGATTGAGCACATCAATTTGTTTTACCCGGCTTCAGATCACCTTGATCGTCTTCGTTTGAGTGGTAAGGCTCCCTCCTCGGCCTTATTGTAAACGACGAGGAGGGGCATTCCTCTTCCCCATCTTGACATCAGTCTTGGATGATTTAACTTATTCTTGTTCCTCGGCCTTTTGCGAGATATGACGGGAGGAGGGAGTGAAGCCTCCACGTCCACCCAAATAGTAGATGCCTTCATCGAAGGAGAGCGAGGTAGAGGGACGAGGATGAGGATAGGTGGGCGAGGTATAGGAGGCCGAGGTAGAGCTACCCCCAGAGCTAAGCCAGTCAAGGCCGGGGATCCCATGTTGGAGGTCCTATACTCGAAATACGGGTGGATAGGAACGAGTATAGGTTAACTTACGTCGGCCGTCCCACTTTTGAGACTGAGGGAGAGAAAGACATGTTTTTATTATAATGATAGCCATGTCCATTTCTACTTTAAGCGGTTTCGGCGGGGACTTCGTCTCCCATTGGACCCTTTCATCAACGAGTTCCTAGGAGACCTAAGAGCCATCCAGGCTATCTTTGGGATCCAACAGACTAGGGTCCTCGTAAGCTTTATTATCTTGTGTCGTAGTTTAGGTTTTGAGCCTACCCAAGCGCTCTTCCACCACTTCTTCAACATCGGCTACATCAAAGACACTAGGCTTATTGTGATAACCATGTTATTAGGGTAGAAAGCCGGCAAGTGGGAGTTCCCCTCTTCTTGATGAGCCTCAGGTACCCAAGAAAGTGACCCAAGCCGAATGGACCTCGGCTTTGATTAATTGGCTTACCGATTTTGTCAAGGTGGGCTTGCTCGAGTGGTCGGCATTGGAAGCCGATGATAGGTATTATGTTTAAGGCTGGGTTGATGTCGGGACCGAGGGACGGCGTGGTGCCTCTCGTCCGTAACTAGGGGAGAAGATTTAAAGAATGGAGAGTCCATCCCGATATGGTCTTTTATCTTGGCCGTGCTCGTTGCAAACTTGACCCCCCGGATCAATGCCTTAGAGAGGAAGGCATCGTAGGATGTAATTACTCTTTCCTCGTTTATGATACTTGTGAATTAATGCTTGATTTATCTCTCGTTGTAACTCTCTCTTCTTCGATCTAACACCTGAACAAGAAGCCGAGATGGCCTCAGATGACGGAGTCGGCCCCAAGGAGCTCATCAACATATTAAAACTCACCACTTTCCCATCAAATTCCATAGTTAATGAGCCATTTTTCACATCAAGCTTGGTGTCAGAAGTGGACATAAATGGTCTCCCTAATAGAATGGGAGCCTCAAAATCAGTCTCCATATCAAGAACAAAGAAATCCGTCGGAAATACCAAATCACCGACCTTCACTTCCACATCTCTAACCACCCCCTTAGGGTATGCGTTCGATTTGTCTGCCAACTGAATTACCACCCTAGTGTCCTCCAATTTACCCAACTTAAGATCTTCAAACACTGCATTTGGCATCACATTGATTGAAGCTCCTAAATCGAGCATAGCATTATGAACATGACCACCCCCAAATGAAACAGGAACCACGAACATGCCCGGATCACTACACTTCTTGGGCATCTTTTTCTGATAAACCACACTAACATGCTCAACCACTTTCACTTTTTTCTGACTCCGCTCCTTCTGATTCCTCTTCATAGTGCATAACTCCTTCAAAAACTTCGCATACCTAGGAACCGACTGAAGAAGATCTAGAAATGGAATGTTCACCTCCAATCTCTTGAAAGTATCAAAAATAGCCTTGTCAGGCTCCTTTGAGGTGTCTCTCTTCAATGCTTAGGAAAAGGTGCGGCGGCTCATAAACAGGAAATATGGGTTGAATATACTTCTCTTCAGGGATTTTCTCTTCCACCTTCTTCTCCACCTCTAACTCTGGCTCAATCCTCTTTTCAACCTTTTGTTCAGGCTCTATCGGCACCATCTGTCCATCAAATTTCTTCTTCCGCCTCACATATACTGCGCTAACATTCTGCTTTGAGGGTTGCACAGTCTTTGCTGCTTCTCTAGCCTCTATTTTTACCACCTCTGCAATCGACTCACTTGCCTCTCTAAATTGCCGATGCTCGATTTAGTCTCTTTGCGGAACTTACGGAAGTTTCCATTCATGGTAGACATGCTCTGCGCTACTAAGAACCATGTCCTCTCGTAGGCCGTCCTGCTGCTGTTCTTCTGTCCAACAGTGCTGCATGCGATTATATTGATTTCCCTGAAACTCCTGACCCTGCTGAAACCCCTGCTGATTATTGAACGGCTGCCTGAAACCTTGTTGTCCCTGTAGTGGACCATACCTAAGGTTTGGGTGAACATTATTCGCAGCGTTGTAATTGAACTGCGGTGGCCTCGACCTTCTTTGATTGAACCCTATTGCATTGACATCTACCACCTCATCCGTACGAAGAGTAGGACAAGAATCAGTCGGGTGAGTCACATTATTACATATACCGCAGGCACGAGGTTGTTGACCCAAAACCAATGTCTTGATAGACTCTTCACATCCGCCAACTCGGTCTTCAAATCACTCGTTGTATCACTCGATCCGCGACCGACTTGTCTAACGCTAGACCTCCTCCCATGAGTCCTTGTGCTTTTGGCCAATTCTTCTATCAACTGCTCTGCATCCCTGGTAGTTTTGTTCAGAATACTACCTCCACAAGCAGAATCTATCCACCGTTTGTCCTGCATAGTCAATCCTCCATAGAAGTATACAATAAGCTGCTCATCATCAAAGCCATGATCTGAGACAACTTACGAGATCTTGTAGAACCGGTTGTGATAGTCATATAGTGATTCATCGGACCCTTTGCTCCATATTCTTTGATATCCCTCTTCATAACATTGATCGATGCGGAGGAAAGAACTCATCAAGGAATACCTCCTTCAACTCCTGCCAAGAGGTAATGCTGTTGGGTGGCAGGTGATAGTACCACGTATTCGCGTTATCCTTAAGAGTAAAGGAAAACGCCCTCAGTAATAACTGCTCAAGAGGCAATGCAGCCGGCCTCATGCTCTTGCATATCTGCACAAACTGGGCAATGTGTTGATTCAGATTCTCCCCTGGTATCCCATTAAAATGGGGTAACTGGTTCAACAACCCCGGCTTCAACTCAAAAGTAACCCCGGCCGGTAAATCAGGAAATAACACTGCTTGCGGTTGCTCATTCCAATTCGAAGCAATCCTTTGCCTCAATGTCCGAGGTGAGGGGTTGTTATTGCCTCTTCCATTACCCCCATTGTTCACAACCTCCGGACCGTTATCACCCATGCCGTTATTATTATTCATCTCGTTTCGCTACAAATTTCTCCTGTACCTAAAATATCTTTCAATTTCTGGAGCAAAGGGACTAGCAAACTGATTAGCAGAACGGGTATGGACCATAAAAGGTTCCACACCACAAGACAACAATAATAATAAAGCGTAATTAACAGGAAACAAGAAAAAGAAAAAGAAAAAGATTAAGAAAAGAATAAAAGTGCAAACAAGTAAACACCGTTCCCCGGCAACGGTGCCAAAATTTGATAGGCTAAAGTCGCACGCCTACAAATTAATTACCAAGACTCGGCTACAAAATTGCAGCTAAGACAAGTCCAGGGGTCGATCCTTTTTGAAGAACGGTTATTTAATTGCACAATTGTCACTTGACAAGATTGGGGGTTTAAAATTGATTTTATTAAATTCCTAAAATGGGAATTAAAAACTAAGTTGTAAAACAATTAAAGGCAAGCACTTGATTTGTTTTACGTCCCCGTTTATCAATCCAGTATCATCGGTATAATTTCTTTCCCTTCCTCCCCATTCACTTGATCCGAGATGTATTTCAATCCCTATTTCTTCCGTATTAATGGTTATAGCGGTGACACACTCACCTATTCCCCTAATCAATATCTAAACCTAACTGACACAGTCTAGATTCACAATATCGATTGATAAAGCTTTAAGAAATTAAGATCAAGAATTTCACTATTCTTTTGCAAATAGAACAAAATCTAGTTTTACCCCATTCTCAATTTACCATGACACATGCATAAATCTCAAATATGCTACTTGTGAAAAATCCTAATCGACACGAGACTTAAGATTAAACTAGCATTAAATCAATTACAAGGGAAAAGAGGGTGATCAAATCTCAAAACCCTAGAAACGATTTATCAATTAAAACAAGTAAAACTATGAATAGGGATTAAGGAATAAAGAAATCGATACCTCAATTGAATTAAATAAACGGTTCAAGATTCAAATCCGAAGCAAGGGATTTAGTTCTCCATAAAAATTGCTGAAATCTCTATGGAAGAATGATAATAAAAAGTCCGACGCTAATTATGAAGTTAAAAGGAGTATAAATACTTCTCCCCATCAAAAATACTAAACCTAAACTAAAAAGGAAAACTAAAAAGAAAAAGAAAAAGAAAATTTAATAATAATAATAATAATCTCCTCCATTCCAATGCCAGTCAACACTCCTCAATTGCCACGGTCCACGCGCCTTTCCAGCTTCACACGCCTTGGTCCCTGTATTCCTTTCCTTGGTTGAGTGAATAATTAGTTTCCAAATTCACTCACTTACGTACTAATTGGTCCTTGTTGTAGCAATTGAATTTATTTCCTAAATCACTTCTCACACGTGCACAGTACTCTAATTTCCCAAATCCTTGCTTTCACTTTGGTCCTTGAAATTTCAGCTTCTTGCAGTTTGATCCCTACAATCTTTTAATTCTTCACATTAATTCCTGGACTTTTCAACAATGCAAAACATCACATCCGCTTCCATAAATTGCAGTCTGAATCTATCCTCCGCTTCGGTTGACTTTGACTTTACTAATTTTTATACTCGATGCATGACTTTGAAGCACCAAAATTACATTCGGAAAAATAACTAACTAAGTACGACTACTTTACCCCCGGATTACAATAAAAGCTCAAATGGAAAATAAAGCTCCAATTACATCAAAACTAGCCAAAGTACATCAAAATGAATGAAAATACATAGGAAAAAGAGGGAAATAATTTATACAAAATCCACCACATTAGATAGGCGACTGATGAATTCCAATGTTTAACTCCGATACTCTTCATTTCATCTTCAAAAGCTTGGGAGAATTGCAGTCAATTGTCCATTACTATTGCTAGAGGTATCCCAAATCGACACCAAATGAAGTCATGGATGAAGTTGATGGCGTTTTCCTCTGTAATCTGAGCTAGTGGCTTTGCTTCTACCCACTTCGTGAAATAATCTATAGCAACGATCACATACTTGCAGTTTCCATGGGCGGGAGGAAGGGCCCGACCAAATCTACTCCCACATGTCAAAGGGCACGGTTGAGATTCTTTGGGGTTTGCTCGGTGGTAGGCAGGTTAAGTAGATTGGCAAACCTTTGGCACTGATCACATCCAACAAAATCGTGGGCATCATCCCTCATGTGTGGCCAATAATATCCCATTGTTATCAGTTTGTCGGCAAAAGTTCTGGCCCCCGGGTGTACACCACATACTCCACTATGCACCTCGTACATCAGCTGGGTGACTTCTTGAGGATGAACACATCTTAACAATGGCTTGCTGAAAGATCTCCTGAATAGCTCATCTCCTTGAATAACGTACCTTGGAGCCTTTTTATTGATAGCTCGAGCTTCTTTCTCGTCATTAGGTAGCTCACATGTTTCTAAGTAATCTCGCATTTTGTCAATCTAGCACTTGTTGTAAGCCCATTCTGTACCGGCATCTTCCAGGCATTGGATTTGAACTCTCTCGTAGGCCGAATGTTCGAGGTAAGCGATAGGTTCTCCATGTGGCTCGTCTGAAGTGGCTAGTTTCTAGAGTAGGTTGGCCAATTCGTTATCTTCTCGACCAATCCTCTGAATTTCCCAGAACTCTAAGTCTTTTATTAGTTCTTTCACTAGGTCGCAACATTTGATTAAAGTAGAATTCAGTACCTCGTATTCTCCTCTGACTTGGTTGACTATCAGTTAGGAATCGCAATACGCCATAATTTTGATCGCCCCAAAACATTTGGCATACTCGATGGCTGCGACCAATGCTTCGTACTCTGCCTGGTTATTAGAGGCTTCAAACTTGAACCTCAGTGCTTCCTCATAGACCGTCCCTAATTCTGGCTCGATCAATACTATCCCAGCTCCACTAACATTCCTTGTTGCCGACCCATCTGAGTATATTTTCCAGCAATCGTCGGGTAAGCTAGTAACGGCTTGGGCCTCTGGTTCCTTTCCCTTAACTTTCTCCTTCGGAGCTCGCACCTCGCTATCTCCCTTGGTGAACGTCAACTCGACCAAGAAGTCTGCCAAGGTATGAGCCTTTAATGCCTTTCGAGGTCGATACTTGATGTCGAATTCTGTGAGAGCAATTGACCAGTTGAGTAAGCGACCTGAACTTTCCGGCTTATGCAAGATCTTTCTCAGGGGTACATTTGTGAGCACAACAATAGGGTGAGCTAGAAAATAAGCTCGTAACTTCCTTGAGGCTATAACCAAGGCATATGCGACCTTCTCTGCATTGTAATATCTGCCTTCAACGTTGGATAGAGCCTTGCTAACATAATATATGGGCTTCTGAAGCCCCTCTTCCTCTCGAACCAGAACAACTGCTACTGATTGATCTCCCACAGATAGATACACGAACAAAGTCTCCCCGATAGGTCATTTTGCTCAATAAAGGAGGAGTAGCGAGGTACTCCTTAAGCTGTTGGAACGACGAATGACATTCGGCCGTCCACTCAAAATTTTTCTTCCCTCTCAATGATTTGAAGAAGGGGAGAGATTTTTCTGCCGACTTGGCTATAAAGTGACCTAGGGCTGCCACCCTACCATTAAGTCATTGCATTTCCTTAATCTTGGTTGGCTCTGCATGTCGACTAGAGCCTTAATCTTCTCGGGATTTGCCTCAATTCCTCATTTGTGACACCATAAAGCCAAGGAATTTGCCCATTGCCACTCCAAATACGCACTTGCTCGGGTTGAACTTCATGTCGTTTGCTCGTAAATTGGCGAATGTTTCCTTTAGGTCGACCACGTGACGTCTGGCCTTTGTTTTGATGACCATATCGTCGATGTAGGCCTCCATGTTTCGGCCAATTTGTGAAGCAAAGACCTTGTTTACCATCCGTTGGTAGGTCGCTCCTGCATTCTTCAACCCAAACGGCATCATGTTGTAGCAATAAATACCCCCGACAGCTTGAAAAGTTGTCTTCACAATATCATCTTCATGCATCTTGATCTGATGATAGTACGAATAGACATCGAGAAAGCGAGTGTGGAGTGTCTAGCAATAGAGTCAACGAGCTTGTTAATCCTAGGTAGAGGATAGCTGTCCTTTAGGCAGGCAAGATTAAGGTTGGTGAAGTCGACGCACTTTCTCCACTTGCCATTAGATTTCTTCACTATGACCACATTAGCTAGCCAGGTGGTATGAGTAGCTTCATTTATGATACCTGCACTTAAAAGTTTTTGTACCTCGAGCTTTATAGCTTCCTCTTTGTCATGGGCAAAGCTTCTGAATTTCTGCGCTTTGAACTTCTTGGTCGGGTTGACCTCCAACCTATGAACTGCGACCTCTTCCTTGATCCATTTCATATCCTCTACTCGCCAAGCAAAGACATCACTGCTCTTTTTCAGTAGCTCTATGATCTCTGCTCTTTCCTCAGCTGATAACTGCTTTCCAATCTGAATTTTTTGCTCGGGATAAGAGGGATTTGTTATCACTGCTTCCATCTCGTCCACAGCTTCCAACTCCGGACCATCCCCAAACTGTAGGGTCTCTATGATGATTTCTCAGACCCTCTGCCTTTCCTTGTCCCCCAAGTGTGGAGCTTCCTTAACGATCATGTCATCTAGCTCAACTGCGACCTCACTGGTGGTGGCCCCCGAGTTATTGTCGATGCGGAGGCATAGCTCGCCTATGAAGACTCGATCGACCATAGCGCATGCGAATCGACCATGGTGATTTCCGAGTGACGTGTCGACTCAGTCATGACCTCGTCATGTGAGCGATAGGTCCACTCTTCCACACTGGTGATCGTAGATAAACGAGAAGTTGTTGGGACCATTTTAGACATATTCAGATACCCCTCACCAGTTTCAATTTCCAGTTCCCTTTTCTTCCTTGTTCGTAGGACATGGTCAAGATATTCTCGAGCTGTACTTAGTACACAGCCGACTCCGGGGAACTTAACTCAGCGATGAGGATTGAGACTACCATTCCAAGTGCGACACGGCCGGGTATACCCAAAATAGCGGCATAATCACTATTTACATCAATGACAATAAATTTTACCTTAGAAAATACTGCGAAGGGGTGTTGGCCTATGTCGACGTCCAACTCGATGCGTCCCTTGGCATCGACCACTGTGGTTGGTGAAGCCTTCCAATCTACCATCATAACATTCGTTTTGCTCATTTGAGAGTCCCATCTCTGGAACGTTTTGTAAAACAGAATATATTTGCGGGCCCAGTGTCTATTAAGAGTACGCTCATCGATGCACCCATCTATTAATCCTGGGATAACAAGAACTTGCTCTCTAGCTTTGCATTAGTAGGTAGCTCATGCGGGTAGAAACAAATCATCTCGTCTCTTAGGTACCTTTTAGGTGGCACATGAGGTGCCTTGTTAAGCTGGAATATCTTGTGTTTGATGGCAGTATTGCTAGCTTGCTCAGTAATGCCCCCCAAATTCAATCTAGGTTGTCTTGGCTCTTCTTTGTCCACCGGCTCGCTCTGTTGCTGCTGAGGTCTCTTGACATACGCGTCGAGTCTCCCACCGTCGACCCACTTTTGAATGATGCGTTTCAAGCTCATACAATCTTGATGCAGTTCAAGCTCATACAATCTTCAGTAGTGTGGCCCGTATCTTTATGATAGTCGCAGTACTTGTTGTTATCCCTTCTGAACTTATTTCCTGGGTTCATAGGGGCAGGTGGGCCCAACTCGACTGTATTCATAATCTCTGTTCGACTCACTGTCAAAGGAGTGAAAGCTTCAGGCACTTTCTCAGTCGCCCTAGTTCTGTTTTTGCCATTTTTGTTGTTCCCCCCATTCTTGGTTGTGTCCTTCTTATCACCATCAGCGACCTCATCCTTGGGGCCTTTCCCACTTTTCTTTTCTTTTCTCTCTTCAGCCAGTGCTACATTATAAGCTTTCTCGAATAGCTTTTGTCGAGTAGTCACGGTCCGAACTGTCAGCTCGTAGTCCAAATCCTCAGAGGTTACCCCATTTCTGAAACAATTGATTACCTCCACGTGCGTAAGGTCCTCCTCAATTTTTCAACCATCTCCTTGAATTTGGTATAATAGCTCATCGAGCTTTCATTCTTTCCTTGTACCAAGTTATTCAAGTCGGCGACTGTCATCTTCCGAGCTCTAGCTGTCGAGAAGCGATCTAAGAATTTCTTCCTCATATAATACCAAGTCGAGATGCAACCTGGTGCCAAGCCGTTAAACCAAGTGAGAGCTGCCCCGGTGAGAGTGCTAGTAAGTGCCTTACACATCATGTCGTCCTCGTTGGAGACAAAACACATAGTAGCCTCTAAATGCTGTATATGACTTTTGGCATTGGTTGCACCTAAATATTTTTCCAGGACGGGCAATCTGAAACCTGGGGGAGGTCGTCGATCGAGCAACTCCTTAGCCAAGGGACGAAGAGCAAAATTATGGCCTCGTTCGCCCTTTCCAGCATCATCTTTCTTGTTAGCCTCCCATTGTTCAAACTTTTTCTTCCATTGAAGCCATTCCCTAGCATCTGGCGAGCCGTCCCTAGCATGAGTGATGTCATTGGGTCTTTGCCTCTCTTCCCGGTGAGGCTCCCTCCTCGAGTTGGCCCTGTGCCTGTCATCCCTAGGGGGAGTTATCTGTCTGCTCCTTCTATCTCTGTGAGAGGGCGACCTCACAGAATTAATTGGCGACCTGCGCCTTTCATCACAAACTATTTGTGTTGAGATGACTTCTCAGGTCGTCATTGGGGATAGGCATGTGCGTGCGGATAGATCACTTCACAATTCTGCATTCCTCATTTGTCATGGCCCTTCCATTCTGCTGAACACTCCTGTCGGGCTGTCTGTTTGACACTTGGGAGGGAGCTGCCCTTTCTAACCTTCTGTCGACCTGCTCGGATTCCTCCTCAATTGCTATTAGCTCTGCTAGAATTCTGGTTCATTCCACAATCATCTCCTTTTTGCTAAGGGGATTGGTTGAGGGACCTGCCCTATCACATGCAGCCATTCGCCCTGTTTGGGGACGCTTTGGAGGAGGTTGCACTTCTCTCTCGACCATAGGTCATTTCTCTCCTCTCTGCCATCGGCAAACCACTTGCCGCCATCGCCAGCTATTGTTAGAACGCGTCGCCACTAGTGTGATGACGAGGCGGAGGAGGAGGCAAATTGACGTTGCGATCTCCAACATTGACATTAGCATTAGTGTTTCCCTGGTTGTGCTCATTCGAGGCTTCAGAAACGTGGCCATCAGAAGTTACCATGGTTGTGGACTGTAAAGATTTTCAAGGTCAAGAATGCACGATTCTCGGCAATGGAACCAAACTGATGCTGCAAGAATCGTGCTGATCAATCTCCGTCCACGTGGCACGATCAATCTCCTGGCTTCTTGACCTGAAACACGAAACCTACGACTAGTCGGAATGGTCTCCAGCGAAGACCCTCGGGCGTGAGAGTAAGTATGTGTATGAGAGCTAAATAATTATAAGGAACAATGTATTCTCAAATAATCAAAAAGCAATTACTTTGGAACGGTTGATGTTGCCTTGTATTTATAGTTGTTGATGAGAGATATAATTGTAGTAGGATTGCTTGAAATCCCTTAATTTGAGGAAGCAGAGATAAGTATTTAGAGATCTGATCCATAAATAACTCCTGATTTGTAGGGAGTTTCGTCACGCTAAGAATTGTGTGTACGCCAGGACTCTGTAGGTCGACACAGAGATGTAGGTCGAGGTCGACTATGTGGCGCCCCCAAAAATGTGTGTGCCTGATATGTTTGATATGATTTGATTAGTGCTACTCATATCACCAAGATGCATCTTCTTTTCGAAAGCTCATCCTATAAGGACTCCAAGGTTAAGCGTGCTTGACACAGGAAATTCTAGGATGGGTGACCCATTTGGGAAGTTTCTCGGTGAGCACGTAAGTGAGGACAACACGTCTTTGGAAAGACTTATGGTGGTTTGTGGGGATAGTCCGTCCAAATCGATAGCGTTTCGACCCGATTAAGCGTGCTTGACACAGGAAAATTCTAGGATGGGTGACCCATTGGGAAGTTTCTCGGTGAGCACGTAAGTGAGGACAACACGTCTTTGGAAAGACTTGTGGTGGTTTGTGGGGATAGTCCGTCAAATCTGATAGCGTTTCGACCCGGTCTTCGGGCTCGGGGCGTTACAAATGGTATCAGAGCGGGACCCGGCCGGAAGTGTGGAGCAAAGTGCTGTGCGGAACAAAGTACACACCGCGGAGTCGGTGGGAGTCACCTCTTGAATCCGTACGAGCCCCTCTTGGATCCTGTTTGCCCGGGGTTTCCAAGTAGGCCTTGCTTAGGGACGACAAGGATCCTAAGTGGGGGAGATTGTGGCGCCCCCAAAAATGTGTGTGCCTGATATGTTTGATATGATTTGATTAGTGCTACTCATATCACCAAGATGCATCTTCTTTTCGGAAGCTCATCCTATAAGGACTCCAAGGTTAAGCTTGCTTGACACAGGGAAATTCTAGGATGGGTGACCCATTTGGGAAGTTTCTCGGTGAGCACGTAAGTGAGGACAACACGTCTTTGGAAAGACTTGTGGTGGTTTGTGGGGATAGTCCGTCAAATCGATGGCGTTCCGACCCGGTCTTCGGGCTCGGGCGTTACAGACTATGGAGTATAGGTCGACCTGACTGATGGGTAGGGCTGGATTGTACCCGAATAATATATGGATCGTAGAGTCGGACCAAGCTAGGTCGGGACCTGAGGAGGTCGGACAATGAGCTTAAGTCGACGGATCGTGGAGATGGACCTTGGGCCTGATAATAATTGGGCCTGGCCCACTGAGCATGTGGGGGCAAATATATGTTGAAGATTGGGCTTTACTCGCTGAGCCCAGCTCGACACTTTTAGTCCGTTCAAAGTCCCTGCTAAAATTGTGAACAAAAATATCCCTAACTGCAATTCTCGCACGTACCAACGCCTTCTGTGATTGATGGGTGAAAATTAGGATTTGATGCTTCGCACTCCCTATACATTCTCCCTCACTTCTTCTCTCTATTCCTTTTCTTCCAGTTAATAAAAACACTAAAAAATGTGAAATTTGCCTTACTGTTGTTTAAAATAATAACATAAATAACTGAAAAATCTTCAACACAGTTATAACATAAACCAACTCTAATCATGAACAACTGTGAAAACCTATAAAACATTAACGTGAAATAGAATTCTGAGTTTATAACATAAACCAACACAGTTATAACATAAACCAATTCTATTTCACAGTTATTTAAATAACTGTTAAATAGAATTCACAGTTATTTATACCAAAACTTGTGTCCAAGTTTCATGAGAAATATTAGTTGTTCACCAACTCTAACCAAAATAACTGTGAAATACACATCACAGTTCAAAATTATCAGTTGTTTAAGCAAAATAACTGTGAAATACATATCACAGTTATTTCACAAACAACGCATGAGGACGAACAACTGTGAAAACCTATAAAACATTAATGTGAAATAGAATTCCCAGTTTATAACATAAACCAACACAGTTATAAAATAAACCAATTCTATTTCACATTTATTTAAATTCAAGCATTAGTTCTTGATTGGTTTCAATAGTTCAACATATGTCCAAAAAAACAAATCAATCAAGGAGAGAACAATAAATAAAATTGTTTCAAATTAACTGCGAATGCACCAAGATCACAAAGATTCCAAATCAGTGTCTACTATAAGAACACCAAATCAACACAATACTTAAAATTGAATGTAAATTGCAACTGTACACATGAATAGAAATAGATAGACTATCATAGATAGATGGACGTAGAGAAGCGAACCTGTAATAAACATCCCTGATGGAAGAAAAGAAAGATGATTGATGATGGTATTCATTGACGGAACCATTCGAGGTCTCCTTATACTTTTCACTAGTTGACCGGTGACAGCAGTTAACGGCGACATCTAGTTGAATTGGTTTGTTTGACTGGATTGGCTGAAGAGACCGGAGTTGGATGTGGGGAGCTAGGGTTCCGTCGCGGATGAAGATCGGTGAGTGGTGACAGTTACCTACCGATTTAGATTTTGAAAAATTGCCACTAGTGTGTGTGTGTGAGGGACGAGCTGTAGACGATGGAACTTAGTATGTGAATTGCGGTTATGGATATTTTTGTTCACATTTTTAGCAGAGACTTATTGACGAGTTTCGAAAAAATCTGTTTTTATTGGTAAATTTCACCACATTTCAAGGTTTTATTGGTAAAAACCCCTTATATAAATTTGTGTTGTAATTTAAATCTTCTTTCAATTAATCGTTAAAAACAAGTTAAAAAATACACCTCAAGCCCCTAAATTTATTTAATTTCATTTTTTTTTTCTGAACATCAATTTTTAGTAGATTTTTTATTTGACTAATCAGAAAAGTTATTGTACAATTAATATTAAATAAAATTTGTGTCACTCTTAATATGAAAGGGTAAAATGAGTTATATATTTTATTTAATCTAACGCCAATTAGATTAATAATAATACTAGACTAATTTGTAAGTAAACAAAATAGCAAAAGAATACTCTTATTGAGAATTTTGTAACAACTTTTGACACATTTCGTCTCCATTAAAATGAGTCATTCTTTTACTTCTTTGTACATTTTTACAACTCCTTTAGAATGATTATTACAAGGGATCAACATCGTTTTTTGCATGAGTTTTGTTGTAGCATTCTTGCATAAAAATTTCCTTAATTATTCACTACAAAATATGCCATGAAGAACGCAGTAGCAGAAACTCATGCATGAGTGATACCTGATCCGATTACAAGTATAAATAAATAATCTATCCCCTAATCCCACTTTTTAGTGGCTAATCTGATTAAATTTTGACAAGAATTTATAATAATGATGATGCCAAAAAGTCGAATCAGACCAAATTCAAGCGATCGGTTGTACTATGGCGATTGCTTAGCCTGAAAATAAGACAAAACACGTAAACTAAGCCGGGGCTTCACCGGCGAAGGCCCTCCGGCGTGAGAGTAAGTTCACGGTTTGTAGAGATAGAAAATAATTTGACAGAGTTTCGAGTCAAATAATTAACGTACCAAAATATGGAAATAATGACTTGTATTTATAGTGATGGATTGGTAGAATCCATGTTGAACTTGAACTGTAAAGAGATAAGGTATAATTCTAGGAGGATTATATCTGCTAGAGAGTCCTTATTTGACTTGAATTGGTACAGGAGGGTACAATCCTGATTGGATTATAACTGCTTATTGTCCTGGTTGGAATAGGATTGCAAGGACTGCTCTGCCGGAAAGCCGAGATGCAGGAATTCCTTTCCTCGTCATACGCCTATATGCCGAGATGCAAATATTCCTTTCCTCATCATAGGTTGGTATGCCGAGGTACAAACTTTCCTCTCCTCGTCATACATGGCCAACTCGGTCCATGATGAGCCGGGGAAGGGATGAGAAATAAGTGGAGCCCGTCGTGTCAACATCAAGGCCGAGGGAGGCACCTCGTCCTCAAGGGAGAGGATCTCGGCCTACGAGGGAGGTCTCCTCGGCCCTTTGAGTTGGGCTTTGTTTATGCCTGTTTGCTGAGCCTTGGTCGGCCTTGTTGATGCCGAGGTAGAGTGACGAGGAAGCCCATGTCTTACCTCGTAACTTGATATTTGATGGATTATGTTTATAGCCCAATCCACTTGGGCCTGACCCAGACAAGCCCATGTTCGTATCTCGGTTTATACTGTTCAGTGACCCCTGACTTTCTAGCTTGGCTATGACGAGGAGAAAGTCATCTCGTCATCGGCTTATAAGAGTACGAATAGGTTGCCACGTGTCAATGTCGCTTCAAATGTGTCATTCCATTATCCGCCGGTTATTCAGTACCATGATAAGGCGTGGTCCACTATGCTCTGACATGAGCCTTGGAAACCACCACCACATTTAATGCTGGGGGCGCCATACCCGTTGACCCATTTTATTTTCGGGTTTTACCCGTCTGAGTGAGTATATAAACAAAACCCCTTTTCAAATTTTCTTTTTACCATTCCAGGCATTTGAGAGCGAAACCATAAGTTTTGAAAAACTCATCGTGTTCTTGAGCATCCGAGTTACCCAGAATCTCCAGAAACATCCGATTCACCGTTCGATTTAGTTTGTCTTCACAAAATCAGGTATATTTCTTCTCCCTTTATATTTTCATCTTCGATTTTGCAATTTCTTCACGTTTTCTAGGGTTTTGGTTGGGTTTTGAGTTTCGAACCCGCCATTGTTGAACCCTTAAAGCTTGTTTTTGATTTTCTTGAATCAATGTTTTAATGTGCAATCTCTTGGGTTTTATTCGAACTTGATTGTTAGAATCCGCCATTGTTGCCCCTTTTGAAACTTTTCTTGAATTCCTTGCCTTGATAAAAGTTCTTGAACCCTTAGTTTAGAAATGGCACGCTCTTGGGACCATACCCCTCGATTCCATTATGGGTACCACAAGGGCAACCTGAGGGTTTACCGGAGAGAGAGAGGACCATGGTTGCTGGTGAACTTGGCAGAGATAGGAGACATGTTGACGAGGTATGGATGTATGAGGATGTACATCCAGTATCCGGACAAGACGAGGATAGACAGAGTCGACTCGTTGTCCCTCAGTATAGTGTTATTTGAGAGTAGAGCCGAGATGATTGAGCACATCAATTTGTTTTACCCGGCTTCAGATCACCTTGATCGTCTTCGTTTGAGTGGTAAGGCTCCCTCCTCGGCCTTATTGTAAACGACGAGGAGGGGCATTCCTCTTCCCCATCTTGACATCAGTCATGGATGATTTAACTTATTCTTGTTCCTCAGCCTTTTGCAGATATGACGGGAGGAGGGAGTGAAGCCTCCACGTCCACCCAAATAGTAGATGCCTTCATCGAAGGAGAGCAGGTAGAGGGACGAGGATGAGGGATAGGTGGCTGAGGTATAGGAGGTCGAGGTAGAGCTACCCCCAGAGCTAAGCCAGTCAAGGCCGGGGATCCCATGTTGGAGGTCCTATACTCGAAATACGGGTGGATAGGAACGAGTATAGGTTAACTTACGTCAGCCGTCCCACTTTTGAGACTGAGGGAGAGAAAGACATGTTTTTATTATAATGATAGCCATGTCCATTTCTACTTTAAGCAGTTTCAGCAGGGACTTCGTCTCCCATTGGACCCTTTCATCAACGAGTTCCTAGGAGACCTAAGAGCCATCCCGGCTATGCTGGGATCCAACAGGACTAGGGTCCTCGTAAGCTTTATTATCTTGTGTCGTAGTTTAGGTTTTGAGCCTACCCAAGCTGCCTTCCACCACTTCTTCAACATCAGCTACATCAAAGACACTAGGCTTATTGTGATAACCATGTTATTAGGGTAGAAAGCCGGCAAGGCTGGGAGTTCCCCTCTTCTACTGATGAGCCTGCCGTACCCAAGAAAGTGACCCAAGCTGAATGGACCTCGGCTTTGATTAATTGGCTTACTGATTTTGTCAAGGTGGGCTTGCTCGAGTGGTCGGCATTGGAAGCCGATGATAGGTATTATGTTTAAGCTGGGTTGATGTCGGGACCGAGGGACGGCGTGGTGCCTCTCGTCCCCGTAACTAGGGGGAGAAGATTTAAAGAATGGAGAGTCCATCCCGATATGGTCTTTTATGCTGACTGTGCTCGTTGCAAACTTGACCCCCCGGATCAATGCCTTAGAGAGGAAGGCATCGTAGGATGTAATTACTCTTTCCTCGTTTATGATACTTGTGAATTAATGCTTGATTTATCTCTGTTGTAACTCTCTCTTCTTCGATCTAACACCTGAACAAGAAGCCGAGATGGCCTCAGATGACGGAGTCGGCCCCAAGGAGCTCATCAACATATTAAAACTCACCACTTTCCCATCAAATTCCATAGTTAATGAGCCATTTTTCACATCAAGCTTGGTGTCAGAAGTGGACATAAATGGTCTCCCTAATAGAATGGGAGCCTCAAAATCAGTCTCCATATCAAGAACAAAGAAATCCGTCGGAAATACCAAATCACCGACCTTCACTTCCACATCTCTAACCACCCCCTTAGGGTATGCGTTCGATTTGTCTGCCAACTGAATTACCACCCTAGTGTCCTCCAATTTACCCAACTTAAGATCTTCAAACACTGCATTTGGCATCACATTGATTGAAGCTCCTAAATCGAGCATAGCATTATGAACATGACCACCCCCAAATGAAACAGGAACCACGAACATGCCCGGATCACTACACTTCTTGGGCATCTTTTTCTGATAAACCACACTAACATGCTCAACCACTTTCACTTTTTTCTGACTCCGCTCCTTCTGATTCCTCTTCATAGTGCATAACTCCTTCAAAAACTTCGCATACCTAGGAACCGATCAAGAAGATCTAGAAATGGAATGTTCACCTCCAATCTCTTGAAAGTATCAAAAATAGCCTTGTCGGGCTCCTTTGAGGTGTCTCTCTTCAATGCTTCCTAAAAGGTGCGGCGGCTCATAAACAGGAAATATGGGTTGAATATACTTCTCTTCGTGGATTTTCTCTTCCACCTTCTTCTCCACCTCTAACTCTGGCTCAATCCTCTTTTCAACCTTTTGTTCAGGCTCTATCGGCACCATCTGTCCATCAAATTTCTTCTTCCGCCTCACATATACTGCGCTAACATTCTGCTTTGAGGGTTGCACAGATCTTTCTTTGCTTCTCTAGCCTCTATTTTTACCACAGGCCTCCGCAATCCGACTCACTTGCCTCTCTAAATTGCCGATGCTCGATTTAGTCTCCCGCCGGGAACTTCGGAAGTTTCCATTCATGGTAGACATGCTCGCGCTAGTAACCGAACCATGTCCTCTCGTAGACCGTCCCCGTCGTTGCTGCTGTCCAACAGTGCTCAGCATCGATTATATTGATTTCCCTGAAACTCCTGACCCTGCTGAAACCCCTGCTGATTATTGAACGGCTGCCTGAAACCTTGTTGTCCCTGTAGTGGACCATACCTAAGGTTTGGGTGAACATTATTCGCAGCGTTGTAATTGAACTGCGGTGGCCTCTGACCTTGCTGATTGAACCCTATTGCATTGACATCTACCACCTCATCCGTCTGAAGAGTAGGACAAGAATCGGTCGGGTGAGTCACATCATTACATATACCGCAGGGATGAGGTTGTTGACCCAAAACCAATGTCTTCAATAGACTCTTCACATCCGCCAACTCGGTCTTCAAATCACTCGTTGTATCACTCGATCCCGCAGCACTGACTTGTCTAACGCTAGACCTCCTCCCATGAGTCCTTGTGCTTTTGGCCAATTCTTCTATCAACTGCTCTGCATCCCTGGTAGTTTTGTTCAGAATACTACCTCCACAAGCAGAATCTATCCACCGTTTGTCCTGCATAGTCAATCCTCCATAGAAGTATACAATAAGCTGCTCATCATCAAAGCCATGATACAGACAACTTCTGCAGATCTTGTAGAACCGGTTGTGATAGTCATATAGTGATTCATCGGACCACTGCTCCATATTGCTGATATCCCTCTTCATAACATTGATCTGATCTGGAGGAAAGAACTCATCAAGGAATACCTCCTTCAACTCCTGCCAAGAGGTAATGCTGTTGGGTGGCAGGTGATAGTACCACGTATTCGCGTTATCCTTAAGAGTAAAGGAAAACGCCCTCGCAATAATCAAGCTCAAGAGGCAATGCAGCCGGCCTCATGCTCTTGCATATCTGCACAAACTGGGCAATGTGTTGATTCAGATTCTCCCCTGGTATCCCATTAAAATGGGGTAACTGGTTCAACAACCCCGGCTTCAACTCAAAAGTAACCCCGGCCGGTAAATCAGGAAATAACACTGCTTGCGGTTGCTCATTCCAATTCGAAGCAATCCTTTGCCTCAATGTCCGAGGTGAGGGGTTGTTATTGCCTCTTCCATTACCCCCATTGTTCACAACCTCCGGACCGTTATCACCCATGCCGTTATTATTATTCATCTCGTTTCGCTACAAATTTCTCCTGTACCTAAAATATCTTTCAATTTCTGGAGCAAAGGGACTAGCAAACTGATTAGCAGAACGGGTATGGACCATAAAAGGTTCCACACCACAAGACAACAATAATAATAAAGCGTAATTAACAGGAAACAAGAAAAAGAAAAAGAAAAAGATTAAGAAAAGAATAAAAGTGCAAACAAGTAAACACCGTTCCCCGGCAACGGTGCCAAAATTTGATAGGCTAAAGTCGCACGCCTACAAATTAATTACCAAGACTCGGCTACAAAATTGCAGCTAAGACAAGTCCAGGGTCGATCCACTGAAGAACGGTTATTTAATTGCACAATTGTCACTTGACAAGATTGGGGGTTTAAAATTGATTTTATTAAATTCCTAAAATGGGAATTAAAAACTAAGTTGTAAAACAATTAAAGGCAAGCACTTGATTTGTTTCTGTCCCCGTTTATCAATCCAGTATCATCGGTATAATTTCTTTCCCTTCCTCCCCATTCACTTGATCCGAGATGTATTTCAATCCCTATTTCTTCCGTATTAATGGTTATAAGCAGTGACACACTCACCTATTCCCCTAATCAATATCTAAACCTAACTGACACAGTCTAGATTCACAATATCGATTGATAAAGCTTTAAGAAATTAAGATCAAGAATTTCACTATTCTTTTGCAAATAGAACAAAATCTAGTTTTACCCCATTCTCAATTTACCATGACACATGCATAAATCTCAAATATGCTACTTGTGAAAAATCCTAATCTGACACAGACTTAAGATTAAACTAGCATTAAATCAATTACAAGGGAAAAGAGGGTGATCAAATCTCAAAACCCTAGAAACGATTTATCAATTAAAACAAGTAAAACTATGAATAGGGATTAAGGAATAAAGAAATCGATACCTCAATTGAATTAAATAAACGGTTCAAGATTCAAATCCGAAGCAAGGGATTTAGTTCTCCATAAAAATTGCTGAAATCTCTATGGAAGAATGATAATAAAAAGTCCGACGCTAATTATGAAGTTAAAAGGAGTATAAATACTTCTCCCCATCAAAAATACTAAACCTAAACTAAAAAGGAAAACTAAAAAGAAAAAGAAAAAGAAAATTTAATAATAATAATAATAATCTCCTCCATTCCAATGCCAGTCAACACTCCTCAATTGCCACGGTCCACGCGCCTTTCCAGCTTCACACGCCTTGGTCCCTGTATTCCTTTCCTTGGTTGAGTGAATAATTAGTTTCCAAATTCACTCACTTACGTACTAATTGGTCCTTGTTGTAGCAATTGAATTTATTTCCTAAATCACTTCTCACACGTGCACAGTACTCTAATTTCCCAAATCCTTGCTTTCACTTTGGTCCTTGAAATTTCAGCTTCTTGCAGTTTGATCCCTACAATCTTTTAATTCTTCACATTAATTCCTGGACTTTTCAACAATGCAAAACATCACATCCGCTTCCATAAATTGCAGTCTGAATCTATCCTCCGCTTCGGTTGACTTTGACTTTACTAATTTTTATACTCGATGCATGACTTTGAAGCACCAAAATTACATTCGGAAAAATAACTAACTAAGTACGACTACTTTACCCCCGGATTACAATAAAAGCTCAAATGGAAAATAAAGCTCCAATTACATCAAAACTAGCCAAAGTACATCAAAATGAATGAAAATACATAGGAAAAAGAGGGAAATAATTTATACAAAATCCACCACATTAGATAGGCGACTGATGAATTCCAATGTTTAACTCCGATACTCTTCATTTCATCTTCAAAAGCTTGGGAGAATTGCAGTCAATTGTCCATTACTATTGCTAGAGGTATCCCAAATCGACACCAAATGAAGTCATGGATGAAGTTGATGGCGTTTTCCTCTGTAATCTGAGCTAGTGGCTTTGCTTCTACCCACTTCGTGAAATAATCTATAGCAACGATCACATACTTGCAGTTTCCATGGGCGGGAGGGAAGGGCCCGACCAAATCTACTCCCCACATGTCAAAGGGCCTGGTTGAGATTACTGGGGTTTGCTCGGTGGTAGGCAAAGTTAAGTAGATTGGCAAACCTTTCGCACCGATCACATCCAACAAAATCGTGGGCATCATCCCTCATGTGTGGCCAATAATATCCCATTGTTATCGGTTGTCGGCAAAAGTTCTCGCCCCCGGTGTACACCACATACTCCACTATGCACCTCGTACATCACCGGGTGACTTCGAGGATGAACACATCTTAACAATGGCTTGCTGAAAGATCTCCTGAATAGCTCATCTCCTTGAATAACGTACCTTGGAGCCTTTTTATTGATAGCTCGAGCTTCTTTCTCGTCATTAGGTAGCTCACATGTTTCTAAGTAATCTCGCATTTTGTCAATCTAGCACTTGTTGTAAGCCCATTCGTAGGCATCTTCCAGGCATTGGATTTGAACTCTCTCGTAGGCCGAATGTTCGAGGTAAGCGATAGGTTCTCCATGTGGCTCGTCTGAAGTGGCTAGTTTCTAGAGTAGGTCGGCCAATTCGTTATCTTCTCGACCAATCCTCTGAATTTCCCGTAACTCTAAGTCTTTTATTAGTTCTTTCACTAGGTCGCAACATTTGATTAAAGTAGAATTCGGTACCTCGTATTCTCCTCTCGACTTGGCCGACTATCGCTAGGAATCGCAATACGCCATAATTTTGATCGCCCCAAAACATTTGGCATACTCGATGGCCGCGACCAATGCTTCGTACTCGCTCGGTTATTAGAGGCTTCAAACTTGAACCTCGCTGCTTCCTCATAGACCGTCCCTAATTCTCGGCTCGATCAATACTATCCCGGCCCACTAACATTCCTTGTTGCCGACCCATCTCGAGTATATTTTCCAAAGAATCGTCGGGTAAGCTAGTAACGGCTTGGGCCTCTCGGTTCCTTTCCCTTAACTTTCTCCTTCGGAGCTCGCACCTCGCTATCTCCCTTGGTGAACGTCAACTCGACCAAGAAGTCTGCCAAGGTATGAGCCTTTAATGCCTTTCGAGGTCGATACTTGATGTCGAATTCGTGAGAGCAATTGACCGGTTGAGTAAGCGACCCGAACTTTCCTGGCTTATGCAAGATCTTTCTCGTGGGTACATTTGTGAGCACAACAATAGGGTGAGCTAGAAAATAAGCTCGTAACTTCCTTGAGGCTATAACCAAGGCATATGCGACCTTCTCTGCATTGTAATATCTGCCTTCAACGTTGGATAGAGCCTTGCTAACATAATATATGGGCTTCTGAAGCCCCTCTTCCTCTCGAACCAGAACAACTGCTACTGATTGATCTCCCACAGATAGATACACGAACAAAGTCTCCCCAATGGTCGTCGCTCAATAAAGGAGGAGTAGCGAGGTACTCCTTAAGCCGTTGGAACGACGAATGACATTCGGCCGTCCACTCAAAATTTTTCTTCCTCTCAATGATTTGAAGAAGGGGAGAGATTTTTCTGCCGACTTGGCTATAAAGTGACCTAGGGCTGCCACCCTACCATTAAGTCGCTGCATTTCCTTAATACTGGTTGGCTCCTGCATGTCGACTAGAGCCTTAATCTTCTCAGGATTTGCCTCAATTCCTCGCTGTGACACCATAAAGCCAAGGAATTTGCCAGCTGCCACTCCAAATACGCACTTACTTGGGTTGAGCTTCATGTCATTTGCTCGTAAATTGGCGAATGTTTCCTTTAGGTCGACCACGTGACGTCTGGCCTTTGTTTTGATGACCATATCGTCGATGTAGGCCTCCATGTTTCGGCCAATTTGTGAAGCAAAGACCTTGTTTACCATCCGTTGGTAGGTCGCTCCTGCATTCTTCAACCCAAACGGCATCATGTTGTAGCAATAAATTCCCCCGACCGCTTGAAAAGCTGTCTTCACAATATCATCTTCATGCATCTTGATCTGATGATAGTCTGAATAGACATCGAGAAAACTGAGTGTGGAGTGTCTAGCAATAGAGTCAACGAGCTTGTTAATCCTAGGTAGAGGATAGCTGTCCTTTAGGCAGGCAAGATTAAGGTTGGTGAAGTCGACGCACTTTCTCCACTTGCCATTAGATTTCTTCACTATGACCACATTAGCTAGCCAGGTGGTATGAGTAGCTTCATTTATGATACCTGCACTTAAAAGTTTTTGTACCTCGAGCTTTATAGCTTCCTCTTTGTCATGGGCAAAGCTTCTGAATTTCTGCGCTTTGAACTTCTTGGTCGGGTTGACCTCCAACCTATGAACTGCGACCTCTTCCTTGATCCATTTCATATCCTCTACTCGCCAAGCAAAGACATCACTGCTTCTTTTCGCAGCTCTATGATCTCTGCTCTTTCCTCAGCTGATAACTGCTTTCCAATCTGAATTTTTTGCTCGGGATAAGAGGGATTTGTTATCACTGCTTCCATCTCGTCCACAGCTTCCAACTCCGGACCATCCCCAAACTGTAGGGTCTCTATGATGATTTCTCAGACCCTCTGCCTTTCCTTGTCCCCCAAGTGTGGAGCTTCCTTAACGATCATGTCATCTAGCTCAACTGCGACCTCACTGGTGGTGGCCCCCCGAGTTATTGTCGATCTGGAGGCATAGCTCGCCTATGAAGACTCGATCGACCATAACTGCATCTGAATCGACCATGGTGATTTCCGAGTGACGTGTCGACTCAGTCATGACCTCGTCATGTGAGCGATAGGTCCACTCTTCCACACTGGTGATCGTAGATAAACGAGAAGTTGTTGGGACCATTTTAGACATATTCAGATACCCCTCACCAGTTTCAATTTCCAGTTCCCTTTTCTTCCTTGTTCGTAGGACATGGTCAAGATATTCTCGAGCTGTACTTAGTACACAGCCGACTCCGGGGAACTTAACTCACTGATGAGGGATTGAGACTACCATTCCAAGTGCGACCTGGCCAGGTATACCCAAAATAGCAGCATAATCACTATTTACATCAATGACAATAAATTTTACCTTAGAAAATACTCGAAGGGGTAAGCCGTCTATGTCGACGCCCAACTCGATCTCGTCCTTGGCATCGACCCCGTGGTTGGTGAAGCCTTCCAATCTACCATCATAACATTCGAGCCGCTCATTTGAGAGTCCCATCTCCTGGAACGTTTTGTAAATGTAATATATTTGCAGTGCCCCGTGTCTATTAAGAGTCTGCTCATCGTGCACCCATCTATTAATCCTGGGATAACAAGAACTTGCTCTCTAGCCGCTGCATTAGTAGGTAGCTCATCTGGGTAGAAACAAATCATCTCGTCTCTTAGGTACCTTTTAGGTGGCACATGAGGTGCCTTGTTAAGCTGGAATATCTTGTGTTTGATGGCAGTGTTGCTTGCTTGATCAGTGATGACCCCCAAATTCAATCTAGGTTGTCTTGGCTCTTGCTGTCCACCAGCAGCTCGCTCACCACTGCCTGCCTGAGGTCTCTTGACATACGCGTCGAGTCTCCCACCGTCGACCCACTTTTGAATGATGCGTTTCAAGCTCATACAATCTTGATGCAGTTCAAGCTCATACAATCTTTAGTAGTGTGGCTGTAATCTTTGTGATAGTCGCATTACTTGCTGTTATCCCTTCTGAACTTATTTCCTGGGTTCATAGGGGCAGGTGGGCCCAACTCGACTGTATTCATAATCTCTGTTCGACTCACTGTCAAAGGAGTGAAGGCTTTGGGAACTTTCTCAGTCGCCCTAGTTCTCGTTCTTGCCATTTTTGTTGTTCCCCCATTCTTGTCGTGTCCTTCTTATCACTATCGGCGACCTCGGCCTTGGGGCCTTTACCACTTTTCTTTTCTTTTCTTTCTTCAGCCCGGCGCTACATTATAAGCTTTCTTGAATAGCTTTTGTCGAGTAGTCACTGGTCCGAACTGTCAGCTCGTAGTCCAAATCCTCAGAGGTTACCCCATTTCTGAAACAATTGATTACCTCCCTGTCTGTAAGGTCCTCCTCAATTTTTTCAACCATCTCCTTGAATTTGGTATAATAGCTCATCGAGCTTTCATTCTTTCCTTGTACCAAGTTATTCAAGTCGGCGACCGTCATCTTCCGAGCTCTAGCCGTCGAGAAGCGATCTAAGAATTTCTTCCTCATATAATACCAAGTCGAGATGCAACCTCGGTGCCAAGCCGTTAAACCAAGTGAGAGCCGCCCGGTGAGAGTGCTAGTAAGTGCCTTACACATCATGTCGTCCTCGTTGGAGACAAAACACATAGTAGCCTCTAAATGCCGTATATGACTTTTGGCATTGGTTGCACTCTAAATATTTTTCCAGACGGGCAATCGAAACCCGGGGAGGTCGTCGATCGAGCAACTCCTTAGCCAAGGGACGAAGAGCAAAATTATGGCCTCGTTCGCCCTTTCCAAAGATCATCTTTCTTGTTAGCCTCCCATTGTTCAAACTTTTTCTTCCATTGAAGCCATTCCCTAGCATTCGGCGAGCCGTCCCTAGCATGAGTGATGTCATTGGGTCTTTGCCTCTCTTCCGGTGAGGCTCCCTCCTCGAGTTGGCCCCGTGCCCGTCATCCCTAGGGGAGTTATCTCGTCCGCTTCCTTCTATCTCTCGTGAGAGGGCGACCTCACAGAATTAATTGGCGACTGCGCCTTTCATCACAAACTATTTGTGTTGAGATGACTTCTCAGGTCGTCATTGGGGATAGGCATGTGCGTGCGGATAGATCACTTCACAATTCTGCATTCCTCATTTGTCATGGCCCTTCCATTCTGCTGAACACTCCTGTCGGGCTGTCTGTTTGACACTTGGGAGGGAGCTGCCCTTTCTAACCTTCTGTCGACCTGCTCGGATTCCTCCTCAATTGCTATTAGCTCTGCTAGAATTCTGGTTCATTCCACAATCATCTCCTTTTTGCTAAGGGGATTGGTTGAGGGACCTGCCCTATCACATGCAGCCATTCGCCCTGTTTGGGGACGCTTTGGAGGAGGTTGCACTTCTCTCTCGACCATAGGTCATTTCTCTCCTCTCCTACCATCTGGCAAACCCTTGCCATCAGCAACACTGTTAGAACGCGTCGCCCTAGTGTGATGACGAGGCGGAGGGGGAGGAGGCAAATTGACGTTGCGATCTCCAACATTGACATTAGCATTAGTGTTTCCCTGGTTGTGCTCATTCGAGGCTTCAGAAACGTGGCCATCAGAAGTTACCATGGTTGTGGACTGTAAAGATTTTCAAGGTCAAGAATGCACGATTCTCGGCAATGGAACCAAACTGATGCTGCAAGAATCGTGCTGATCAATCTCCGTCCACGTGGCACGATCAATCTCCCCCGGCTTCTTGACCACGAAACACGAAACCTACGACTAGTCGGAATGGTCTCCAGCGAAGACCCTCGGGCGTGAGAGTAAGTATGTGTATGAGAGCTAAATAATTATAAGGAACAATGTATTCTCAAATAATCAAAAAGCAATTACTTTGGAACGGTTGATGTTGCCTTGTATTTATAGTTGTTGATGAGAGATATAATTGTAGTAGGATTGCTTGAAATCCCTTAATTTGAGGAACAGATAAGTATTTAGAGATCTGATCCATAAATAACTCCTGATTTGTAGGGAGTTTCGTCACGCTAAGAATTGTGTGTACGCCAGACTGCGTAGGTCGACACGTAGATGTAGGTCGAGGTCGACTATGTGGCGCCCCCAAAAATGTGTGTGCCTGATATGTTTGATATGATTTGATTAGTGCTACTCATATCACCAAGATGCATCTTCTTTTCGAAAGCTCATCCTATAAGGACTCCAAGGTTAAGCGTGCTTGACACGGGGAAATTCTAGGATGGGTGACCCACCGGGAAGTTTCTCGGTGAGCACGTAAGTGAGGACAACACGTCTTTGGAAAGACTTATGGTGGTTTGTGGGGATAGTCCGTCAAACTGACAGTGCGTTTCAATTCCAGATTAAGCGTGCTTGACTGGGAAAATTCTAGGATGGGTGACCCACCTGGGAAGTTTCTCGGTGAGCACGTAAGTGAGGACAACACGTGCTTTGGAAAGACTTGTGGTGGTTTGTGGGGATAGTCCGTCAAATGCGATAGGCGTTTCGACCTGGCCTTCGGGCTCGGGCGTTACAAATGGTATCCGAGCGGGACCCGGCCGAAAGTGTGGAGCAAAGTTCTGTGCGGAACAAAGTACACACCGCGGAGTCGGTGGGAGTCACCTCTTGAATCCGTACGAGCCCCTCTTGGATCCACACTGCCCGGGGTTTCAGCAGGCCTCTTGGCCGGGGACGACAAGGATCCTAAGTGGGGGAGATTGTGGCGCCCCCAAAAATGTGTGTGCCTGATATGTTTGATATGATTTGATTAGTGCTACTCATATCACCAAGATGCATCTTCTTTTCGGAAGCTCATCCTATAAGGACTCCAAGGTTAAGCTTGCTTGACCTGGGAAATTCTAGGATGGGTGACCCACCGGGAAGTTTCTCGGTGAGCACGTAAGTGAGGACAACACGTCTTTGGAAAGACTTGTGGTGGTTTGTGGGGATAGTCCGTCAAATCTGATAGCGTTCCGACCCGGTCTTCGGGCTCGGGGCGTTACAGACTATGGAGTATAGGTCGACCTGACTGATGGGTAGGGCTGGATTGTACCCGAATAATATATGGATCGTAGAGTCGGACCAAGCTAGGTCGGGACCTGAGGAGGTCGGACAATGAGCTTAAGTCGACGGATCGTGGAGATGGACCTTGGGCCTGATAATAATTGGGCCTGGCCCACTGAGCATGTGGGGGCAAATATATGTTGAAGATTGGGCTTTACTCGCTGAGCCCAGCTCGACACTTTTAGTCCGTTCAAAGTCCCTGCTAAAATTGTGAACAAAAATATCCCTAACTGCAATTCTCGCACGTACCAACGCCTTCTGTGATTGATGGGTGAAAATTAGGATTTGATGCTTCGCACTCCCTATACATTCTCCCTCACTTCTTCTCTCTATTCCTTTTCTTCCAGTTAATAAAAACACCAAAAAATGTGAAATTTGCCTTACAATTGTTTAAAATAATAACATAAATAACTGGGAAATCTACAACACAGTTATAATATAAATCAACTCTAATCATGAACAACTGTGAAAACCTATAAAACATTAATGTGAAATAGAATTCTGAGTTTATAACATAAACAAACACAGTTATAACATAAATCAATTCTATTTAACAGTTATTTAAATAACTGTTAAATATAATTCACAGTTATTTATATCAAAACTTGTGTCCAAGTTTCATGAGAAATATTAGTTGTTCACCAAACTCTAACCAAAATAACTGTGAAATACACATCACAGTTCAAAAATTATCAGTTGTTTAAGCAAAATAACTGTGAAATACATATCACAGTTATTTCACAAACAATGCATGAGGACGAACAACTGTGAAAACCTATAAAACATTAATGTGAAATAGAATTTCCAGTTTATAATATAAACCAATTCTATTTCACATTTATTTAAATTCAAGCATTAGTTCTTGATTGGTTTCAATAGTTCAACATATGTCCACAAAACAAATCAATCAAGGAGAGAACAATAAATCAAATTGTTTCAAATTAACTGTGGATGCACCAAGATCACAAAAATTCCAAATCAGTGTCTACTATAAGAACACCAAATCAACACAATACTTAAAATTGAATGTAAATTGCAACTGTACACATGATTATAAATAGATACACTATCATAGATAGATGGACGTAGAGAAGCGAACCTGTAATAAACATCCCTGATGGAAGAAGAGAAAGATGATTGATGATGGTATTCATTGACGGAACCATTCGAGGTCTCCTTATACTTTTCACTAGTTGACCGGTGACAGCAGTCAACGGCGACATCTAGTTGAATTGGTTTGTTTGACTGGATTAGCTGAAGAGACCGGAGTTGGATGTGGGGAGCTAGGGTTCCGTCGCGGATGAAGATCGGTGAGTGGTGACAGCTACCTACCGATTTAGATTTTGAAAAATTGCCACTAGTGTGTGTGTGTGAGGGACGAGCCGTAGACGATGGAACTTAGTATGTGAATTGCGGTTATGGATATTTTTGTTCACATTTTTAGCAGAGAGACTTATTGACGAGTTTCGAAAAAATCTGTTTTTATTGGTAAATTTCACCACATTTCAAGGTTTTATTGGTAAAAACCCCTTATATAAATTTGTGTTGTAATTTAAATCTTCTTTCAATTAATCGTTAAAAACAAGTTAAAAAATACACCTCAAGCCCCTAAATTTATTTAATTTCATTTTTTTTTTCTGAACATCAATTTTTAGTAGATTTTTTATTTGACTAATCAGAAAAGTTATTGTACAATTAATATTAAATAAAATTTGTGTCACTCTTAATATGAAAGGGTAAAATGAGTTATATATTTTATTTAATCTAACGCCAATTAGATTAATAATAATACTAGACTAATTTGTAAGTAAACAAAATAGCAAAAGAATACTCTTATTGAGAATTTTGTAACAACTTTTGACACATTTCGTCTCCATTAAAATGAGTCATTCTTTTACTTCTTTGTACATTTTTACAACTCCTTTAGAATGATTATTACAAGGGATCAACATCGTTTTTTGCATGAGTTTTGTTGTAGCATTCTTGCATAAAAATTTCCTTAATTATTCACTACAAAATATGCCATGAAGAACGCAGTAGCAGAAACTCATGCATGAGTGATACCTGATCCGATTACAAGTATAAATAAATAATCTATCCCCTAATCCCACTTTTTAGTGGCTAATCTGATTAAATTTTGACAAGAATTTATAATAATGATGATGCCAAAAAGTCGAATCAGACCAAATTCAAGCGATCGGTTGTACTATGGCGATTGCTTAGCCTGAAAATAAGACAAAACACGTAAACTAAGCCGGGGCTTCACCGGCGAAGGCCCTCCGGCGTGAGAGTAAGTTCACGGTTTGTAGAGATAGAAAATAATTTGACAGAGTTTCGAGTCAAATAATTAACGTACCAAAATATGGAAATAATGACTTGTATTTATAGTGATGGATTGGTAGAATCCATGTTGAACTTGAACTGTAAAGAGATAAGGTATAATTCTAGGAGGATTATATCTGCTAGAGAGTCCTTATTTGACTTGGATTGGTACAGGAGAAATCCTGATTAGATTGTAACTGCTTATTGTCCTTGTTTGAATAGGATTGAAAGGACTGCTCTACTGGAAAGCCAAGATGCAGGAATTCCTTTTCTCGTCATACGCCTGTACGCCGAGAAGCAAATATTCCTTTCCTCGTCATAGGCTGGTATGCCGAGGTACAAACTTTCCTCTCCTCGTCATACATGGCCATCTCGGTCCATGATGAGCCGGGGAAGGAATGAGAAATAAGTGGAGCCCGTAGTGTCAACATCAAGGCCGAGGGAGGCACCTCGTCCTCAAGGGAGAGGATCTCGGCCTACGAGGGAGGTCTCCTCGGCCCTTTGAGTTGGGCTTTGTTTATACTTGCTTGCTAAGCCTTGGTCGGCCTTGTTGATGCCGAGGTAGAACGACGAGGGAGCCCATGTCTTACCTCGTAACTTGATATTTGATGGATTATGTTTATAGGCCAATCCATTTGGGCCTGACCCAGACAAGCCCATGTTCGTAACTAGGTTTATACTGTTCGGTGACCCCGACTTTCTAGCTTTTTCTGGCTGGGCGACGAGGAGAAAGTCATCTCGTCATCGGCTTATAAGAGTACGAATAGGTTGCCACGTGTCAATGTCGCTTCAAATGTGTCATTCCATTATCCGCGGTTATTCAAGCACCATGATGAGGCGTGGTCCACTATGCTCGACATGAGCCTTGGAAACCACCACCACATTTAATGCCGGGGGCGCCATACCCGATTGACCCATTTTATTTTCGGGTTTTACCCGTCCGAGTGAGTATATAAACAAAACCCCTTTTCAAATTTTCTTTTTACCATTCCGGGCATTTGAGAGCGAAACCATAAGTTTTGAAAAACTCATCGTGTTCTTGAGCATCCGAGTTACCTGCAATCTCCGAAACATCCGATTCACCGTTCGATTTAGTTTGTCTTCACAAAATCAGGTATATTTCTTCTCCCTTTATATTTTCATCTTCGATTTTGCAATTTCTTCACGTTTTCTAGGGTTTTGGTTGGGTTTTGAGTTTCGAACCCGCCATTGTTGAACCCTTAAAGCTTGTTTTTGATTTTCTTGAATCAATGTTTTAATGTGCAATCTCTTGGGTTTTATTCGAACTTGATTGTTAGAATCCGCCATTGTTGCCCCTTTTGAAACTTTTCTTGAATTCCTTGCCTTGATAAAAGTTCTTGAACCCTTAGTTTAGAAATGGCACGCTCTTGGGACCATACCCCTCGATTCCATTATGGGTACCACAAGGGCAACCTGAGGGTTTACCGGAGAGAGAGAGGACCATGGTTGCTGGTGAACTTGGCAGAGATAGGAGACATGTTGACGAGGTATGGATGTACGAGGATGTACATCCAGTATCCGGACAAGACGAGGATAGACAGAGTCGACTCGTTGTCCCTCAGTATAGTGTTATTTGAGAGTAGAGCCGAGATGATTGAGCACATCAATTTGTTTTACCCGGCTTCAGATCACCTTGATCGTCTTCGTTTGAGTGGTAAGGCTCCCTCCTCGGCCTTATTGTAAACGACGAGGAGGGGCATTCCTCTTCCCCATCTTGACATCAGTCTTGGATGATTTAACTTATTCTTGTTCCTCAGCCTTTTGCAGATATGACGGGAGGAGGGAGTGAAGCCTCCACGTCCACCCAAATAGTAGATGCCTTCATCGAAGGAGAGCAGGTAGAGGGACGAGGATGAGGGATAGGTGGCTGAGGTATAGGAGGCCGAGGTAGAGCTACCCCCAGAGCTAAGCCAGTCAAGGCCGGGGATCCCATGTTGGAGGTCCTATACTCGAAATACGGGTGGATAGGAACGAGTATAGGTTAACTTACGTCGGCCGTCCCACTTTTGAGACTGAGGGAGAGAAAGACATGTTTTTATTATAATGATAGCCATGTCCATTTCTACTTTAAGCAGTTTCAGCAGGGACTTCGTCTCCCATTGGACCCTTTCATCAACGAGTTCCTAGGAGACCTAAGAGCCATCCCGGCTATGCTGGGATCCAACAGGACTAGGGTCCTCGTAAGCTTTATTATCTTGTGTCGTAGTTTAGGTTTTGAGCCTACCCAAGCTGCCTTCCACCACTTCTTCAACATCAGCTACATCAAAGACACTAGGCTTATTGTGATAACCATGTTATTAGGGTAGAAAGCCGGCAAGGCTGGGAGTTCCCCTCTTCTACTGATGAGCCTGCCGTACCCAAGAAAGTGACCCAAGCTGAATGGACCTCGGCTTTGATTAATTGGCTTACTGATTTTGTCAAGGTGGGCTTGCTCGAGTGGTCGGCATTGGAAGCCGATGATAGGTATTATGTTTAAGCTGGGTTGATGTCGGGACCGAGGGACGGCGTGGTGCCTCTCGTCCCCGTAACTAGGGGGAGAAGATTTAAAGAATGGAGAGTCCATCCCGATATGGTCTTTTATGCCGATCGTGCTCAAGTTGTAAACTTGACCCCCCGGATCAATGCCTTAGAGAGGAAGGCATCGTAGGATGTAATTACTCTTTCCTCGTTTATGATACTTGTGAATTAATGCTTGATTTATCTCTGTTGTAACTCTCTCTTCTTCGATCTAACACCTGAACAAGAAGCCGAGATGGCCTCAGATGACGGAGTCGGCCCCAAGGAGCTCATCAAAATGAGGAGGCGATTGGCCAAGACCTCGGTCCTTACTCAGAGGAAGAACGAGACAACTACTCGTCAACTCCTCCTGTCTGCAAAGGGTGATGTCCCTTTGCCCGTCAAGCTAATAGGGGAGGCTGTTGATGTAGAAGAGGAGACCTCGGGAAGCCGAGATAAACAACAAACAACCGAGGGGCATAGCCCCCATATTGAAACTGCTGGGACCGAGATGGAAACGCACATCCCGTCTGCCGAGGAGACATATCTCAACTCCTCCAGCCCTCACCATCCAAACAATCAAGTCCTATAATGATGCCGAGGAGCTTGCTCGGCAGTTCACTATTACTCCAAGACCCCTGAGAGGCCTCCCTTTACTTACCAGGGAGGGCGCTTATGTGAGGTTGGGCCGAGCACCTGTCCAAAGGGCCCTGGACGAGGAGGCTTATGAGAAGCTGGTCCGAGACAAGCCTAGTAAGGAAAACTTGCTCGGTCGTAAAGGACTGTAGATCTCCGAGGTGACTATCTCGTCCTTTTTTCTTTTTGAACTTTGTACTTGTATAATTTCTGACCTTTATTAATATTGTAGATTGCCACCGTCTCGGCCTACGAGAATGTTCTTTATAAGAACATGGACAAGCAAATGGCTGAGCTAAGGGCCGACCTTAAGAAGGGAGAGTCTGAGACTGCTGCAGCCTTCGAGCTGTTAAAGACGAGGGATGCTGAGCTTGAGGCTGAGAAGGCAGCTAAGGCCGTGGCCGAGGAGGTGGCAAAGAAGGCTGAGGAAGAGGTGAAGAAGGCCGAGGAGGCCAAGTTGAAAGTCGAGGAAGCCCTCCGGCTAAAAAGTGCTGAAATGACCGAGCTCAAAGCCGCGGTGCTGAAAAGGGCTGAGGTGGCCGAAGCCAAATGCCGAGATCTGGAGGCCGCCATTCCCTCTAAGGAAGAGGAGGCTGTTGCTCATTTTAAGGGCAGCCAGGCCTTCAAAGATGCTGTAAATGACAAGATGGCCACCATGTTTCAAGATGGCTATCTTCATTTGGCACGTCGTCTTATGGCTGACCCCTCTCATGGCCTGGACCTGAACGCTATTGCTTGGCTTATCAGCCAGGATGCGTATGATGAAGCAGCTAGGGCTCTTCACCACCTAGTTTCTTTTTCAGAGTATAATTTGGGAGTGATGGCCAGGATGGATGCTCGTACTCCATCTGTCGATCCCGACAACCACAATGCTTTAGTAGAAAAGATTAAAGATGAGGACGAGATGGAGGCGGAGGCCGAGATGGATGATGCTGAGGATCCAAATAACGATGCTCAAACTAATGTTCAAACTGACCAAGTCACCATTACTACCGACCTTGTATCCGAGCTGAATGCCAGTGCCAAGGATCGGGCTTTCTTTGGGGAGATCCCACAGAAGAAGAAGCCTTAGGAATTTTTTTCTTTTTCATTATGTAATAGCTTAGGACCTTGTAAATCTTTCTTTTGATGATTAATGAAATGACATTTCCTTCCAATTCATGTCGTATTGATATTATGAATTGTTTGAATGCTTGTTTGTAGGCTTTGCACAAGTACAAGTCTGCTTCTGGGGGGAGTTGAGGAAGGTTCCTCGTTCCTCACCATTTTCTATAAGACGAGGAGGCTAGGCTCATTCAAGGGTTGAGGCAATTTTGCCTATCAAGCATTAGGCTGAGGTGGGGTTCCTCGGTCTTGACTGTTTGACCTCAAGTCATTAGGCCGAGGGTGGTTCCTCGGTCTTGACTGTTGGGGTATTTTCTTTTTTGGCGTCTCCTTATGCCGAGGAAGATGACTCGTACATAGGTTTCGGACGTGGAATGCCTGAAGTCGTTTTATGACGAGGTGTTTCCTTGTCTTGACGTGAGGCAATTCATCAGGCCGAGGAGGGGTCCTCGGTCTTGACTGTTAGGTTTTTTCTTCTTTTTCATTGCCCTATGCCGAGGAAGATGACTCGTACATAGGTTTTCAGATGGTCTTTCCTGTAGTCATTTGAGTCGAGGGGTTTCCTCGTCAAGACGTTAGGCTTCCTTCTTTTTCATCTCCTTACGCCGAGGAAGGTGACTGGTACGTAGGTTTTAGATGTTGGCCAGTTAGTCGTTTGTGCCGAGGTAGACTAGACGTTTGGCATGTTTTTTGAAGAGTCGGGGATAATATCCTCGTCTTCCAGTGTTGTGTCAGTAGTTGGTAGTTTCTTTGCATGTTGAAGAAGTAAATTTCATAAATTGAAACTGATTACATCGAACTGCAATCCATACTTGAAAAGGTAAAAGACTAATAATTGAAAACTAATCTATTACAAAAAATAAAATAACACTAATGATAATATTTCCGGAGATTGTCGGAATGCCATGGATGCTTGAGCTCTTTCCCCTCCTTAGTCTTCAATCTGTAGGTCCCTTCTCGAATGACTTGAGTTATGATGTAGGGACCTTCCCAATTTGGGGAGAGCTTGTTTTGTTCTGTCTTCCGACCAGTTGCCTCAATTTTTCTAAGAACCCAGTTGCCTACTTGGAATACTCTTCTGTTGACCCTATTGTCATGGTACACCTTGGTCCTTTGCTTGTAATTCACCATCCTCATCTGTGCAGCTAGTCATTTCTCATCTATCAGGTCTAGGTCTAAGAGCCTATTGACCTTGTTGACTTGATCATCATAATGGGAATTTCTCACAGTAGGGATAGCCATTTCTGCTGGTGCCATAGCCTCAGAACCGAAGGTTAATGCGAATGGGGTTTCCCCGGTTGGCCCCCGGGTGGTTATGCGAACAGCCCATAAGGCTAGGGAAAGTTCGTCCAACCATCTGCCCTCGCGTCCTTCAAGGTTCTTAGTAAGGGTTGTTAGGACCAATTTGTTAGCAGCCTCCGCTTGTTTGTTGCCTTGAGGTCTACTTACTGATGACTTAGCGTGACGAACTCTTACTCTGTTCAACTCTGTTGTAAATGCCGTAGAGAATTGGAGTCCATGATTCGAAATAATTGTGTGTGGGAGCCCAAAATGATACCAGATGTGGTCATGGACGAAGTTGATTGCATTCTCTTCCGTTATCTTGGCCAATGCTTTCGCTTCTATCCATTTGGAGAAGTAGTCGACTGCTACTATCACATACTTGCAATTACCTCGGGCGGGAGGGAAGGGTTCGATGATGTCGATCCCCCACATATCAAATGACCATGTAGGTATTACAAGTGTTTGCTCAACTGCCAGGAGTCTAGGAATGTCAGAGTATCTCTGGCACTTATCACATTTATTAACATAGGATTGCGCATCCTCCCTCAGGTTTGGCCAATAATAACCTAGCGAGATGATCTTGTCAGCTAAGGTTCTGGCCCCCGGGTGTCCACCGTAAATGCCTTCATGTACTTCGGACAAGAGATTCTCAGTTTCCTTGGGATAGACACACCTCAGCAGGGGCTTAGTAAAAGATCTTCGGTAGAGGACTCCGTTCATCACAACGAACCTTGATGATCTCTTCTTAATAAGTTTAGCTTGCGCTTCGTCTTCTGGGAGTTGGATTTTCTCGATGTAAACTATGTAGTCATCGATCCAGCATCTCTCCTCTCCATCTAAGAGCATGACTTGTAGTCTTTCATATGCGGGTTCTTCAGCAAAAACTACATATGGATTGGAGTTAGACTCAGACACATCCATAGTCGCTAGTTTAGATAGAACGTCCGCGATTTGGTTATCTTCCCTGCCTATTTGCTTGATCTCAAAGAACTCCATCTTCTTTGTCATGTCTAGGACCAGGTCTCTATACTTGGTATGTACGGGGTTTTAGGTGTTATACTCTCCCTTTACTTGTTTGAAAACAAGTTGGGAGTCACAAAATGCCGATACTTTAGTTGCTCCATAGAAGGAAGCCAACTCGATACCAAATATCAGAGCCTCATATTCATCTTGGTTGTTGGAGGTAGGGAACTTGAATCGGATGATGTCTTGCATGGTGTACTCTCCTTTCGGACTTGCTAGTACAACTCCAGCTCCGCTTCTCTCCTTCATAGCTGATCCATCCGTGTACAAGACCCAACAGTTGGACGGGAGTTCAATGGGAGACTCCTCTTCCTCCGTTGCGTTATGCTTACGGGAGGTGGGGACGTGTTCACCCATGAAGGCAGTCTCAACCATGAAGTCGACCAGAGGCTGTGCTAGGAGGGTCTTCCTTGGTTGGTAAGAGATATCGAACTCAGTAAGAGTTATGGACCAATTTAGGAGACGTTCGTAGCCATCCAACTTATTCAGAATTTTCTTCAATGGTTCATTAGTATACACGGTGATGGGATGCACAGAAAAGTAGGCACGTAGCTTTCTTGATGCAATAACTAGTGCGTACGATATCTTTTCCACATTAAAATATCTTCTCTCCACGTCTGACAATGCCTTAGATACATAATAGACTGGTTTCTGAGTTCCTTCATCATTTCGTACTAGAACAGCTGCGACTGCATGATCCGTGGCAGCTAGGAAGACATACAACATTTTGCCAGTAACCGGACTGCTAAGCAAGGGAGGGGAACCCAAGTACTCCTTCAACTGGAGGAATGCCTCAGAGCATTCGGGAGTCCAGGAGAAGCTCTTGGCACCCTTCAATACCTTGAAGAAGGGTAGTGATTTTTCGGCGGATTTGGCGATGAATCTTCCAAGTGCCGCTATTCTTCCATTCATTCTCCGAACCTCCTTGATGTTGGTAGGTTCCTTCATGTCAATCAGGGCTTTAATTTTTTCAGGGTTCGCCTCTATTCCCCTATGTGATACCATGAAGCCTAGGAACTTTTCGGCCGTCACCCCAAACACACATTTACTTGGGTTTAGCTTCATGTTGTTAGCTCGAAGACTGTTTATAGTTTCCTCCAGGTCAAGGGCGTGAATGCCCTCCTTGGTCTTTATGACCATGTCATCAATGTAGGCCTCCATGTTGCGACCTATTTGCTTTCCAAACACTTCATTCACCATGCGTTGGTACGTAGCACCCGCAATTTTAAGACCAAAGGGCATCATGACATAACAATAGTTTCCCCACGATGTTTGGAAGGCCGCCTTCTCAATGTCCTCTTCCGCCATTTTGATTTGGTGATAGCCTGAATAGGCATCTAAAAAACTGAGAGTTCGGTGTCCAGCTATTGAGTCAACCAACTTATCGATTATGGGGAGAGGATAGCTGTCTTTAGGGCAGGCTTTGTTAAGATCAGTGAAGTCTATGCACATTCGCCACTTCCCATTTTGCTTTTTCACCATTACCACGTTGGCCAACCAAACGGGGTATTTTACTTCTCGAATGATTCCGGCGCTAAGAAACTTTTTCACCTCTTCCTTGATAGCTTCCTCCTTGTCTCTTGCAAAAATCCTCCTTGTCTGCGAGATGGTTTTTGCCAATGGATCAACTTCTAGGCGGTGGAGGGCTACTTCTTCATTGATCCCCCTCATGTCTTCAACTCTCCAAGCAAAGACGTCAAGACTTTTTTTCAAGAGGGAGATGATTTCTTCCTTCTCTTCCGGGGATAGCTAGCCCTCGAGTTTGATTTTTTGCTCGGGGTAGTCAGGGTTGATGACTAACTCTTCTAACTCATCCACGGGTTCTCCGTCCCGAAATTCCAGAGACTCGATGATGATTTCTCTAAGTCTTCTACCCTCATTGTCATTCACGTCGAGGTCTTTCTCTTGCATCAGTTCGTCAACGTCGGCAGATCAACTATCCTCAAGTCAGGATTGGCCCCTCGAGTTCTGGCCGCTGACGAGAACAGGATCTGTCTCCGGGATGGATGGAACTATGCCTTGGTCATCTGCAGTTTCTAGGACCAGAGGTTCCTCATCTAGCACTTCACGGATGTAGCTCATCCTAGAGCTTGTATGGGTAGTTTTCAGAGACTTAACTATTTTGATGTTATCTTCCGGAGTGTCTATCTCCACGCTTTTGGATGCTTTCCGGCTCTTCACGACATGCTCCAAGAAGTCCTTGGCGGTCGCCCTCACGCATCTAATTCCAATATGAGTAGGGAATTTAACCCGTTGGTGAGGAAGGGAGGCGTCCAACCCAAGTTTTGCTTGACTTGGAATGCCTAGGATTGCATGATAGTCACTTGTCATATCCATGACTACGAAAGTGATTGTAGTCTTGGTTCGGAAGGGATATTCGCCAACTTCCAGCTCTAGTTTGACAGTTCCCTTTGCACCGACTTTATGGTTGGTGAAACCTTCTAGTCTTCCATGATAGGGCTCCAAGATGGTGTCTTTCAAAACCATCAACTGGAAGGCTGAATAGTACAAAATATCACGAGAGGCCCCCATGTCGACGAGAAGTATCTCGGATTCAACATTGTCAATTTGACCCTTTATCACCAAGGGTTGCTCACGGGCGGCACGGCTTATTGGGTATGCTTACTTTAACCCTCCTAGATTAGCTTAAGATTTGATTGATACCATAACCTCCTCTCTATTTTAAGGACTTTAGGCCCATATGTAATGAAGCTTAGACTTTAATTTTTTAGCTAAGTCCATTTTATAGAATAGGATAAATTAGGCTTGAAGACTGGCATAAGATTCATTGGATATGAGGTTGCAGTTCAAGAGGTTCAGACCGCATCATCAACCACACCTAGCAAACCGCTCCTAGCAATTGCTTTGTGTAAATCCTTGTCTGAAACCGCTCTTTGACAATCTCAGTGCAACCACCTTGAAGTGAACCACATTTGTGATGCAGTTCCAACCGCACTGATGAAACCTCCTCTAGTGTAACCGCTCTTGCTCAACCGCTTCACACCAGACTGCATCCAATGATTGAAGACTTGAAGTGAACCACTTTATGACTGTTGGAATCCACGTCAGCAATAACAAAAGTCAAACACCAAATCTTGTCACGTGATTCAATGTCAGAGAAGATCTGCGAGGATCTTGAAAAGATGACAGGTGTCCTTCTCTCCTTAACTGCAGCTGAAGTCTGATCAGCTTTGACTGCAAGTTCTGAACAAGGGACAAAAGGTAAATTTGTGGACCAATTAGAAAGCACCACTATAGTACTTGCTACAGCTGTGTCCAACGGCTAGTTCTTTGGTGCTTGGGTATAAATACACCCAATCTTCATCATTTGAAGATTGCTTGAGAAATTGATTTGCTGTGAGTTCATAAGAAGCTGAAGCTCTGCCCAGAAAATTCTTAGTCCTTTGAATCTTCATCTTCTACTTCAAGAAATATATCCCAGCCCAGAAATCAAGCCTTAACACCATCAAGAATCATTGTGCTCTACATCTCTTAGATTCAAAGAGCCTTGATCTTGCTTACACACACACACCTCACTTGTTTAATCACATAGATTATTCATTTGAGATACACCGGTTATAGTCTAGGATTTGTTCTTCATAGAATAGATTTTAAATCTGAGTATTGTACTTTGTACTTTGTAATCTCTCATACTCAATATAAAATCACTCTTAGAAAATCCAAGACTAACCATCTTGGTAGTGGACGTAGATCGTTTATCGATTGAACCACTCCAAATATTGTGTTCTTACATTTCTGCATTTATTATTTACTGTGCATACTGATCATCTATCTTTATCTCTGTTTGATCTATATTACAGTTATCCTTAATTGTGAATTGTGTTTGGAGTTAACTTTGTCAAATCTCACTTTCTGTTTTATAACCGCTCATAAAACCGCTTATCAAAACCGCACCTCAAACCGCTTTGTATACTCAAATATTCTGCTGTGCATTTTGCAACTCTACTTGCAGTTTCTTACACACTGCAAGCAGTTTTGTAAGCCAAGAGGTTTAGTTTTAAAAAGAGGGCGAAAAATTTGTAACATCTATTCACCCCCCTCTAGCTGTTTTTCACCCTTGTTGCCACCTTTGGGACCAACACGGCTCCTCGCCAATTCGTTGGGAGAGAAACTTATGACCTCTTCCGCCTTATGAACCCAAGCAGGAACGTGGTACACCTTGTTTGATGGGATAGAACCAGTAAACGTTTAATTCTTAGTGTTCTTTTATTTTATTACGCTGCTTATTGGTGGATGTGTGAACAGTTGTGACTCAAATGTTTACTAACATCCATAATCTGTTCGGTTGAACTGATTTTCTATCTACACTAAACTTTCAATCACTCTGCTATGTATAGGTCAAAATAGTGGGAAATAACGAGAAGACATGACGAGATAGGGAACCCATTCCCTATGTCGTATTTGAGACTTGTATGTATTTTACTTTGGGCCCAATCCATTGGGACTTGCCCGGTTTATGACCCCATGTCGTACTTGATTTATATTGTTCAGCATAAATAATGAATTAAATAAAAAAAGAAGAAGAAGTTATGCAGACGTTTAATTTAGAAGCCATGAAAGAGCATGAGAGTATAATCGAGCTTCAGTAAAGAAGATTCTAGAACTTCAGTACCACTGCAAAAGATGTTCAATATTAAAAATAAAAATTTATGAAGTATTTATATAAATTGAATGAAAAAGCCATAGAAGATTACACCATCTTGCTCGATGGAAAAGGCTTGAACGCAAATGTGATGGATTAATACGAGCAAACTATAAACCACATTCTGTCTACCGAGTTCGGTGAACCGAATAATCATGGCTAGGGTTAGGGTTCCTCTTCGCAATAGACAGTTGCATACTTTCTGTAACAATTGGTGAGTAAAAAATTAGGTTTATAGAGAGAAATGTGTGTGTACTAAAGGAGAGAGGTGTTACACAGATAGTAGGCCCAAAGTAGGAGTTTATGAGGTGAACGGCGAGCTTTAAGCCGTACTGCGACACCATATTTACGGCGGCCGATCTTTCCTTACGGTTCTACCCTGGGAAAAGAGTCAGAGGGAAGAGAAGGGCGGGAATAATATGCGTAAGGACGAGGCCGGACATTAAAAAATAAAGTACTCCTACATATTTATTCTTTTATATTTATTTATGGTTTTGGCAAAACTTTTTAGTCTTATACATTAAACTAGAAATAGTATCAACATGGGTCCATAGCTCAGTGGTAGAGCAATTGACTGCAGATAAATAGGTCATTGGTTCGAACCCGATTGTGCCCTTTGAATTCTTGTTAATTTTATTACTCACACTCTTGATAAATTTCTTACTTAATTAATTTATTTTCTTGATTTCATGTTATTTATTCATAGTCATCTGTATTTTAATCTATGTCATTTGTATTTTAATCTATTACTAAATAAAGGGTGAAGTGATTTTGTCATTTTTCCCGCTCAAACTCTCACCTGTACAGCCTCTTGACTACATTCACCAATAACTAAATTACTAAATAAAGGGTGAGGTCATTTTGTCATATTTCCCAATCAAACTCTCACCTGTACAGCCTCTTAACCACATTCACCAATAATTAAATAAAGGCTAAAGTGATTTCAATCACTTTTTTTTATCAAAGATTTAGATTCTTATTTGGAAAATGACATTGTTAAATATGTAAATATCTTTTAGACATGTAAATATATTGTGTTATATTTAGAATATAACTAATATTAATAACAAATCTATTTCTTTCTAAGTGTCAATCAATGTTTCCTTATAAGAGTTGATTGCATCAAATAAATAAGGATTTGATTGATTGAATGACTTCTCAAAGGTGCCTATAAATACAAGACCACCAGCACATTGAGAATACACAAATTGAGAATTCTTTGCAAGAGAAAATATTTTGTTATTCACGGATTCAAGACATCTTTTTAGTGAGTGCAGTTGTGACTTACATCTGAACTCACATCTAGATATCATCCAAGTTCTTTGTTGTCCTTCTATTTAGAACAGGCTATTATTGGGAAAGGAATATTGTTCTTGGTTTATAAGTTGGTTAGAACTTGATTTAGTATTTTAATCTTTTTGTTTCACTTATTCTTGTTTTCTTCTTTAAAACAGATCTTTAATAGTGAAAACATTTTTGTGCTTAAAGCCTTGTTTGATGGGACAGAGCCAGTAAACGTTTAATTCTTTGTGTTCTTTTAATTTACTACGCTGCTTATTGGTGAATGTGTGAACAGTTGTTACTCAAATGTTTACTAACATCCGTAATCTGTTCTGTTGAACTGATTTTCTATCTACACTAAACTTTCAATCACTCTGTATGTATAGGTCGAAATAGTGGGACATGATGAGAATCGATAGGGAACCCATTCCCTATGTCGTATTTGATACTTGTATGTATTTTACTTTGGGCCAAATCCATTGGGACTTGCCCGATTTTTGACCCCATGACGTACTCGATTTATACCGTTCAGCTTAAACAATGAAATAAATAAAAAAAGAAGAAGTTACGAAGACGTTTAATTTAGAAGACATGAAAGAGCATGAGAGTATCATTGAGCTTCAACAAAGAATTCTAGAACTACAGTACCACTGCAAAAGATGTTCAACATTAAAAAAAAACAATTTATTAAATATTTATATAAATTGAATGAAATAGTTACAGAAGATTATACCATCTTGATGGATGGAGAAGGCTTAAACGCAATTGTGATGGATTAATACGAGCAAACTATTAACCACATTCTGTCTACCGAGTTCGGTGAACCGAATAATCAGGGCTAGGGCTAGGGTTAGCGTTCCTCTTCGCAATAGACAGTCACATACTTTCTATAAAAATTGTTGAGTAAAAAAATTAGGTTCATAGAGAGAAATGTGTGTGTACTTAGGGAGAAAGGTGTTACACAGACGGTACGCCCAAAGTAGGAGTTTATGAGCTGAACGGCGAGCTTTATGATGTATTGCGACACCATATTTACCTGCGGCCAATCATTCCTTACGATTCTGCCCTGGGAACAGAGTCAGAGGGAAGAGAAGGGCGGGAATAATATGCGTATGGACGATACCGGACATTAAAAAATAAATTACTCCTACATATTTATTCTTTTTTATTTATTTATGTTTTTGGTAAAACTTTTTAGTCTTATACATTAAACTAGAAATAGTATCAACATGGGTCCTGGGTCCATAGCTCAGTGGTAGAGAAATTAATTGCAGATCAATAGGTCACCGGTTCGAACCCGATTGGGCCCTTTAAATTCTTGTTAATTTTATTACTCACTTTCTGGATAAATTTCTTAATTAATTTGTTTTCTTGATTTCATGTTATTTATTCATAGTCATCCGTATTTTAATCAATATCATTTGTATTTTAATCTATTACTAAATAAAGGATGAAGTGATTTTGTCATTTGGAAGCATTCTCGGGATTGGAAAGCATTTAGTCAATTATTCATCATTTAGTAATGTCTTTGAAAATATAGGTTTTCATAAAAAACAAGGATGGTACATTCAGCCTATACTACTTCTCACGATCAAGCAAGTAGTATTTATATTCTTTACTAATACGACCTATCTCTTATGGTTCCGTTAATGGTAATCCTGCCTGTCACGAATGGGCAACCCGGCTTTTCTTTCGAGCTTTCCATATAACTAGTACGATCCATTAGTGCTTGTAATCTGTTCTGTTGAACTGATTTTCTATCTGCACTAAACTTTCAATCACTGTGCTATGTATAGGTCGAAATAGTGGGAAATAACGAGAATAAATGACGAGAATAGATAGGGAACCCATTCCCTATGTCGTATTTGAGACTTTTACGTATTTTACTTTGGGCCCAATCCATTGGGACTTGCCCGATTCATGACCCCATGTCGTACTCGATTTATACCGTTCAGCTTAAATAATGAATTAAATAAAAAAGAAGAAGAAGTTATGTAGACGTTTAATTTAGAAGCCATGAAAGAGCATGAGAGTATCATCGAGCTTCAGCAAAGAAGATTCTAGAACTACAGTTCCACTGCAAATGATGTTCAGCACTAAAAATATCAATTTATGAAATATTTATATAAATTGAATGAAATAGTCATAGAAGATTATACCATCTTGCTAAATGGAGAAGGCTTGAACGCAATTGTGCTAGATTAATACGAGCAAACTATTAACCACATTCTATCTACTGAGTTCGGTGAATCGAATAATTAGGGTTAGGGTTCCTATTCGCAATAGACAGTCGCATACTTTCTGTAACAATTGGTGAGTAAAAAATTAAGTTTATTGAGAGAAATGTGTGTGTACTGAGGGAGAGAGGTGTTAGAGAGACGGAAGGCTCAAAGTAGGAGTTTATGAGGTGAACGACGAGCTTTATGTTGTACTGCGACACCATATTTACCGGCGGCCGATCCTTCCTTACGGTTCTGCCCTGGGAACAGAGTCAGAGGGAAGAGAAGGGCGGCAATATTATGCGTATGGACGACGCCGGACATTAAAAAATAAAGTACTCCTACATATTTATTCTTTTTTTATTTATTTATGTTTTTGGTATAACTTTTTAGTCTTATACATTAAACTAGAAATAGTATCAACATGGGTCCATAGCTCAGTGGTAGAGCAACATGGGTCCATAGTATCAACCGGTTCGAGCCCGATTGGGCCCTTTAATTTCTTGTTAATTTTATTACTCACTTTTTGGATAAATTTCTTACTTAATTAATTTGTTTTCTTGATTTCATGTTATTTATTCATAGTCATCTGTATTTTAATCTATGTCATTGGTATTTTAATCTATTACTAAATAAAGGGTGAAGTGATTTTGTCATTTTTACCGCTCAAACTCTCACCTGTACAACCTCTTGACTACATTCACCAATAACTAAATTACTAAATAAAGGGTGAAGTCATTTTGTCATATTTCCCGCTCAAACTCTCACCTGTATAGCCTCTTGACTACATTCACGAATAACTGAATAAAGGCTAAAGTGATTTCAATCACTTTTATTCCCGCCTAAGAATGGAAAATTCTAGAGAATTAGATTTGCTAGTTAGTTGGATCAGCTTAAGCCTTATTAAAACTTTTACAGACTAATCAATAGATACATTTACATTAACAAACGAAATAAATAATACATTTATATCTCTGTCATTGATCACAGAAAGAGTGAGATTTTAGGGAATATTAACTTCCCTAATTTGAATCCAATTGGCAAGTTTGGTGAGTGGATTTTGACTCTTTTATCAAAGATTTAAATTCCTATTTGGAAAATGACATTGTTAAATATGTAAATATCTTTTAGACGTGTAAATATATCGTGTTATATTTAGAATATAACTAATATTACTAACAATCCTATTTCCTTCTAAGTGACATTCTACGTTTCCTTGTAAGAGTTGGATTGCATCAAATAAATAAGGTTTTGATTGATTGAATGACTTCTCAAAGGTGCCTATAAATACAAGACCACCAGCACATTGAGAATACACGAATTGAGAATTCTTTGCAAGAGAAAATATTTTGTTATTCACGGATTCAAGACATCTTTTAAGGTTGTGAGTGCAGTTGTGACTTACATCTGAACTCACATCTAGATTTCATCCAAGTTCTTTTTTGTCCTTCGGTTTAGAGTAGGCTATTATTGGGAAAGGAATATTGTTCTTGGTTTATAAGTTGGTTATAAATTGATTTAGTATTTTAATCTTTTTGTTTCACTTATTCTTGTTTTCTTCTTTAAAACAGATCTTTAATAGAAACTTTTTTTTGCGCTTAAAACCTTGTTTGATGGGACAGAACCAGTAAACGTTTAATTCTTAGTGTTCTTTTATTTTATTACGCTGCTTATTGGTGGATGTGCGAACAGTTGTGACTCAAATGTTTACTAACATCCGTAATCTGTTCTATTGAACTGATTTTCTATCTACACTAAACTTTCAATCACTCTGCTATGTATAGGTCGAAATAGTGGGAAATAACGAGAAGACATGACGAGAATAGATAGGGAACCCATTCCCTATGTCGTATTTGAGACTTGTATGTATTTTACTTTGGGCCCAATCCATTGGGACTTTCCCGGTTTATGACCCCATGTCGTACTCGATTTATACCGTTCAGCTTTAACAATGAATTAAATATAAAAAGAAGAAGAAGTTACGCTGACGTTTAATTTAGAAGCCATGAAAGAGCATGAGAGTATCATCGAGCATCAGTAAAGAAGATTCTAGAACTTCAGAACCACTGCAAAAGATCTTCAATATTAAAAATAACAACTTATGAAGTATTTATATATCATCTTGCTCAATGGAAAAGGCTTGAACGCAAATGTGATGGATTAATACGAGTAAACTATTAACCAAATTCTGTCTACCGAGTTCGATGAACCAAATAATCAGGGCTAGGGCTAGGGTTAGGGTTCCTCTTCGCAATAGACAGTTGCATACTTTCTGTAACAATTGGTGAGTAAAAAATTAGGTTTATAGAGAGAAATGTGTGTGTACTAAGGGAGAGAGGCATGTTACACAGACGGTAGGCCCAAAGTAGGAGTTTATGAGGTGAATGGCAAGCTTTATGCTGTACTGCGATGCCATATTTACCGGCGGCCGATCTTTTCTTACGGTTCTGCCCTGGGAACAGAGTCAGAGGGAAGAGAAGGGCGGGAATAATATGCGTATGGACGACGCCGGACATTAAAAAATAAAGTACTCCTACATATTTATTCTTTTTTATTTATTTATGTTTTTGGTAAAACTTTTTAGTCTTATACATTAAACTAGAATTAGTATCAACATGGGTCCATAGCTCAGTGGTAGAGCAATTGACTGCAGATCAATAGGTCATCGGTTCGAACCCGATTGGGCCCTTTAAATTCTTGTTAATTTTATTACTCACATTCTGGATAAATTTCTTACTTAATTAATTTGTTTTCTTCATTTCATGTTATTTATTCATAGTCATCTGTATTTTAATCTATGTCATTTGTATTTTAATCTATTACTAAATAAAGTGTGAAGTGATTTTTGAAAGGTCCTGTTTACTTTAATCAGATTGAAAGGTTAGACAGTTAAGCTTTGACAGCTGAGGTGAGATCTTAGCTGTCAGATATTAACTGGTTTTAAAAGCAAGTTTTAAATGTGCAGCGGAATAATAAGTGTTTGAATAATGTAAAGACAAGTGAATAGTGTATGTGTGTGTAGATGTGTGTGTGTGTGTTGTGTGATAATACCAAATGAACACAAGGAATTTTAAGGTGGTTCAGAGTTCACTCCTCCTACGTCCACCCTCACTGTCAACCTTGACAAGTGAGATCAATCCACTTAAATCTAGTTCCCGTTAAGATTTACAAAGGATTGGATAGGTAAGTTCCTTGAACTTCCTCTTCCTAATAAGTACAGTCTATTAGGGATTATGCTCTATACTAAGCAAAATACAATGCCCTCTTAAAGTCAGTCTTAAGTGGTTCTTACAAATCAGTTTATACACCTGAGGTCAGTTACAAGTGTCTTAATGTTGTTTTGATTGTTGGTTGCAGGTTGAGAAGGGTTGGAGGTAAGGTTGTAGAAGTTGTGTGTTAAAAGGGTTGGTGTCTTCAGTCTTGGAGGAATCCTTTTATAGGCTTGAATATAGCCGTTGGAGGGGACAAGGAGACAAGGTAGTAAATGTGTGTTGGAGATGCATTTAGAGCCTTTGTTGACTGGAGAATAACATAGCTGGAATCTGCAACCATTTGATGTGATCTTCATGGATATGAGCTGGCAACATATGAGGGGAGAGATTGGGCAATGCACATCTTGATCCTCAAAGGAATACTTCATTGCTGCTGATGTTGAAGATCATAGCTGTCAGAGAGATGAAGCCTTTGCTGTTTGAGAACCTTAGCTGTCAGAGCTAGGTTCTTGATCTAGAAGGTTTAGGCAATATGTAATGTTCCATATGTAAATAGATACATTAATGTATATGATTGGTTTTGATTTGGTTTATTGCAGTTTGGTTGAATCATAGCTGTCCAGTTGATATATAAGATGTGCAGTTTGAGTTAAGGGCTCAGCTGTCCAGAGTCATATGTTATCTTGGCTGTCAGATAACATATGATATATTTCTTTGTCAAAACCTTATATAACTATGTGGCTTACATAGTTAGGTCCTAACAATTTCCCCCTTTTTGGCAAAGTAATATATCTAAATAAAGATATAACCTGGAAGATACTCATAAATTGAATATACCAATGAAGATCAATCTTCTTGATTCAATCAAAAGAGATTTAAAACAAAACACATTATCCAAAATAAACATTGTTTTTAAAGCAGAGACAAAAGATAGGGTTTAAAAGGACTTATCCAAATAAAAGACATAAAATTTTCTTAATTAGAAAATTCATCTCTTTCTCTTCTTGTTGCAAGGATCTCTTCTCTTTCAGCTAGCAGCACTTTCTTCATCTTGTCATCAACACCTCTGTAATACATCTCATTGTTCCATTCCCAGCTCATCTCATCATCATATGTGAAGAATTGATCTTGCCTTTCCTTGAGAACAGACTTGGAGAGAGGTTCTTCATCATCTCTTAATCTCATGTTACCCCATTTGGGAGTCTTCTTTGGTTTTTAGCTTTGACCTCTGATTCCTGCAAATAGGTTAGAGAAGAAGGGGTTTGTTTGAAGAGAGATGGGTTGTTGAGCTTGATGTAGAGGTGGATCTGTTGTGACAGTGAGAACAGTAGAGGTTGAGAACTGATGCTGTTTAATCACAGGAGCATCATCTTCATCATCACTTGACACAATCACATTGGGAGCAGCACCAGAGGCTCTCTTTCCCAGGTTAACAGCTTCTTCATCAGATTCAAAGGCCTTTCCTTTGGAGGCCTTCCTTTCAGACTTGGAAATAGTTGAAACTTCCAAAATGTGTCTCATTTTGGTTATCATTGACCTTGTAAATCTCTGCATATCTGTGATGGTCACATGGTATGGAGGCACAAAAGTTGAAGGATTGAAATTTGGAGGAAGGTTAGATTGGAGAGATCTGGTGTTTAGGGGGATGAATGAAGGAGAAACAGAAGAAGTTGGAGGAAAGATAGCTGTCAGGCTTGGCTTTGCAATGACAGCCATGATTTTGGCTTTATTGAGAAGGATCCTCCAGTACATTTCTTTAGCAAGCTCAATGCAAAGGGCATACACCAGGGATGAGGGCATGTAGATGCATTCATTGATGTTGTTTGACAATAATTGGGAGAACAGCATTTCCCAATCAATGATGGTTGCAATGTCCATGAAATTTGGTAATCTGGGGGCTTTATGAAAGAAAGAGTTTGGGAGAGCTATCTGATGGATGTGATTTTACCCATCCAAAAGATATATTTCCTAGCTTATTTGGTGCTCGAAACCTTGAGAATTTAATGTATTTTCTAGTGTTTTGAAAGTACAGGGGTTGAAGTGCAATTATTGAGAAAATGGAGGATTGGAGCGTACTTTGGAAGCTTTTGGATCAAATAGCAATTTTGGAAAATTTGGGGCTAAACGGAAATTACGAAGTTCAAAGGACCAAAGTGGAAATATTGGAAATTCAGGGACTAAATTGGAAATATGGAATTTTTGGATGGAGTTGATATATAAAAATTCGTGGGATTAAATGAAAAATAAAATCCTAAAGAGCGAAGTGCAAAAGAATTCATTAGAGTGGCCAAAGTGCGACTGCAAAATTGCGAGACGGAACGAATACTAATTAATACAAAATCTAGGCAATGGTCGGCCAAATGGGACTTTCTGGCGAGGGAAGGAGAGGCACTCTTGGGCCAAGGCTTGGGCAGGTGGCCGAGTGTGGCCTAGGAGCTGTTGGGCCAATGCAATGAACAAGTTGGGCCGAGGAGCTGCTGAGCAATGCAAGGAGCAGGCGCACGCCTGGTTTGAGTGGGCGCACGCCTGGAAGTATCCAGATTGAGTACAGGCGTACACCCGGTCTCAGTGGGCGCGCGCCCGGTACGTACGGACAGATGCAGCCAGTTTCCTTATTTTGGACGAATTCTAAAGATTTTCCACAGATTTGCACAGAATCAGCCACGGATTTCGAGAGATCTTCTATTTTGACTAGGATTTTGACCCTAATTTGTTTCCAAAAAAGATTTTCACCTTCCTCCTCCTATATAAACAACCCTAGACTAGTTTTGTATTATCTTTTATCTTTTCTTTTGGGATCTTTGGATCTTTTGATTATTATTATTCTCTCTTTATATTTTCTTTCTCCAAAATATATTACAATTCCTTTGTACAAGATTGAAGGTTTTAATTCAAGGTTTGAGGTATTTATTTTAATGGCCCTTCGAGGCTAAATTCCTTAGTTTGCGGATTGGTAGTAACACATATTTGATCTTTATGCTAAAGTTTTAATTCTTTCTATCTCTTTTTCGTTCTTGTTCTTCTCAACATTTTTAATTATTGTCTTGAGATCAATTGTGTTGACCTATCGGAATATACTTTTGACCTCTTGAATTTATTTGGATATGAATTATTGCACTTGCGTGGATGATTTGTAATTTGACCATTGTTGAGAAGAATAGATTCAATTGAGGACCTACCGGAAATCAAACGAATCTAGGTTTCATTGTTCTTAAGTTTTTACTTGAAATTCTTGAATGTTTATATTGACCTACCGGAATATATGAACAAGATAGAATTAGGAGGGTTTTAATGTTCTTATTGACCTACCGGAATATATGAACATCTTAATCCTATAATTTTGTGAACGAACCCAAGAATGAGATTGAATTATTTTTACATGAAATAAATAGCATAAAGTGATAATATGTTGTGAATCCAATCCGTGGACTATTTCGTAATCCTTGAACTATTTCCTTGTTTTGTCATTTTATTTGCTTAATTAGTTTTTGTTAATTAGTTTTAATAATAAAATCAAAACCAAAAACCCCCTTTTGTTTCTTGTCACACTAATTAAACCAATTTGTTCAACACACAAATCTCTGTGGATTCGACCCTTGCTTGTGCATGCTACTACATCGGTAACTTGTACACTTGCAAGGTATTTTATTACAAGAGGATTTTTGTCCATCAAGTTTTTGGCACCGTTGCCGGGGATTTGTTGTGATTTGAACAAATTTGTTTAAATCGGTGTATGCTTGGTCGGCGTTCTTTGAATCCTACATTGGAGCCATTGAACAACGACATTGATAGGTTAGGTCGGCGTTTGAAAGAACTTGAATTAAAAGAGGGCAATCCCCTCGAAAGTGACCTACATCCTCCTACCACCGGGGTAGAAGAGGAAGAAGTCGCGATGGCAATCCCACCGGCTCAAACCATGCAAGACTTTTGTCGTCCTAGAGTCGATGCCTCCATATCTTGTATTGTGTTATCGGAGGAGGCAAAGAACTTTGAAGTCAAGGGTCAATTTTTTTAACATGTTGCCCATGTATCAAGGCCTACCGGCCGAAGACCTTTGACTTTCTTGCGTGAGTATATGATGATAGTATCTCACTTTCCGGGCAAAATAGGTGTAACCGATGAGCAAATTAGATTAAAGTGCTTCCCCTACACTTTGAAAGGGGCGGCCAAGACTTGGTTTATGATGTTATCACCTAGAAGTATAAGCACGTGGGATCAATTGCATGATGTGTTTTTACAAAAATATTATCCCCATCCCACGTTAGCTAATATGAGGCAAAAGATCATTGGATTTGCCCAAGAAATAGGTGAGCCGTTTCATGAGGCTTGGGACCGATTTAAAATGATGTTAGTGCAATGTCCCCATCACAATTTCCCTTTGCCCTTGCTTAATCAAACTTTTTATGACGGCTTGAATCATGTTAATCAAGCCATGGTTGATAATGCGGCGGGGGGCACTCTAGGAGCCAAAACTCCCAAGAGACTCATGATTTATTTGAGATGTTGGGTGCTAATTCCCAACAAAAGAGTACAAGGGGAAAGGCTAGGGAGTACATGAGCTAGAGGGTAATGATAATTTGGCTAAACAAGTATCTCAATTAATTGCCATGTTTAATAAAGGCACCTCTCTTGGTGCTAATGTTGTGCAAGATGCTTGTTCTATTTGTGGTCTCCTCACTCATGCTACTAACTTTTGTCCTAGTGGTGCGCAGTTTATTTCTAATGATGAGCAGGTACATGCACTCAATGGATTCAACCCAAGGCCTCCACAAAATAATCCATATAGCAACACTTACAATTCGGGGTGGAGGAATCACCCTAATTTTTCATGGGGAGGAAACCACGGTAATCAAAACAAACCCCTACATACTCTACCACCCCAAGGGCAATGTGAGACTAGAAAAGAGCCTTGGGAAGAGGCATTGGAAAGAATGAGGTTGGAGCAACAACAAGAATCAAGGCAACAAAGTGCCGCCATCAAAAAGCTTGAAACTCAAATAGGGCAACTTGCGGAAGCCCTTCAAGGTCACAAGCCCGGAACGTTTCCGAGCCAAGGACATCAAGCAATGGCCATATCCACACTACGGAATGGAAAAGTGGTGAGTCAAGAGGTTTGTTCTCCTTCTTCTTCTCCTCCTCCTCCTCCTCCTATTTCTAATGAAGATGCGGAAAAGAGTACATGTGAATTGGGGGAAAAATCAAAAGACACTTATATACCCCCCAAGCCATATGTACCACCGGTGCCCTTTCCCGGTCGATTGATGAGACATAAGTTAGAGCATCAAATGAAAGAATTGATGGAGATGTTCTCCAAAGTTAGCATAAATCTCCCACTGCTTAATGTGATTAAAAATATTCCGTCCTATGCAAAATTTTTCAAAGAATTAAACTCCAAAAAGCATAGGTATGGAAAGGATGAGATGTTGATCATGGGAGAGAGTGCTAGTGCCATAGTCCGACAAGACCTCCCCCCTAAACTAAAGGAGCCGAAAGTTTCACAATTTCTATTACTATTGGGGATTCTAGTGAGGTGAAGGCGATGTTAGACCTTGGTGCTAGCATCAATTTATTACCATACTCCACATACTTGCAATTGGGCTTGTCCGAGTTGAAGCCCACCACAATGGCCCTCTATTTAGCGGATCGTTCTATTAGGAGACCAATGGGCATTGTGGAGGATGTATTGGTTCAAGTGGGGACCTTGATAGTTCCCGTCGACTTTGTGGTTATGGATATGGTTAGTGGAGGAAGTACGAATAGAGACCCTATTATTTTGCTAGGACGTCCCTTCATGGCCACAACTAACACAATAATAAATGTGGGGAATGGAAAGTTGTCCATGATGGTAGCGGATGAGAAGATAGAAATTTCGGTTAATTATGTGATGAAACACCCCATGGATGATGATGGGGAAGGTTGTGAGTCCTTAGATGACATAGAGGAGGACAAGTGTGCTAAAATAGATAAGAGTGACGGTGAGAATTCTAGGGATAAAGCGGACGTTCATGATATGGCTAGTAACAACAAGGCCGACAAACACTCTTTGAGTGACGGACCGTATCACCCCCTAGACCGACCCCGTAAGGAGTCGGTGTCAAAACTAAAATCATTTTTTCCTCTAAAAGCTGAAAGTAATAATTCATATGCTCAAATTGAGGAATGTTACTGTCTTGATTTATCTGATTCTTTTATGGCTAACATTGATGACCAAGATAGCTCCTCTCATAATTATGTTGAGAAAGATGAGGTGCTTGATGTCCGTGAGATCAAGGCACCAAATGAGTTTGGGGGAGAGGCCCCCATGAAGAAAAAGAAAAAGAAGGCCAAGAAGAAGGCCACTAAAATTCCTTGGGCTCCACCCGAGCTAATAAAGAATGGTACATACATATGGAAAGCGGTGGGCGTTTGTGCCCGCGAATATGCAAGGTGGGCCAAGGGAAGGAAGGCTAAGGCCAAATAGATGTAATTGGGAACAACGGTCGGGCTAACGACCTTAACCAAATGCGCTAATTGGGAGGCAACCCAAGTAGGTATGTTTTATTGCTTTATTTATTTGCTTTGTTGTGTCATATCGTCCTTTGAACCCGAGACATATTTTTGTTCTCTTTGCTATGAGGACATAGCATGTTTTTGAGTTTGGGGGTAGATATCTCTCCGAGTTTGTGGGTTTATAGGGGAGTGTATATAGTGTCACCCTCCAAAAAAATAGAAAAATTTAAAAATTTTGTTCTCATTATATGTTTGGAAGTTGGCCAACGTCCGTGATGATTTGAGAGAGTTTTTGATTGAGTTTTGCTAGTTTGTGCCAATTTGAATATGTTAATTAGAATTGCATTAATACATGTAAAACACAATTGCACCACCATTCACTTCCATCATTTTTCTTGATCATTGTTACCAATTTAGGAGACCTTTATAGGATCACTTTGACATTCTCGGGGTCCCTAGAACATGTTTGCATGACTGTCAATAACACATCAATTAGGCTATTCGGGAAGTGATATGTGGCTATTTCTTTGAACCCTATTTGTGAGCCTTTAACTTTCTCGTCACTTATACAAAATTTTCCGCTAGAACCCCTTTTGAGCTTGAAAAAGAATGGAATCTCTCACAAAGTGGGAGGTTATTTTAGACCACCATTCGCCTTCTTTTGTACCCTCATTATCCTACCCTTTTAACTTATACACTATTTTTCCACCTTTTCAAGAAAGTGAAACTAGGGAATGAATTGGGATATTTGGGGGATATTTGGAAAAATCAAGGGTTGAGTGGAAAGTGGGCATGAAAAGAAAGAAAAGGGTTATGAATTGTTATGTAATGAAAAGAGGGGCTTGAGCAAAAAGTATTGAATGCACATTCTCCGTGATATATTTGTGCAAAAAAAAAAAAAAAGAATAAAAAGAAAAAAAAAATTAAAAATTAAAAATTTGCCTTGCCCTCTCTAATGTTGAAGTGGAAAGCGATCAAAAAGAAAGAAAGGTGATCAAGCCCAAGTTTGAAAGTATACAAAATTATAAGTTTGGGGGTTAAATCAATGGGTTGGCTTGGAGCGGAGTGATAATTTCAATGTGAGGATGTATGATGAAGACTTTCTAGTTTCACTTGCTTGACTTCGTATGTCCTTATCTTCATTTGTAACCGTGAACCTAGCCCGCGTTTATCGCGATACATTACAAACCATAAAGCCATATTTGATCCCTAAAGAGTAGCCGGGCTGACAGTTTTGTTTAAACATGCATATGAGTGTCCTTGTGCTGGAATTTTATCTTATTTAGAGCATGTGGTTAGTGACCCTATAAAATATCTTACTTTGGTGACTATGATCTCCCATATTTCATTCATCATTCAGGCCGAGGTGGAAAATTGTGGGTTAGATGCATTAATGTAATTGTAATTGCATATTCTTATTGGCACTTGTTTAGCATATGTAAGTGAGAATCTGAGACTTGTTTGGCCGACAACCTTGTATGTAGTGAGAACATATCAAAAATATTTTCTGTTGATTGTTTTTATTTGTTAGGGTAATTTTGTTTTTGTTTATTTCTTTTGTTTTACTCGAGGACGAGCAAAAGATAAGTTTGGGGGTATTTGATGGATGTGATTTTACCCATCCAAAAGATATATTTCCTAGCTTATTTGGTGCTCGAAACCTTGAGAATTTAATGTATTTTCTAGTGTTTTGAAAGTACAGGGGTTGAAGTTCAATTATTGAGAAAATGGAGGATTGGAGCGTACTTTGGAAGCTTTTGGATCAAATTGCAATTTTGGAAAATTTGGGGCTAAACGGAAATTACGAAGTTCAAAGGACCAAAGTGGAAATATTGGAAATTCAGGGACTAAATTGGAAATATGGAATTTTTGGATGAAGTTGATATATAAAAATTCGTGGGATTAAATGAAAAATAAAATCCTAAAGAGCGAAGTGCAAAAGAATTCATTAGAGTGGCCAAAGTGCGACTGCAAAATTGCGAGACGGAACGAATACTAATTAATACAAAATCTAGGCAATGGTCGGCCAAATGGGACTTTCTGGCCGAGGGAAGGAGAGGCACTCTTGGGCCAAGGCTTGGGCAGGTGGCCGAGTGTGGCCTAGGAGCTGTTGGGCCAATGCAATGAACAAGTTGGGCCGAGGAGCTGCTGAGCAATGCAAGGAGCAGGCGCACGCCTGGTTTGAGTGGGCGCACGCCCGGAAGTATCCAGATTGAGTACAGGCGTACACCCGGTCTCAGTGGGCGCGCGCCCGGTACGTACGGACAGATGCAGCCAGTTTCCTTATTTTGGACGAATTCTAAAGATTTTCCACAGATTTGCACAGAATCAGCCACGGATTTCGAGAGATCTTCTATTTTGACTAGGATTTTGACCCTAATTTGTTTCCAAAAAAGATTTTCACCTTCCTCCTCCTATATAAACAACCCTAGACTAGTTTTGTATTATCTTTTATCTTTTCTTTTGGGATCTTTGGATCTTTTGATTATTATTATTCTCTCTTTATATTTTCTTTCTCCAAAATATATTACAATTCCTTTGTACAAGATTGAAGGTTTTAATTCAAGGTTTGAGGTATTTATTTTAATGGCCCTTCGAGGCTAAATTCCTTAGTTTGCGGATTGGTAGTAACACATATTTGATCTTTATGCTAAAGTTTTAATTCTTTCTATCTCTTTTTCGTTCTTGTTCTTCTCAACATTTTTAATTATTGTCTTGAGATCAATTGTGTTGACCTACCGGAATATACTTTTGACCTCTTGAATTTATTTGGATATGAATTATTGCACTTGCGTGGATGATTTGTAATTTGACCATTGTTGAGAAGAATAGATTCAATTGAGGACCTACCGGAAATCAAACGAATCTAGGTTTCATTGTTCTTAAGTTTTTACTTGAAATTCTTGAATGTTTATATTGACCTACCGGAATATATGAACAAGATAGAATTAGGAGGGTTTTAATGTTCTTATTGACCTACCGGAATATATGAACATCTTAATCCTATAATTTTGTGAACGAACCCAAGAATGAGATTGAATTATTTTTACATGAAATAAATAGCATAAAGTGATAATATGTTGTGAATCCAATCCGTGGACTATTTCGTAATCCTTGAATTATTTCCTTGTTTTGTCATTTTATTTGCTTAATTAGTTTTTGTTAATTAGTTTTAATAATAAAATCAAAACCAAAAACCCCCTTTTGTTTCTTGTCACACTAATTAAACCAATTTGTTCAACACACAAATCTCTGTGGATTCGACCCTTGCTTGTGCATACTACTACATCGGTAACTTGTACACTTGCAAGGTATTTTATTACAAGAGGATTTTTGTCCATCACTATCCTATACCTTTTCCATTCCTCATGGGCAAACATAATGAGACCACACCTATTTCTTGCATGGATCATAATGGAATTTTTGCTCAACAGCCAAGGGTTGGGGATTAAGTTAGGATTGGCAATTTTAGGAAAGTGGGTAATCTCCTTCAATCTTTGGTGGGCAGCCATGATGGAGGGTAAGGAAAAGTCAATGTCACAGTCTAGAATCCAAGGTTCATAGGTTGGAAGAATGTCAAACTCAGGGGTAGGTGAATCTTGTGTTATAGGTTCAGGTTGGGTTTCAGAATCTTGGGTAGGATCAGATGATTCATGGGTTTGAGCAGGCTCAACAGGATTGGATTGAGGTTCAAGTTCAGGCATACTAGCTTTCTTAGCCATATCTCTGGTTCTGATTAAATCCATGGCTTTTTGAACATCTTCCTCTGTTAACAGGGATCTTAAATAATAAAGAACAACAGGGACATGCTTAGGATCTTCTAAAGTCAGTCCTTCAGAAGCTTTGAAGACGTTTTCAGGAATGGGGGAATGATTTGAGGGGCTTGAAATGGGTGATGCATGACCAGAGAAGGGCATAGCTGTCAGAATGGGAGAGGGAGGATTGCTGTTCCCCCTTAATTGAGGCTCATCCTTTTCAGAGCTAGGACTATTCCCCCTTTCTTTTTCAACACTAGGCTCATTTGGACTAATGTTTAAGGGATTGAGGTTGAGGATGCCTTGAGCCACAGAGTCATGTGGTGAACTGGATTGGTCTTTAGATGAGGAGGGTTGAGGTGTATTTGGTTTCAATTTTTGGATGGGGAGCATCTTTATCTCGATTTTCTCTTCCTAGAGAAAGTATTGAGAGTAAGAGATGGGGTAGAGATTACCTTAGATGGAGTTTCGGCAAGCGAAGGAACCTTAGTGTCATAGTGGAGGCATCCATAGCCGTCCCAGCATACTGTCCAACCTTAGTCATTCGTTCACTTCCATCAATGACTCAGCAATAGCTCTTCTCACATTTTCATCACTCTCAGTGTCATGGCTTTCTTCCTCTTCACCAGCATACTCATCAATGGCTTTGTAGATGGGATCTGATTGGGTTTCTTCACTGTCAGCTTGTTCTTCAGCAATCATTTTTCCTTTGTCAGTCCCTTGAGCACTTTCTTGCTCAACAAATTCCTCTACCTCTTCTTGTACTTTCTTTCCTTTGCTAAGCTTCTTTCCTTTTCCAGTTCTCTTCATCTTTGCTAGGCTTTTTCTTCTCTTGATTTTGCTAGGAGAGGTCTCTTGATCTCTTTCTCTTATTACTACACCCCCGTCATGCTTCTTCTTTGACCTCTTGTCATTGACCATGTGAACCAATGACTTCCACAATCTCATGTCATTTTCTTCTTTCTCTTTCAGTCTCAGAGTAGCTGCCTCAAGTTTTTCAGAGCTGTCCCCAAATTCTACCTTCTTCTTCATCTTGAGTCTGAATGTACTTGAGTTAAAACTCCTTGTTTGCATCAGTGGGGAGGATTTAAGCCAAAACTTTTTAAGAGGAGCGTTCAACTTAGGGATTAAGTGGTGTAGGATTCCACTCATGAATCTTAAGTTATTCATTCTTGGGGTTTGCTTCTTGAATTTCCATGGAGTGGGTGAGGTAGCTAGTTGAAAATTGTGTAGTAGGGCAACACTCCAATTGACATCCTTAGCTATCAGGCTCAAGCCTTGCTTCCACTCATTTGGACTGATTTGGTACAAAGATGATTGCTTTCCTTCAAACCCCTTGATAACAACATCCATCAGGGTTGATTTAAACAAATCAAGGGTTCCCTTTTTGATGGGTTTGTTCTGTTCTACAAGGTAGTTGCAACTGGGTTTATTGAAGAATCTCTTGTAGAACATGTCCAATGCACAATCCTTTCTGTCCCAAAGGTTGCTCCTTGTTCCACTTCTTATAGGTATGTTGTAGACTTCAGATACCACTTTGGGAGATACAAGGATCTCAGTTCCATCAATGTTGATCTTTATTGAACCATCATCAAGTCTCTGTCCAGACATATACAATTCTCTACATAGATTCTCATAGATGGGGGGTTGAGCTTCCATCATTTTGCAGAGGTTATTGGACTCAAGAAGTTCTTTAATGAGGGCTCCAACTTCATGGGTGTAGAAATCAGGTTTGATAAAGTAACCATGTGCTTCAGGGTAAGACATTTTGAAAGAACAGAGGTTTAGGGTTTACAGTGGTATAGTGATTTTAGAGGAGAGAATTGGAGGGGTGAAAAGATTTGATTGAGGGAGGGGTTGATTTCGAAATGGTAATATGTTAATGAGGAGGAGGTTTGAGAGGCTTAACGGCTAAGACGTGGGTTAGTGCAACGGTTAAAAATTAGCATTTAAGATAGTGATTGTTCATGAACAGTGTTATTTGTCCCCCACTCATTACTTGTGCAATAACTTCCCACAAAACATGGGAGTTATTTCCGTACACAAAGATGAAATTTCAGAGGGAATAAACAGAGGAGTTAATGGATATGTGTTAGTGGCAAGTTCCAAAATTTCCTCGATTTGGCAAGAACTAAATTCATAGCTGTCAGACTTGATGACCAGCCAAGCCTATTTTGAATGATCATTGCCACTAATTTGACTGAAACTAAATTTGTCTATAAAAGGGAATGGTTCAGATGATGAAATTTACCAACTTCATTTCATTTATAGCAAATGGGAAGATTAGTTTCAATGTTCAGTCCTAGCAAAATGGCTAAGACAGCAAAGAAACTTGTCTTTCAAAGTCCAAGGGTAGATGAAACAAGAGAGGAAAGGTTTGAGAGAGAGTTTCTTTCATATAGACTCCAAACAGATAATGGTTTGGAACAGGAAGTGGATCAATTGCTACATGATGATCCACATAAGGAAGAAGAGTTGAGAGAGAGAGATATAAGAAGGAAATTTTGGGAGGAGGAGAGACTAGCACTGGTGGAAGGAGAGAAAAACAGGTTAAGGGAGATGGCTAGGAACAAGGGTAAAGCTAAGATGGTTGGAGAGGGGCACAATGATCTGACAGCTAAGGTTAAGCTGTCAAGAAAGGAGAGGGAAGGAGAATCAAGTAAGCATGTTAAGGAAGATGTAGAGAGGGTTTATACCTTGGGAGAGCTAGTGAAACTTGACAGCAATGAAAGGATTAAGGTTGACACATAAATTGGTCAACCTGATTTCATAGCTGTCAAGGAGTACACAACAAACTGTGGATTCACTTACTCTTAGTCAAACAGTTCTTGAGGGAACTGGAGACAACTTTGCAGGTGTGCAAAGTTCTCCTTCCAAGGTTTATATGAAATTGTTTTCTCAGTTTCTCAAGTGTTTGAGTCCAGCTGCTCTGAATGGTGATGAAGATGAAGGTCCTCAGTCTGATCAAGCTATCATTGCACAGGAAAGTGCAAACTCTTCAGGTACCTTCAGCTTTATCTCACCACTCAGTGAGTATCCTCCTTATAATGCAGTTGAAGAATGGTGGCCAAGGAGGGTGTGTCCTTCTTTACAGTTCTCAACCACAGCTATTGATCCTTTTATGGAGAGGCACCCTGTATGGCTAGAGAGATATGGGGACTTCAAAGAGAGTGCATATCAAGCTCCAGATATTATCTATAGTGATAAAGGATGTGGGGATGATTGCTTCCAAGATCAGCTATGGAATAGTCAAGATTGACAATCCTTAGCTGTCAAAACATTCAGGAGGGCTAGCTGTGATGGGAAGGAAGATAGTGAAGCTTTTGATGAGTGGATTTGTGTTTATGTTTGATGTTTGGTGTTTTAAGTTTTATTGTAAGGTATGAGAGTGATTTGGTTTGATATCTATGAAGTTTTTGGTTTGGTGAAAGGGTTAGCTGTCAGATGCCATATTGTTGACAGCAGCCATAGGAGATGTTTTTCCTTTAATGAATAAAAATCTTCATTTTGGTAAGTTGATCATGCCTAGCATTGCTCTTAACATCTCAATTCTCTTTTCATCCATTGCTTTTGTTATAATATCAGAGACATTATCCTCAGTACAAACTTTTGCTAGGTTGATATTCCCTTTTTCAACATGGTCTCTGATGAAGTGATGTCTGACCTCAATATGCTTTGCTTTTGAGTGTTGGACAGGGTTTTCTGTCATGGCAATAGTGCTTGAGTTGTCACAGAAGATGGGAATGTTAGACAATTCTATTCCAAAATCTTGAAGTTGGCTTTTAAGATAGAGAATTTGAGAACAACACAAGCTGCGGCAATATACTCGGCCTCACTGTTGAGGTGGCTACCGAGGTTTGCTTTTGCTTAACCATGAGATGATTCTTGAACCAATAAACCGGCATCCACCACTTGTGGATTTTCTATCTAGATTGCATCCAGCATAGTCGAGTCGGTGAATCCAATTAGAGAGAATGGGGATTCAATGGGATACCACAAGCCAAAATCGGGGGTTCCTTTGAGATATCTCAAAATTCTCTTGACAATGAGAGAGATGAGATTCCTTGGGATTGGCTTGAAATCTAGCACAAAGACAGACACTAAACATAATGTAAGGTCTTGAAGTCATTACATAAAGGAGAGATCCAATGTAACTTACGTAAAGTGTTGGATTTACACTTTGACCATACTGGATCGGCATGAAGTTTGGTTGTGGTTGACAAGGGAGTTTTGGCGGGGAAGCGGTTGCATGTCAAACTTCTTGATCATATCCCTTGTGTATTTAGCTTGGTTAATGAAGATTCCTTCCTTCATTTGCTTGACTTGAAGACCCAAGAAGAAATTAAGCTCACCAATCATGCTCATTTCAAACCGGTCTTTCATAATATCTCCAAATTCGGTGCATAATTCCTCATTTGATGAACCAAAAATGATGTCATCAACATAGACTTGAATGAGCAACCGATCATCTCCATATTTCTTGATAAACAAAGTGTTATCAATATGGCCCTTGGTAAATCCTTTGCCAAGGAGATATCTAGATAGAGTATCATACCAAGCTCTTGGTGCTTGTTTAAGTCCATACAATGCTTTGTCCAATTTGTACACATGATCGTGAAACTTTGGGTGCTCAAATCCAGGGGTTGAGATACAAAAACCTTTTCATTTAAGACTCCATTCAGAAATGCACTCTTGACATCCATTTGGAATACTTTCATCTTCTTGAATGAGGCATAGGCAAGAAATAGCCTAATAGCTTCAAGTCTTGCAACAGAGCAAAAGTCTCATCATAGTCAATACCTTCTTCTTGTCTCGTATCCTTGAGCAACCAGTCTAGCTTTGTTTCTTACTACAACACCTTCTTCATTCATCTTATTTCTAAAAACCCATCTTGTTCCAATGACAGCTTTGGTTTCTTGGTTTAGGAACAAGTTGCCACACTTTGTTCCTTTCAAATTGCTCTAATTCTTCTTCCATGGCTTCTATCCAATCGGCATCTTGGAGTGCTTCATTTATCTTTTTGGGTTCAATTTGAGAGATGAAGGCACTCATTAGAAAGTCAAGAACAGGCAAGTTAGGATGTATGTCCATTTTATGTATAGGTAGGTCAATATAGATATTTTTGTTTGGAGGAATGATGTGGGTAATGGTTTCAGTTTGAGGAATTGAATGAGAGGAGTTGTCACAAGGTTGGATAGGGTCTTTTTCAATGGAATTTTGATGACTTGATGAAGGTAGGCTATTAGGTGCACCTTGGCTGTCAGATGCACCTTTGCTGTTGAGAAGGGATTCTTGGCTGTCAGACAAAGTGGGATGAGAGTTAGAGTTTTTGGGCACCATATAGGGAAGGGAAGGTGAGTTTTCTTTAGGATTGAGGTTTGAAGGGTCATGAACAGGAGAAACCTCAGGAGCATTGTCTGAATTCCCAATAGATTCATCAAAATCACATAATTCAGTGTGACTTTGATCATTGTTTTCATCAAAGTCTACATGAATTGATTCTTCTACAACAAGTCTTCTTTTTTTGTAAACCCTATAGGCTTTGCTTGTGTTAGATTATCCAAGAAAGATTCCTTAATCACATTTGGAGTCAAATTTGTCCAAATTATTTTTGCCATTGTTGTGAATGAAGCATCTACTTCCAAAGCCGTGAAAGTATGAAATGGTAGGAACTTTGTCATTCCATAGCTCATATGGAGTCTTCTTACGGAATTTGTTGATTAGTGTTTTATTTTGAACATACACAGCAGGTGATGCCTTCACCCCAAAAATACTTTGGGAGATTGTGTTCTGACATAGATTGTCCTTGCTGCTTCACAAATTGTTCTATTCTTTCCTTTCAAAGAACACCATTTTGTTGGGGTGTTCTTGGGGCTGAAAAATTGTGATCAATACCTTTTGAATCACAATACTCTTCTACTCCTGTGTTCTCAAATTCTTTTCCATGATCAGATCTGATCTTGACAATGGATGTCCCTTTTTGATTTTGAATTTTATTGAACAGCTTTGTCAGACAACTAAGGGTGTCACTTTTGGATTCAAGAAGAATGATCCAAGTGAATCTGGTGTAGTCATCAACCACAACTAGGGAGTATCTCTTTCCTCCTAAAGATCTTGTCCTTATGGGTCCAAAGAGATCCATATGAAGTAGTTCAATAGGTCTTGAGGTGTCCAATCTGGTCTTGGGCTTGAATCAAGATCTCTTTTGGTTCCCACATTGGCATGCTTTGCAAAGTTTGTCCTTCTTGAATGGAATATTTGGAAGACCTCTGACTAGATTTGAGTTTGCAAGCTTGGAGATGGTTTTATGGTTAAGGTGAGCCAATCTTTTGTGCCAAATCCATGACATATCAGATTGACTAAAAGATAGAAGGCAGTGAGCATTTGAGGATTCCACAATCTCTAAGTTTAAGCAATAGAGATTTCCTTTTCTTGAACCAGTCAAAATGACTTTATTGCTTTTATCTTTAACAATACATTTATCCTTAGTGCAAACAACATGATATCCCTTATCACAGATTTGACTGATGCTAATCAAATTGTGTTTGAGACCTTCTACATAAGACACATTTGTAAAAATGATATCTTTTGTAATAAGATTTCCTGATCCTTTGACCTTAGCTTGGGAATTGTCACCAAAGGTTACATTTGGACCATTTTTAGGGGAATATTGTTGCAACCAGTCTTTATTGAAGGTCATATGTCTACTACAACCACTATCTAAATACCAGAGTCCTTTCCTAGGTACCTGCAAAACAGAAAGTAAATTTTATGGTACCCCTTTTTATTCTTTTAGGTCCAAAGGATTGGTTTTTGTTTGGAACCCTAGCTTTGTTTATTGATCCCTTTTTGAAGAACTGGTTTAGGGTATGGTAATATGACATGATTTGCATCATGTAAGGTGTGAGGACAGTGGATTGGGATGGATTGAAGAAGTGATTTGGGTTGTTATATTGGGGTTGAAACTGTAAGTTATTTGAAAAGGATGATCTGGGAGAGTCATTTTGACTTGCATGACTTCTTCCATTTGAGTATTGCCATTGAGGTTTTTGTTGTTTGGTGTACCTATGTTTGTTATAGAATATTTGTTGCCTTGGGGTTCTATTTGGTTTGGAAGATCTTGGCTGTCTGTCAGGCCTTGGCTGTCTGTCAGGGCTTGGCTGTCTAGCATCCTTTTGCAACTCAATTTCTTTTTGTATATTGGCCCCTTTTTGAACCCAAATATACTTGCTTCCTTGAATTTTAATTGGTCCTTTGTTTGAGTGACTAGGACCAGGTAAGATCTCCTTTGATTTTCCCTTGGTTTGAACAGGATAGGTTTGAGTTTGATAGCTGCCAGAACTTAGGTTTTCTAGAACCATTTTTTCAATGGCCCTTTCACCAGTGGGAGGAGTGCACACCTTTTGTGTATGATCATCAGCACCAATCCCTGTTTTGTCACTCGGACATCTTTGGGTGTAGGTGAAAAGGGATAATGCTTTGCTTGACATGTTCCATGAATCTATTTTCTTTTTAAGAGCCTCATTTTCTTTTTCAAGAATTGTGAGTCTTTGACAGTTTTCTTGAGTATTGGATGCCTCATTTTGTCGGATCCATGTTTTGTTTTTCAAGCATGAAGCATTGATCTCTTAGCCCTTGACATGCTTTCTCAAGCTCAGAATTGGTTTTTGTGAGGGTGTCAATGTTTGAGGTTTGGGAAAGGTTCTCATTGACCAGTGAAGCAAAGCTAGTTTTTTGTTTTTTGGTTTGAATTAAAAGAGTGCAAACTAATTGTTTGAAACCATCAATATTTAAAGAGTTAAAATCATGTACCTCTTTCAGTTCATCTGCAGCAGCAAGTGCTTCCATTTCTTCCTCATGGTCCGATTCTTCCTCATTGTCTGATTCTTCCTCATCTTCAGCTATAAGACATAGCATGGCCTCTTCTCCTTCATTGTCAGAATCATCACTTGACACATACTCTTCATCACTGAACTTTGATGAATCAGCAATCATAACTTGCTCCTTGTTTTTGTCATTTTTATTTTTGGAACAATTTAAGCAGTTGCACCTGGAACTGTGAATGATCTCTTTTGAGTAAGTCAATTTCTTAGCTGTCTGATTATCCCTAGGCTTCCTTGGTTCAGGACAATCAGATGAGTAATGTCCTTGCTTTCCACAGTTGAAGCACTCAATTGTCTTCTTGTAGCTGTCTTGTTGAGAATTAGATGTGGAAGGGTTGTATTTTTTGTCAAAAGATTTCTTTTGAAATTTCATGGCATTTCTGACAGCCATGGACATGAGACTTGGAATGTCTTCTTGAGAAATCTGTTTGCTGACAGGTTTGGAGCTGATGTTTATCTTTTGAAGGGCATTGTTGACAATGGTCTCAATGTCTTGGTGAGTGATTGGTTTGTGGACAGTTTCTTGAGCAGTTAAGGCTAATGTTTGTGAAATGGTAGGAACTGGTTGAATTTTTATCATACCTTCCAGTTCATAAGCTTCAAGCTTTCCAAAGTACTGTTCAACTGTCATTGTGCTCCATTCAGATCCTTCTCTAATAGGTAGTGCTACCTTTTCATATTCTTGTGGGAGATTAGAATATATCTTGAGGCAGAGATCTTGTTGTTCAAAGGTTTTTCCATGGTCAGCAATAGATCTAACAAGGTTTTCAAACCTTGGTTGAGCAAAGACTCACTTTTTCTCCAGGATAGAACTTGAAGTTGTCTAATTGCCTAAGCAAGTTATACAAATTTTGTGTCCTGACACTGGTGTGCTTAGTGAACTTTGTTTGAATGAGAGCCCATGCTGATCTGGCATTTGGTTCCTTAGCTATTTCTTGTGCTAGTGAGTCATTTACACTCTTTTGAAGAATGTTTTTGACCTTTAAGTTTGCACTGATCAATTGTTTTTCAGATTCAGACCATGTTTCTGGGGATTTGGTCTTACTAGGTCCTCCATCAATACAGATTTGAGTTGGGTAGGACACTTCATTCTCTAGAACATACCAGTTCCATATACTGTTTGCATCAAGGTATGTTTTTATTTTTGATGCATAGATCTCAAAAGATCCACAGTCATCAATGTGTGGGATGTCTTTCTCATTATTTCTCCTTGGTTGAGGCATGGTGGGTTTGAAGAGGATCCTTCACAAGTTGTTAGACTTTGAATGCGAAGACAAGCTCTGATACCAATTGAAAGGCCCTTTGTTGATATGTAGATGATCAGACATCTATGGTTTGGCTTAGCTGTCAGATGTTTGTTGAATTGTGCAGCGGAATAAGTGAAGCTTGAAATAATGATAGGACAAAAAACACAAATAAATAATGCAAGTGTGTGAATGTGTTTGCAGAAATATAATAACACAGAGAATTTAAAGTGGTTCAGAGTTCACTCCTCCTACATCCACCCCCACTGTTAATCTTGACAAGTGAGATCAATTTTATTATAATCTTTAATCAACAAGAATTACAAATGATTGATTTAGGTAAGTTCCTTGAACTTCCTCTTCCTAATTAGTACAGTCAAGTAGGGATACACTTAAAGTTCAGTCTTAAGTGTTTTTACAACATGAAGTACAGTCTCAAGATTTTTACAAAACAATTAATACACTCAAAGTACAGTCTTGAGTGTTTACAAACTAATTCTACACCTAAAGTACAGTCTTAGGATTTTGGAATTTGTGAATTAACACACTAGGGTTGTTTGTTGTTGAAGCAGAGGTTTAGGGGTGAAGGTTTTGGTTTGCAACAGGGTTTGAAGGGTAGGGATTGGTGAGTGTGTGTGTGGATTACAGGAGGTGTGTGTGGGTGTAAGGGAAAGGTTTTGGACTGTGAAAAAAAAGTATTTTTCAAGGGTATTTTGTGTAGAGGATGAACTCCTCTATTTATACCCTTCAATGTAGCCGTTGGAATATGACTGTTGCAGCTACATTAATGAGCCTTGACTGGTCTTTGCCCCACTTGTCCACTTGCAGGTCTTCATGAGCTGGCTTGAGCTGTGGCTTGAGCTGAGAGCTTCCAGAAGGTCTTCAGTGGTCTTCATTGGTCTTCAATGGTGAACTTGACAGCTGTGAAGATCCAGGTTCCACCTTGGTTGAGATTGTGGTAGCAGAGAATGAGACAAAGTGATGGCTATCAGAGGGAATGAAGTCATAGCTGTCAGATCATACTGAGGCTTAGCTATCAGATATGTTCTCTAATTAGGACTGAGATGCACTTGATGATCTTGATAGCTAAGAGAGGGAATATGATTCATGTTATTGGTTGAATGTAACCACTGTATAAGATAGAATCATAGCTGTCAGACTCATAGCTGTCAGATAAACTGAAAGATGAATATAACAGATTTCCTCTTTTGATATAAACCCTGTTCTATATATATATTCCTTTATCAAAACCAACTAACTAAGACTTTGATCAAAGTTAGGTCCTAACAGTATCCATAATATTAAATCATTATACTTTTAGATGCACATGCCCATCAAGCAAAATTTGACCTATTTTATCTTATGTTCTTTATTTCTTTCTTTCTTATGTTTATTATTTATTTATTTTAAAAGAAGAATGATTACTTAATTTCATGAGGAAGAAAGAATGAGATGACAATCCACAACGTTTGGAGTCTCATTCTATATGGTTAGGTTAATACAGTTTAACCACCTTAAAACGCAATCTGCTGCAGCAATCGCAAATCCAACAACAGTAAATAGAACAAGCATCAAAATGAATGACGGTTTTTGCTTGGAACTATGGAGGGGCCGATAGGGTTGAGATCTTAATGAAAAGAAATATGAAGCTAAAATTGTCGTTTAATACCGAAAATCGAGCTCCAAAAACATCCAAATCGTCCAAACCCTCTCTTCTTACAATATTCGTCCAATACAAAATAAAATGGTGACACATGTTAAATAGTTGGATAAATAATTCTATTACAAAAGGTGAATGCATGCAATACAAATGAAATTTTGTCAAAAGTAAAAAAAAAAAAAATTTATTGAAATTATTTTATTATAAGATTTGACCGGGGATGGGAGCCATTAGTGACTTCCTAGAGTTGATACTTTGAATCAACTCATGTATACACTTTTCGTTCGAAGCTGAGTTTGAACTTTTTAGACAAATCTTCTCAAAACTAGTATAATCTCACTTGCACTTGTCAGAAAAAGAAAAAAGAATAAGAAAAAATGCTGCATTTGACTCATCAAGTCAACTCATGTAAGTTCTGTATTTTTTATTAAAATTTAGAGAGAGAAGAAATAAATAAAGGCAAGGTAGGAAATCTAGGTTCACAAGAGCTAATTAGTTCTTGCGGAGCACCTATAAGTATATATTCTTTCTTTTATATTTTTATAATAAAAAATAGTCAAATAATTAAGCAAAGCCAAATTAAAGATGTTGAAGGGGCCTAAGAGTGTGGCACATCGCATAGTTTTGTTGTAGTTTTGCTTGATTAGTAAGTTTTTAACCATTAGAAGTGTGCGATAAACAATAATTATTTTCAAAAAGCTATAATCACTTCACTAACCGTTAAGCTTTTCGAAAAGTTGGTCGTTCTTATTTTCAAAAAGATATAATTAACTAACTATTGAGATTTTTTGAAAAATAAGCCGTTTTTATTTTCAACTCACTAGCCGTTAGAGATTTTTGAGAAGTAACCATTCTTTGTGACCGTTAGAGGTGATTAATGACTCTATAAACGGAACACTGTGCATATCACAATAACTCAAAAACAGAAATATATTCTTGAGAGCTTATTTAAACATAAATTGCTCCCTACGTCTGATTGAATCCTAAAAGGATTCCCAACACCCTCTATGTTCTTGTTCAAGTAATATTATGTCCTTGTTCAAGTGTTATGAGCCACCACGATCGTTGTTCTTGGCATATCAGACGAAACATGTCTCAGCTCAAAAGGTTAGTTTGTTTACTCTAATCCAATGAAATCATTTATTTCTCTATGTTGAAGTCTTGTAGATTTCTCTTTTTGCTTAATTTGGCTTGATAATTGAACTATTTTGTCCAAGTTTTACTATAGATGAGAAAGGGTTGAGTAAATGGGCTAGTTGGGTCGACCCGAATGTAGATCCTAGGAGAACCAAGGAGTTCTTCTAGGGTGTTTCTCCGGATCACGACCAATAAGAAAAATTCTAATAAAACTAGTTATTGTATATATTTTGTTATCTTTTCTTTTCTTTTCTTTTCACATTATAGACTAAGTGGCTTGGTGATTTTATGGAACCAAATTAGGAAATGTCATTTGTGTGCAAGAACTCTCTTCCCATTTAAAAAAAAATAAAAATTGTAAATTGTTTTTTTTTCAAAGTATATTTAGATATATAGAAATTTTTTTTGTACGGAATGTAAGAAAACATAACCTTTGGAAATGAAAGAAAACATTTTCCATGACTATATAAGAAGATATTAAGCATTTCTATACAAAATACATGAAAGAACTCCTCTTGGGGTTCTCTCTTTTTGTAAACATATAATTACTAAATGGATTTTCATATTTTTTTTCCTTCATATAATGCAACGTACTCATTAACAACAACACATATGGATAACGTACTTTTGTACTTGTTATCAAATAGTGCAACAAACTTCTTTTTCTTATGACGTCAACGAATTTGCTGGTGTGGCGTTTCTATGTCAATGCCACGTTAGTGACACATCATCAAAATCACAAACAATGACGTGTCACTGATGTGGCGTCATCATGGCAGTGCCTCGTTACTAGCTTCAATAGTAACAGCGTATGTATAAAAAAGTTTCTTGCATTATTTTATAACAAATATAAAAGTGCATTACGCATATTTGTCGTTAACGAGTTCATTCCATTATTTGAAAACTAGGGTAAAGTACACTACATATTTTAATAATTATTCCTTGTTCATTTGATCCATGACAAATATCCTATAGGGAATATCTTGAACATAGTTTTAATAATAATAGGGGTATAAAATATTCACAACCATAAATGTACACCGAAACTCAAATATCATAAATCTTAAATTTTAAATTTTAATTTATATTTTTACTTCATAATGAGTTGTTTTTAAAACAACAGTACATTAAATAAGATGTATATAAGGTGAAAGAAATTGAAATGCAGATCCCACGTTGTAGAAACGTGAAACCTATTTTGGTAATTTGTTTAAAATTATATTTTCACATTTACATAATAATAAGTGTAGCAGTTGATTTACCTATTTAAAAAAAATACAGTATATTTTTTATTTGTGTAAGGATACATTGCACATATTCTATTTACATATTTAGAAATGTGCCATTTATTTTAGAACGAACAAAAAATCTCAACATTTATTATGAGAATGGAAGAAAAATTGGAAAATAATGAAAATAAGGGAAGTGTTGGAAAATTGAAATTTAACATGATCATAGAAATGAATTCAAGATAACTTGAGTAATTAATCATAATTTGGACATAAACGAATAGTGACCGTAGAGATTAATTGTCCAAATTTTGTATTTAGAAATGTTTAATTTTCATATCATTAATAATTTTCCAAGTTAGTTAATCCTATCCCTTTCAAATAAATGTCTTTCAATAAAATTTCAAATCCAAAATTAAATCTCGTCTAGATACTATTTTCAAAAACAAAATGTATTGCAACGTTTAGAAATTATCATATATAAATAACTTGCAATTAAAACAACAAAATCAAAAGGTGTTAAGAAGTCTCGGTCTTTCATTCAAGAACAAACAAGAATGGAAGAATGGGAAGGTTTTCTACATGCACATAGATATGATTCCATTTTTAATTCCTCACCGCCGCAATTACATGAAGATCACATAGTGTGGAGTTTTGAAGAGAATAAGATATTCGAGGATTCTTTATCCGAATTAGATCCTTCTTGTCCTAATTTCTTTGAGAATCTTGCTTCTAGGGTTCCTTTTAAAAATAATTGAGCATGTCAAAACCCACTATCAAGCTCTGATAGATGATATAGAAATGATAGAAGCTAGTCTCATTGATCCACCCGAGTATAAAGATAATAATCAAGGTGACTTAAAAGCTGCCGAAAATGGACAAGGAACATCTTCAAATCAGCAAATGGAAACGGATGGCCAAATTAATAGAAAGGGAGTCCCCTGGAGTGAGGAAGAACACAAGTATTTCTTTTCATGATAAATCTTTGAAAACAATATATTTTTTTTCCTAATTATTTACTCCCATTTTAGATTTTTGATTACTTTCAATATTTCTTTAGTTGTTAAGCTCACAATGTATGTTTATAAAGAGTAGGTCTGCTGAGAAACGCGTTTCTCCATAACTATGGAGAAACGTGTTTTTAATAGCCAGAAGCTATGCGTTTGATAACCAGAAAAAAATTTCTGGATATCAGTCTCAAAGGGTTCTGGATATCCAGAAGCTTTGGAACGGATATCCAGAAGCCTTTGGGCGGATATCCAAAAAAATATATTTGAAGCCAAATCCAAGGCCAAGACCAGAAATTGCTTATAGAAGGTTTTTGGATATCCAGAAACCTTCAAATGTATATCCAGAAACCATCAAATGAGTATCCAGAAACATTTTGAATGTTTCTGGATATTCATTTTGAAGGTTTCTGGATATCCAGAAACCTTCAAATGTATATCCAGAAACCATCAAATGAATATCCGTAAAACATTTTGAAAGTTTAGGATATTCATTTTGAAGGTTTCTGGATATCCAGAAACCTTCAAATGTATATCCAGAAACCATCAAATGAATATCCAGAAACATTTTCAAAGTTTCTGGATATTCATTTTGAAGGTTTCTGGATATCACTTTCATAAGCTTCTGGATATCCAGAAGCCTTGTCGCGCGACAAGTCGGGCCCCGTTTCTTCATAAGTTACGGAGAAACGCGTTCCTCCCCAGATTTTGTGGTTTATAAATTTGAGCATGACATCTAAAATTAATGCTTTATGCTTCAATATTCAAACTATAAAACATTTTTTCTGATTTTTTTATAATGGCGGCGCAATTAATAAGATCTTCTATTAACTGTTTTTCTTAGCACATTATATAGATTAGTTGGCTTGGTTATATTATGGAACCATAATAGGAAATTACATATGTGTGTGCGCACACACACTTATAAAAAGGAAAAAAAATCATTTAAATAACTCAATATATATATATATATATATATATATATATATATATATATATATATATATATATATGTGTGTGTGTGTGTGTGTGTGTGTGTGTGTGTGTGTGTTGTTATTTTTTGTCTCTTTAGAAATTTAGCAATATATTGTTTTTTTATATGAAATGCAAGTAAACATCAACTTTTGAAATGAAAGAATACAATTTTCAAGATTATATATGAGGATAGAAATTAAACATAAAAAATCAAAAGTACAAGAAATAATTCCTTTTGGGGTACTCTCTTTTTTATTTTTATTTTTATCTATGAGAATTTTAGCCAGAGACAAGCCTTTCACAATGATAATTTCACAAAAATACCATCTACGATTTTGGTTAATTCAATTTTATTGTTTGCTTCTTTAGGGATCTCAACAAAGTAAATGAATTAATTTGAGGATGACAACAAAAATTAATAGTTTTGCTTAGATTCAAATATAAGTCGCATTCTGTAAATTTATTTCTTAAAAAGGTCAGGTGTAGTAAACATATGCCTGGTTCTTTGAAATTTTTATACGCCTCTTCATTGCCATACTTTTTTAAAATTAAAATTAATATTTTTATAAGATTATCTTTTTATTGGTGTCCTTTTCACGTTCTAGAGTAAGTGGCTTGTTAATTTTATGGAACGAAATTAGGAAATATCGAGTATGTAAGTGCATGCAAATGCACGCTCCTCCCATCTATCAAAAATGTATTTTTCTTTTTTTTTCGATAATCTATTTTAATTATTTTTCTACATTGTAATATATATAACAAAACTTATTACTGCAAACATCCACTTTTGATATGAAATAAAACATTTGCCAAGACTATATATGAAGATCGTAACATTTAAATTGTCTTTATCATACTTGTTGGTTGTTCTTGGAGGGAGTTGAGAAATACGGGAAGGGTTACTGGAGGAGCATATCTAGGTATTATGTGTTAACCAGAACCCCTACTCAGATAGCTAGTAATGCACAAAAGTATTATCGCCGTCTCAAACACTCAGTCCCAGTTGAACGCCGCTGCCCTGGCATTTACGACACCGCCGTCACCACCACCACCACCACCACTGTTACTACTTCAGCGCCACCACCAGAATGCCAGAAACCCGAGCAAGTTGAAAACCTACTTCCTCCTCCTAATGCAATTTCTTATAACAACGTGATCAATTCCAACGGTAATCAACAAGAACCCCATTCTTATTTTAACCATCATATCTCCACTTTTCCATCACCAATGACCACCACAACCACCTCTGCATTGTCTATGACTCCGATGAAAACAATGGCACAATCTTCTAATGCATCATCATCATCGTCCTCTATTGCTTCACCAACAAATTGGTTTTAAATGATTTGATGCTTCCAATATGTAGAATGAAGGGTTGTTTTTTCTTTTTGTCTTTTCTTTTGTTATGCATGTCTTTTTATTTTTTTAATTATCTTCAATTTTTGTAGGGGTTTATTTTACATGGAATATTGTACTTCATCTATATCCTAAGTCCAGGAGATGATGTAGAATATGAAATTAGATGACTAGTTTACGTAGCATCAACTTCAACCATATACTTATAATAAATTAAGATTTTATGCCTTAATTTTTCATCATAATATCCATAATATTAAATCATTATACTTTTAGAGGCACATGCCCATCAAGCAAAATTTGACCTATTTTATCTTATGTTCTTTATTTCTTTGTTTCTTATGTTTATTATTTATTTATTTTATAAGAAGATTGATTACTTAATTTCATGAGGAAGAAAGAATGAGATGACAATCCACAACATTTAGAGTCTCATTCTATATGGTTAGGTTAATACAGTTTAACCACCTTAAAACGCGATCGGCTGCAACAATCGCAAATCCAACAACAGAAAATAGAACAAGCATCAAAATGAATGACGGTTTGCGCTTGGAACTATGGAGAGGCTGATAGGGTTAAGATCTTAAAGAAAAGAAATGTGAAGCTAAAATTGTCGTTTAATAACGAAAAATGAGCTCCAAAAACATCCAAATCGTCCAAACCCTCTCTTCTTACATTATTCGTCCAATACAAAATAAAATGGTGACACATGTTAAATAGTTGGATAAATAATTCTATTACAAAAGGTGAATGCATACAAAACAAATGAAATTTTGTCAAAAGTAAAAAAAAATTATTTATTGAAATTATTTTATTATAAGATTTGACTGGGGATGGGAGCCATTAGTGACTTCCTAGAGTTGATACATTGAATCAATTCATGTATACAATTTTCGTTCAAAGTTGAGTTTGAACTTTTTAGACAAATATTCACAAAACTAGTATGGTCTCACTTGCTCTTGTCAGAAAAAGAAAAAAGAATAAGAAAAAAATGCTGCATTTGACTTATCAAGTCAACTATTTCGTACATCAATTTAAGGCCTCAATAATAAAGGGTAGAAATTAGAATTCAAATAATTGTTTCCAAAAGTAAGTTCTGTATTTTTTATTAAAATTTAGAGAGAGAAGAAATAAATAGAGGCATGGTCGGAAATCTAGGTTCACAAGAGCTAATTAGTTTTTGTGGAGCACCTATAAGTATGTATTCTTTCTTTTATCTTTTTATAATAAAAAATAGTCAAATAATTAAGCAAAACCAAATTAAAGATGTTGAAGGGGACAAAGTGTGTGGCAAAATGCATAGTTTTGGTTGTAGTTTTGCTTGATTAGTAATTTTTTAACCATTAGAAGTGTGCGATAAAAAATAATTATTGAAAGGTCCTGTTTTCTTAATCAGTTAAAGAGAGATCAGGCAGTTAAGCTTTGACAGCTGAGATTGATTCTTAGCTGTCAGATATTAACTGATCAAAAAGGCAAGAGTATAACGTGCAGCGGAATAAATAAAGTGAAATAATGTAAAGACACAGTGATTGATGTAAGTGTGTGTAGGTGTGTGTGTGTTTGTGTGTGATAATACCAAATGACACAAGAATTTTAAGGTAGTTCAGAGTTCACTCCTCCTACGTCCATCCTCACTGTCAACCTCAACAAGTGAGATCAATCCACTATAATCTAGTTCCCTTTAAGATTTACAATGATTGATTAGGCAAGTTCCTTGAACCTCCTCTTCCTAATTAGTACAGTTAATTAGGGATTTGCTTGTTACGAAGCAAATTACAAAACACACTTAAAGTCAATCTTATGTGGTTTACAAAGTTGTTTATACACCTGTAGTAAAGTCTCAAGTGTCACAGAATTGTTTGGTAATTGGTTGCAGGTTTTGCAGGTATGCAAGGGTGAAAGGATGGTTGCAAAAGTTGGGTGTAAAAGGGCTGTAAAATGGGATTGTTAATGGGTGTGGAAAGGGACTGCAGAAGGTTGTCAAGAAGCTGTAAATGGGTGTGGAAAGGGCTGTAAAATGGCTCTGTAAAGGTGTGTGGAAAGGCTGTGGAAATTGCTTTAAGAAGGCTGTAGGCTTTGTAGAAGTTTGTTGATGAGGTTGCAGTGGTGTAAAAGGGCTGTGTTGTTAATGTTAAGATCATGTTTTGCCATGAATGTTGTCCCAAGTGTTGCAAACCAGTGTTGCCACTAGTGTTGCCACAAGTGTTGCCATTTGGATTTGGCAACACTGAGATAGTTACTGTATTTTTCACAAATAAAAATGTGGAAATTAATGTTTAAATAACAGGAGTTAGTCTGCTTAAAATGAGCTGGAAAAGAGCATCAGAAACTGCCCAGGCGTTTGTTACGAAGGAAGAGGAGAAAATTAACAAATAAACATGTGTTTATTTGTTTAATTAATGATCAAGCAAAAAGATATTTTATTCAGCTATTCAGGGGAGAACAAGTCAGAGTACAAGACATCCAGAGCTAGGAGTTACAAGCAAGAGAAGCAAGAGAAGACCTAGTCTCCTACATTTGAGGCGAGAGTGGCTAAAATGGAGGAAACAAACTCCAAGCTGTTGCTGATCATTTTGAGTAGGCTCCAAGACTTTTTGGCCTATAAATAGTGCAGTATATCTTCATTGAAGATCATCCAATTCATAAAACGCAAATCTGCACAAGAAGTAGAATTCTGCTCTCAAGTGTTGCCATTCAAGTGTCGGCAACACTCAGTTCAACACTCGAGAATTTCATATAGATTTTTATATTTTTGTGAGGTTTTGAGTGTTCATTTTCAGAGAGAATTCGTGTATATGTTGTTCCTTATATCAGGGTTCGTTTATCATTAAGGAACTTCTTCGACCTTGTATTGAATTCATATTATTAATAGAAAGGTCTTGCCTTCAAGGCACCCATCAAATTATATATTTATATAACTTGATAAAAATTATATTCTTGTGTATTGCTTTAATTCTTCCGCTGCAAATTATATTTATTTCTATTGATTTGTGTTTTTTTTCTAGAATTGGTGTATGTGTTGTTGTTAGTGTTGCCAACACTAAAGACAACACTTGTGAGTTTCATCTCACCTTGTGAGTTTCACCTCACTTGTTCTAAGCCATAGACATTTTCATTTGGTATTAGAGCCTAGCACTTGATATACTAAGTGTTTAGATCCTTTTGTCATGGCTTATGATCCTGCAAACCCTAATCAAAAGAGATTACCGGTTTTAGACGGATCTAATTATGCTTATTGGAAGATTCGCCTACGCTCACATATCAAATCAATTGATCTTCGGGCTTGGCGATCTATTTTAAATGGTTATTCTGTTCCAATGATTCCTCCGGATGACGATGGTGACGTTCAAGTCAAACCTGAATTCGAGTGGACAATTGAAGAGAATAATCTTGCTAGTTTCAATGAAAAGGCACTGAATGCCATCTACGAATGGGTTGACATGCATATGTTCAAGCTCATTCAAAATAGTCTCTCTGCAAAAGATGCTTGGATACTTTACAAAGATTTTGTGAAGGAGATGGCAGTGTCCGAGAAACAAAGCTTAGAGGTCTTACTAGTAGATTTGAAAGATTAAGAATGGGTGAAAACGAAGACATCTCGTCTTATTTTGAAAAGTTGATTGATATTTCAAATTCTTGTCAAGTATTAGGGAAGCCTTTTACAAATAAACAGCTTGTTTCAAAAGCTATTCGTACTCTTCCCGAACGTTTTAATATTAAAGTTTCAGCTATTGAAGAGGCCTATAATCTATCAACAATGGACATTAACTCCTTAATGAGTATTTTGAAAAACATTGAGTTAAATCTCAATGAACAAACGGAGGCTTCTAAAGGCAAGAATATTGCCTTAAAACTCGAATCTTCGGACACATGTGTGGATGATGAAGATGAAGTTTTCGAGGAGTTAGATTAAAATACTAGTGTAGCTTTACTTGCAAAGAGATATAATTCTATGGTTAGAAAATGTAACAAAGTGCAGGTAAAAGCTAAGGACCAAATGGCCAAAACCTCTAGTTTTGTGCCAAGGAGAGGTCCTCCTCCAAATCAAAAGGATACCCCACCTAGGCGTGCATCCTCGGAAAAGATCCGGTCCGATCCTAAGTACATTGAATCTATTCAATGTCATGCTTGTTCCGGTTGGGGTCACTATGCCAATGAATGTGCTAACACCTTGAGAAAGGCGGGCAAAAATTTGTGGGTATCTCTTAGAGATGGAGAGGAGGAAGGAACAGAGAAAGAAGAAAAGACGGATCAAGTGGTCATGATGGCCACGGTAGAGGAGCTACCTTCGACAGAAAGTGTTACTTCAAGTGTTGTTCCAGATTTGACAACACTTGACACAACATTGGTGACTTCTTCAGAAAGTGTTGCCCCAAGTGTCGTCCAGGAATTGGCAACACTTGGCACAACACTCAGCAGGTATGACTCTTTTAATGATCTTAGTTTGCTTGGTTCTGCTGATTTAAATTCAGAGGAGGTTATAGAGAATGATTTTGATAAAGATGAGCTCATTTGTGAATTAAAAAACCTCTATAAATCCCTCCTCGTGGAATGGAAAAAGGAGAACAAGATGGTGGTTTTCTTGAAAAAGGAAAATCAGGATCTTAAGAACTCCTTGACTCGGCTAGAAGCTCAACTCAGTAGGAGAGAATTGGATCTTGATAAAATCAAGGCCAAACTCAACCTAGCCGAATCCACCTTCAAAAAACTCAACACGAGTTCATCCAAATTGGATGAAATACTCAACTTGAGTAAGCCTCTGAAAGCTGGTCTTGGGTTCAAAGATTCACTTGAAAGTATTACCTCTTCCTTGTTTGATGTTGAAATTAAAAATTGTTTTGTAAAAGAGCGTGTCAAGGTAAAGGGTAGCACTCCTAGTGATACTTCTGATCAATCCAATGATTGTGGATACTGTCACAAAGCTGGACATATAAAATCAGATTGCTTTTTCCTTCAAAAGAAAATGCCCAGTCTTCAAGTGTTGCCTCAAGTGTCGCCAATTTCTCAGGGCAACACTCATGGCAACACTGGTGAACAGAAATCCAGATTTTCAAAGAAGGGTTGGTTACCCAAGGAAAAGCGAAATGCTATGTTGTTTACACAGCTTTAATGACTAACATTGCAGGAACTTGGTACTTTGATAGTGGTTGTTCACGTCATATGAAGGGTACAAAATCATTCCTAACAGAGTACCAACCTATTCAAGGAGGCTCAGTGACTTATGGTGGTGGAAGCAAGAGTGAAATAGTTGGTAAAGGAACACTGGATATTGTTGGTTTTCCTCCTTTGAAAAATGTCTTGCACGTAGATGGTTTACTTGCTAATTTAATTAGCATTAGCCAACTATGTGATGACAATTTGGAGGTAAAATTCAATAAAAATACCTATGAAGTGTTTGATAACACTAAATTTTGTGTCATGACTGGAATAAGATCAAGTGATAATTGCTATCTGGTTGGTAATAAATCAGTGTGCAATTTGACAAAACTTGATGATATAAGGTTATGGCATCAAAAGTTAGGTCATTCTCATTATAAGAATCTTGAGAAGATTATCAAACATAATGCCGTCAAAGGTGTTCCTAAACTAAACCTCAAAGACACCGTGATGTGTGGTGACTGTCAAAAGGGTAAGCAAACTCGTGTTGCTCACAGTGTTGAACAACACAATGAGCAACACTCAGGAACAACACATTGTTTTCAGCTTCTACATATGGACTTGATGGGTCCTATTGAGGTAGAAATCTTGGGAGGTAAGAAGTATGTTTATGTGATAGTTGATGATTTTTCTAGGTTTACATGGGTGTATTTCTTAAGAGAAAAATCTGAAACTTTTGATAAAGTTACTCACTTAGTCTCTAAAATCAAAAACATGTTTTGTTCTCCTATTTTTCGAATAAGGTCATATCATGGTAGAGAGTTTGAAAACATCTCCTTTGCTACATTTTGTAGTAAAAAGGGGATACACCATGAATTTTCAGCACCCAAAACACCACAACAAAATGGTGTTGCTGAAAGGAAAAATAGGACTTTAATGGAGATGGCTCGTGTTATGCTAATTGCTAGAAATATTTCTAAAGGTTTTTGGGCCGAAGCATTAAACACAACTTGTCACACTACGAATAGAGTTTTCTTAAGACCCGGTACAACTATGACACCCTATGAGATTTTAAACGGAAAGAAACCTACGGTTCACTATTTTCATGTGTTTGGGTGTTTGTGCTACATTTTAAATGAACGGGAATACTTAGGAAAACTTGATTCTAAGAGTGACAAAGCCATCTTTCTGGGCTACTCTCAAAACAGTCATGCTTATCGTGTCTATAATTTGAGGTTAAAAGTGATTCAAGAATCGGTAAATATTAAATTTAAGGATTACTTGAGTGCTACAGGAGAACCAGCTGATGATATACCTCTGACCTTGCTAGAAGAAGTCAAACAGAGGGCTGGAACAGAAACTGATTCGGCCAGTGCCGCCACAGATTCAATTGTTGCCCCGAGTGTTGCCCCTGAAATGGCAACACCTGAGGCAACACAGGAAAATAGAATAGTGGCTGGAAATTCTGAGAGCAGTGACTTAGAAGAAGAAGATGGATTGGTGTACCATCAAGGCAGGAGAGATCCCTCAGCTCGTATTAGAAATTATCATCCCATTACTCAAGTAATTGGTGATGTTAATGAAGGGGTTCGAACAAGAAATAAGGAGCCAGTAGACTATAGAGATATGGTTAGGTATGTGTGTATGTCCTCCACATACTCTCAGGTAAAACACTCCTGTTTCATTTCCTCTCTTGAACCAAAAAATGTGATTGAGGCTTTAAATGATAAATTTTTGGATTCAAGAGCGAAATAAGGAGACAGTAGACTATAGAGATATGGTGAGAAAACTGCGCATTGCTTTGTTCATTTGGCTGAATTCCTTCCCATTTCTTAAGGTTCCCTTCATTTTTTGACATGGCTCCCTTTCCCAAGTTATCGTCTCGGATGCAAGAGCGATATTTGGACAACTTTCAGTCGTGGGTACGGAACCACACGAGGCAGAACAAAAGGTTTTTCGAAGGTCATTACGGGATTAAATCTGTTTGGGCTTTGAAGGAGCTCATGCCAGGTGGGATCTTTTGAGAGCCGCGTCTCGGTTACAGGACGTACGGAGGAATGTGTACGGCTTTTCATACAACGAAATCACTCCTACGTTTGAAGATTTAGGGCCATGCAGGAGGACTGAGACGGAGCAGCTAGTTCTTCCGTATCTTTGGTGGCATGGCCTTTGTTGAGAAGCTAGTGTCTTTGTTGGGTATCTCATTTGGAGAAGCATACGGGATGCTGTCTGAGGATACCGATTACGTTGACATTTCGGGGCTGCCCGAAAGATTTGCCTGAGCCGAGGAGGAGCGTCTTTGTGGGACAGCGTTTGCTCTGTGCGCGATTGCTACTCTGTTCACATTCACGTCTTTGGGTGTGTGCCATCACGGTGTCTTGGACCTGGTGAGCGGTGCCGGAGTGGGGAGACATCGTGCCATTGGTCTTGGGCGAGACGTTCTGGCGCATAGGCCGGATGGCGGCCGTAGCCGATACATGTGGGGAGGGAGTCCCGCTATGCGACCATGTGGTTGAGGAGAGAGGCTGCAGATGATGCACGAGGTGCCAATGTCTTGTGACGCTTGGTCTTTCTCGCGACGTCCTACGGTGATAAGGGAGCGTCGGTGAGGCTGGAGCTACGGATGGCCGAGACTTTACACGCATCACTTGCGATGGTGGGTTCCCCATTGGAAGTTACTGAGACTTGTAGGACCGCTCGGGAGGGTGCATTGATTGTCGAGTGTCGGGGCTGTCTCGCACGTCTTTCTATATTCCATCATTGGTTCGCGGCAAGATGGCTGGAGCAGATGCCACTGACCGATCGAGTTATGCCGCTACCTTTGAGGTGGGATCTTTGCGGATGGAAGATCCTTCGACGCTATTGCTGATCACCGGTGGTGGCAATACACGTCCTTTCTGCCCGGGGTTCTCTTTCACCGGAGAGAGGGCACTGTCTGTCGGCATGATATACGGCCAGTACGAAGAGTGTATAGGGGAGACACGAGATGGCTATCTTGTGGAGACGGAGTGAGCTGTTGGGTGCGATCACACAGACGGCTCGACCTTGAGGAGGAGCGAAGCAAGGGCTAACCACAGGAATCGTGCGCGCGATGCCATGGCTGATTATAAGGTGAGTGCTGATCGGGAGGCCAATCAAAGCACTATGATGATGGCTCGAAGCAAGGCGGCTCAAGACGAGCTAGAGAAAGGGCTGCGTTGACGGCCGCGGGCTTGACGGAGGCGTCGGGAAGAGTCCACGAGCCGAGGTAGAAGGCCTACCGGAATATTTCCTGCGAAGGTGAAGAACACTCGTCGGGGAAAAGGGAAGGGAAGAAGGATGAAGGACCTAGTACGGGAAACTAGGTTGACCTTCTTTGTCCAGAGTATCCACCCATTGTCATTGCAGACACATTAATTGATTAATGTTTTATTGTAGTTTTGCTAGCGTGTAGCGAGTCAAGAGTTGACCGTGCTTGAACTCATCAAAGAATGTTTTAACCGTTATGAATTTGTAGGTTAAATGAAAAGAGTTTTTCGAAACACAAGCAATTGATGCTTATTGTATTTTTTTGTTTTTTTAGACCGAACCAATGATGGCTGCCTACGTTCCCCTTTTACAATTGGACTAAGGGGCTCAGGTCACCGTAGTTCGACACTTTAGGTGAATTTGAGAAAAGCAAAGACAAAAGAAGTGCGACCCTATTTTTTACCTGGATCATTAGCGGGAATGTATCCAGTTGGGTATTACTCTTTTAGCACTTTTAATTTACTGAGGGGGACGGTGTATGGGGAAGGAGAGTTGACTCGTGCTCTTCCTCAAACGAAGTATCTGCGGAGCTTGCTTCCATTCACGGGATTAACGAAAGGGTTTCCGTCCAAGTCTGCTAGCTTCATGGCTCCTCCGGAGAAGATTCTTTGTACCACGAATGGTCCTATCCAGGTAGGCTCCCACTTTCCGAGGGGATTGGTCTGCGTAGGAGGCTTTTCCTTTAGCACCAATTCGCCTTCTTTGATGTCTCGGATCTTGACTTTCTTGTCGAATGCTCGTGCCATTCTGCTCTGGTAGGCTCGAGTGTGTTCCATGGCTTTCAATCTGCGCTCGTCAAGTAGAGCATGTTCATCGTGACGGCTCTGTAGCCATTCGACTTTATTGATCCCGTTTTCCAAGAGGACTCGGAGGGATGGAATTTCCAATTCCACGGGTAACATCGCTTCCATTACGTAGGTAAGTGCGAACGGAGTCTCCCCTGTGGCAGTTCTTACTGATGTTCGGTATCCCAGAGGGCTAGATGTTGCTTTTCGGGCCAGTCCCGACCTCTGGTGGTCATCTTTCTGATTATCATGGCGAGAGTCTTGTTGGCTGCCTCTACTGCACCATTGGTTTGTGGTCTGTAAGGAGAAGACTTGTGACGTTTGACTCTGAATTCAGTCAGTAGTTGGTCACAATCTCCTTCGAAGTGGGTCCCATTGTTGGATATGATCTCGTTGGGCACTCCGTATCGGCACATGATGTTCTCTCGGATGAACTCGGCCACCTTCTTAGAATTCAGTACCTTGTACGATCTGGCTTCTACCCATTTGGTGAAGTAGTCGACTGCGACTAAAATGAACTCGTGACCATTGCTCCTTGGAGGAGTGATCTTGCCGATGAATTCGATTCCCCATGTGGCGAAAGGCCATGGCGTAGTCATGCAATAGAGTTCATGAGGAGGGATGTGATTGAGGTTGGAGAACCGTTGACATTTGTCACAGCTTCGGACGGCCCCGGATGCGATCTGTTTCCATTGATATCCAATAGTATCCCATACGGAGAATGATGCGTGTCAATGCTCGGGCGTTTATGTGCGGACCGCAGGTTCCGTTGTGAACTTCGTTCATTAGCTCGCTGGCTTTTTCTTTGTTTACACACCGAAGGAGTGGCCCTTGGTGGCGCTTCTTGTACAATATACCCCCCAGAATGACGAAATGGGATGCCAGGCGTTTTAATGCCATCATGTTTTTGGCTTTGATCCCTTCTTTGTATTTTCCATCTTCATTTGTGAAGGAAGCTTCTCCGCTTTGGAGGTACTGGTAAATCTGATTGTACCAGGGTTCGTCGATCGTTTCTTTTTCTTTTTTCGATCTCACAGCGATAGGCGGTGTATCCCGTCTGCCTATTCTGAGGGGTTTTACTGCTTTCCCTTCGGGAATTTCGACAAGAGAGGTGAGGGTTGCCAGGGCATCTGCGAAGCGGTTTCTGTCTCTTGGCAAATAGTGAAAAGAGGTGTCCTTGAGCTGAGCAATGAGTTCCTCCATGTACGCGTGGTACTTCGAAGGCTAGAATCTACCGTCTTCCATTTGTTGGATACTTGATTGATGATCAATGCCGAATCTCCATATACATCCCGGCTACGAGATGTTGCGCTCGAGGGCGGCTTCCAAACCCGCTGCCACGAGGCTTCGTATTCTGTTGCATTGTTGGTCGCTTCAAAATTGACTTGATGGCTATGGGAGTATGCTCGTCCTTGGGATCGACAAGGAGCATTCCAATACCATTCCCCTTCTTGTTGGCTGCCCCATCGAAGAAGAGTTGCCGGCGGTTTCTTGTTGTCAAGTGAAAAGATTCCGTCGTCCAGGAAATTGTGGATCGGGACACTTAGGTTCATTGCTCGGGAAGTCGGCAAGGCGATGCGCCATGACTCTACCCTTTGTTGATTTTCGACCATGTACTTGATGTCGAACTCGGCCGGGAAGAATGACCACTTGGCTAGCCGCATTGACGGGGATGGCTTGTCAAAGAGATATCGGACGGGGTCCACTTTGGAGACCGGGAGCAGAATGCGGCGAATGTAGTGTTTCGGTTTCCCGACTACCCATACCAAGGCGGTACAAGTTTTCTCACGATCTTTGAGTAGGCGAGTTCACTTCCTTGAAGCTTCCGGCTACGAAGTAGATTGCATGCTCAACCTTGGAATCTTTACTGTTCTTGTGCCGGCATTGCTCCGATTGACGTGTACATTGCTATCGGATACGGGAGTAGCGGCTTGTCTTCAATGTGGCGGGCACGGGTGGGGGATTAACCAAGTAGGTCTTGATCTTTTCAAAAAGCTGTTTGGCACTCGGAGTCCCATTTGATGTCGGCATTCTTTTTCATCGGTTTGAACATGGGCTCGCAGAGAAGATGTCAGCCGGTTGATGAAAGCGGCGATGTGCTTGAAGTCTTCCCATGACGCTCTTCACTTACGTCGGGGTTTGAGGCGGCTTCATGTCGATGATGGCCTTGATTTTCTGGGATCGGCTTCGATACCTCTTTACGTAACCATGTACCCCGGTACCTTGCCGCGCTTGACGCCGAAGGTGCACTTTGCCGGGTTTAGCCTCATGGAGTGCTTTACGAGTGCATTGAAGAACTTCCTCGGATCTGTCATGTCTTTGCATGTCGATCCCTTGGAGTGGATGATCATGTCGTCGACATATACTTCGATTTCTTTGTGAATCATGTCATGGAAGAGGGCTATTGCGGCCAATGGTAAGTAGCCCCGGCGTTCTTTAGGGCCGAACGGAATGGCCAGTGTAACGATATGTCCCCATGGAGTGGTGAAGGCGATCTTGGCACGATCCTCCTCGGACATCTTGATACGGTTGTATCCGGCGAACCCGTCCACGAAGGACTTTACTTCAAAATTTGCCGTGGTATCGACCGGCATGTCGATGTTAGGAAGTGGGAAATCATCCTTAGGGCTGGCCTTGTTGAGATCCGGAAATCCACACGGCATCGACCTTTCCGTTGGCCTTGGTGACCGTCACGATGTTGGAGAGCCAAGTCGGGTACTCAATCACTCACGATGAAACCAACTCGGAGCATTTTCTCAATTTCTTCTTTAACTTGCAAGGACCACTCTGGCTTGATCTTGCGCGGCTTACATTTGACGAGGCTTGGATTCGGGATCCGGGGAATTACGTGCTCCACGATTGAGGATCGAGTCTGGCATGTCTGATATGACCGGGCGAACACGTCAACATACTCCGGAGGAGGCTTATCGGGGCTTCTTTTACGCATCGGCGAAAGCGCCGCTTGTGTCTCTTTAGGCTCTTGCGCGACCCCGGGTTCACTTTGGTCATAACCTCTTCGGCGGCTTGGGCCCGGTTGTCCTCTTGGTCAACTACACGCTCGAGAACTTCTTTAATGTATTGTTCGTTTAATGTGTACGCTTCTTTATCAATTGAATTATTAACGTCTTTTAAGTTGTTTGTTAACTTATCGGTTGTTAAAGTGGCAATGAGAGGATACTCAGAAAGGTCATACTTTTCATTAAACATGAACGGGAATATATGATTGGCTACAACATTATAGTCCTCCGGCGTAAGGCCGTTGGATGACTCGGAGAGGGCTGGACTCGACAGGGCGGCTCGAGAGGGTTTGAGACCGGGTTTAGGGAGATGTGGGTGCGGGCCCGGCTTGTCTTCCGGTTACACTTTGGCTTGCCCTTGGTCGGTGAAAGTTACCCAATTCTTCGGTGGCATTCTTGGATGCTTGATGAGGGTGCGGGGATCGAGAGGCTTGGCTCTGCTTGTCCCTATCATGGCGATCATGCTTTGTTGTCGGAGCCCAGTCGATCAAGTTTGGCAGCTCCATGACTTCTTCAAACAGGACTACGTAGAAATTTGGTCCAGCGAGAGCGTCTTCTATGAATTCTGGTTCCTTCTACTTTGGACTTACTTGTCTCGAATGTGGCCTCGGCGGCTGATCCGAACAATCTGTTTCCCGTGGAGAGTACCTTGAGTTGCTCCTCCAAGTGCAGGATTCCCTTGAATGTGTACTCATCTTTGGGCTGTGGTGGCGGTTGGTCAGGTAGAGGCGTGATGTCGAGAACGCTCCCCTTATCGGATTAGCTTTGAGTCCTGCTGAAACGCTTGAGGTCCGTGCTAGGCTGTTCCATTCTTCTGTAGTCTCGGTGCGACTATCCTGCTTCTTTCTCATCTTCATCGGTTCAGTCGGTCCCCTCGGTCGGTCGGTCCCCTCGGTTCTGTCGGTTCATTGTCGGTCCCCTCGGTCGCTATCGGTTCCCTTGTTGGTCCCCTCGGTTCTGCGTCTGGTTCCCTTGGTGAAGTAATGAGCGAGGTCAAAGTGTAAGGTCGGAGGTGGGTGTGCCGTCGGAGGTTCCCCTTTTGCGGGCTGCTTGCCTTGGTGCGGGCGAGCCTTTTGTCTTCCTTGATGTCGGCGGTGTTGGCACGTAGCGAAGCCCCTGGACCGTGGTGTGGTCCTTGACTTCAATAACTTGGTGTTGGCCTTGCGGCCTTTTGCCAAGCCCCGATCTGGGATGAAGTTCATGAGTTTCATCATCCTCATGGCGGGAGGAATCGATCGTGAGACAGTGGAAGGTCCACGTTGCATATTTGGATCTTGGAGGTCTCCGAGTTAATCCGGTTAATGGCATGTCATCATTATGCTTGATTTCTAATACCGGAATGTCGTTGGTGCTTTGGTCCCCTCGGTGGTGACCATTTGTCGCCGTAGTAGGCGTAGTTAGCTCGTTGCCTTACATGAACTTAAGGCCTTTGGTGAAGGGTGGATGCCACGCCATTGATTTGATGCGGCCGGGGATGCCCCGGGATGGGCTGTGAAAGTGATTGGAATGTCCAACACTTGGAATTCGGTGGGGATCACCGCTTGCCGAACCGAGATGTTGAGAGTAGTAACCCCGAGAAGCTGTACGGGAAGTAGAGTCATAGGCCTTGACGGTGTGGGTGAAGGCTTAAGATACGTGGGCTTGATGTCAAGCGGGTCCATCATCTTGGCGGGCAAGACATTCATTCAGGAACCTCCGTCTACCAACACGCGGGGAAGGCGACGCTCGTCAGTTTGGTTGTGATGTAGAGCGGCTCATTGTGATCGGCCCCAAATTTTGGAAGGTCCAAATACGTGAAGGTGATTATGTTGCCATAGTGGATGTTGCCGATCATCGAATGACTTCATACGGGGTTGCGTCCACGGGGACCATGGTACGGGCCGAGGCTTTCCTCTAGCTTGAGCTTGTGAGGATAAGAGGAGGTGAGCGAGAGACCAAAGGGAAATGTTCTCACGAGTGCGCTTGAGCTGAGTGAGGATCGGGTCCTCTTTCAAGGAACTTGCGTCTTGAGTGGCCGGATTGCAATCGGCTCCGTCGGCTTTTTGGTGGCCTTAGGTGGTAATGCATGGATTTGACCCGATCGGGTTAGAACGTTGACATCGGGTTTGGTCCCTTACGAGCAGTGCTCTGAGTTGAGCCATAGTTAGAGGAGGATTCCTCGTAGCATAGGGCCATATGTCTTCCCTCAACTCATTGATTGTGGATGAATTCCGGGAGCTTCGGCGGCTTGACGGATTACGTCGGGATGCGGCTTGGATGCCTCTGCGGGGAGGTAGCCTACGGTTTGGCGCGGTTGTTCGAATGTTAGTGCACAACGGTGGTTGCTGAGGCCCGAGCGTGCGTTGCGACCCTCGGGGAGGTTGGAGAGTTCTCGGCTTAAGCGAACGGTCTCTTTGATCTCTTCACGGTATATCGCGTTCCTTTCCTTCTTCTTGAGCATACTCGGGGCATTACGGAGTTGGGTGCAGCGATACTCGTGATTTGCTAGTTTTCCTCCGCTCACGGGCCCCGGATCAACCTTCTTGCGGCGGAGCTGCGTCGAGAGTTAGTGCTGCGTTTCTTCCCATGTGAGAATAGCCAGTGCTTCTTTGAACTGCGTGCGGCTGTCTAGGTAAACCTCCATCGGGGAGAGTTTTCTCCTGCTTTATACGAGTGGCGGGTATGTCGGAAGGTGAGTACACGGCTTCCCGAACATCTGCCCATGTGGTAGTTCTTGCCCAGGTTGATCGTTTACGTAGCGAATGCCGTAGGCTATGGAATTTCCACGAGTAGTTGCTCAAGATGAATCTCCATCCTCCTCTTGTTTTTAAATAGACCTTCCTCCCTGAGTTGGCCTTTCAATTTGAGTGCGGCAATGATCCGTTCCCATCCTCCCAGGACCCTTGGGAGTCCGGTTTTGTTGACTTCATGCCGGCTTGGAAGAGAATGGTTTCATCGTCTTCATCGTCGCTTTCCACGAGAGAACTTGCTTTCCTCGGGAAGGTAAGCGGCGGGATTCGTTCTGTTGTGTCGTTCCATCTCCTAGGCCATCGGGACCGTTGACCACCCTTGCACGGCGAGAGGGGTTGGATGAGAACAGGACGGTAGTCGGGGAAGTTGCCATGAGCAAAGCTCTTGAGGTCGGCCGGTCTAGAGTGGCCTCTAGCTTTATGTACGAAGGCACTGTGACACTTTAAGGGCTTGGTCCTGTAGGTCTTTCGAGCTTGATCTTCGTCCCAAAGACGACTTTCTTGAGCGGCTAGTTCCATGAGGGCTTTCCTTGCGAGAGCTAGGCGGTCTCCGTAGGTGCGCATCGTCGGCTAGTGTCCCGAACCGTGATTACATTCAAATCGCCGAATGGCGGAACACTTGGATTACGTTGACGAAGGAAGTCGGGTAGGACATTCCATGCGGCCTTCCTTGATCTCGATCACCAAGAGGTTTGCCCATATACGCTTGATTGACCCCACGGGGTATTGAATTTTGCAATGTTGACGGTCTCGTGATCTCGCTCGATCGCCAAGTCTATCGAGCTAGCGGTCGGCGCGGGATGTGCGAATCCGGGGCCGTGACGGTGGGAGTAGAATCGGCTGGAGCATGTTGATGCTTTGAGGTGGTCATTTCCTATGTCGGAAGGCGGCTGCCTTGCGGGGAAGACTTTCACGAGATGTTTTCGGGGTGGGCTGCGGAAGCGTTCCCGAGGTTGATCGACTTGTAGCGGGGTGAGGAGCTTGGTCTCCTTCGGCTGTTGCCCTTGGCCTTGGCGGCGCTTGAGGGTATAAGCTTGGCGACGGCACGGGCCGGTTGCCCAGGGGCTGGTACTCGGAAGTAGTGATGAGCTCACGAGCTCGCTTGGCCGGGGCCTCGTTTACCGTGAGCGAGGCGATCGTCGAGGGTGACCTTGGTATTGCGAATCGACGATAAGGACCGGATCCTTGGTATCATCGGGATATACGGAATAGATGATGTTGACGAAGTCATCGTCGATCACTTGATCGAGAGGATTCTTCGTCGTGTCAACCGGTAACTTCCAATTGTCGGATAGTTGTATGCATGCTTTGGACGTTGAGCTTGACAATTTCCATGGTATTGGAACCTTGGTCGTAGGTGACTTGATCGGAAGGAGTTCCGTCCTCAAAGCGAGCATGTGAATGCGGAGTGCGCTTGCGGGTCTGCCGCGTCCTCGACTCCGGAGAGTCCAGATTCATCGTCATCTGACGGTTCAATCCAAACGTAGGGACGTATTGCGTCCGATTGCGTTGTTGGAGCAGCTAGGAAAACATCATGCTCCTCGTTGGAGAAAAGGGGTGCAGCGGGTAGTTCCTCGTGGAGGACATCCCATACGACTTCCATGCATTCATCACGAGAATGACGGTGCTTGTTGACCTTTATCACGAAAATCTCTTCGCCTGGCGGGGCCAGAGAGTTTGTTTGGAGAATGCTGACGAATCTTCGATTGGAGACTGGGGGTTTATGTGCCCGCATCATGGCGATATTCAGCGTTTCCTTCCAATCTGCCTCCAAATGTTGGAAACGGCAGTTGAATTTGATGTATCGGACTACTTCGAGTGCACTTTGCTCGAGTACGTTTACATAGTTGGCATCTCCGGACTACGAGGGATTCGATGAGATTTGCCCCGATAGTCCCTTGGTTGATTCGAAGGAGGTACCGCCGGTGCACGAGTGCGGTCACGCTTGGCTCTTGTCTCGGCTTCGTTTCCTATGAGGAAACTATCCCCTCGGATGACTTCGAGATCTCCTGCCGGTTAATGAATTTAACACACGATGGAGAGTGGAAGCTATGGCTTTCATGTGGTGTAGCCAAGGGCGTCCCAAAGAGAGCTGTGAACTCGGATGGAATGTCCATCACGTGGAATTTTCTTTGGCACCATTTGGGTTTCGAACCGAGTTCGAGTCACCGTCCCGGGATGGGACGAGACGAGTTGTCGTAGGCCTTGATAGTCGGCGACGGAATCGAGATGGCTTTCATGGATGCGGAGAGCTCGCATCATGCTGAGAGGGAGGACATTAACGGCTGACCCGTTATCTACCAATACTCCGGGGAGTGATATGGTGTTGAGTTTGAGAGTGATGTACGAGCTTCGTTGTGCCCCGAGGCATCTCTCGGTAGGTCTTCGTCACGAACGTGATCATGCGCCATACAAACGGGAGTCGTAGATCTCGTCTCTATCCGTAGAAGGAGATTCATCCGGCCATCCGTTTCTGTCTTCCTCTTGCGAGGTAAAGCCTTTCTTTGGAACCTCGGGAGTGTGTTGAGGTTACTGTGGCGGTTGCCGCCCTTGGTGAGCACATTGATCGAGTGCGATTGCCAAGGCGACCTTGATCTTCCTTTACCGGTCCGAGCTCGGAAAGTTTGGACAAATTGAATCTTGGGCGATCCCGCGGAGGTTAGGCTTACGGCGCGATAAGATTACCAAGATCGAGGTATTCCGGTGTCCCAGTGCAGAATTACGGTTTCGGCGGGACTTTTCGGCTTTCCCACCCCTGCATGCTCTAAAGGCTGCATGGCACTGGAGGCAAGGAGGAGGGCTGGAGTACAGTACATAGTAGTCGAACCTCCGGAGGGTTCTCCCAGTGTACCTACACTTTGGTGTCTCCGGCTTCGTATCTTTCTCTCGATTCTTTGTTGAGAGGATTTCTTCTTTTGTTTTCTCGGAGGATTGCTCGGACGGTTTCTCGGGACTCGTACTCCCGGGCGAGGCGGAGCGATCGCAAACATCGTAGGCGATGTGGACATTAGAGGAGGATCCGGTGAGAGGCGAAGCGGTTACGTGGCACTCTTCTTGGGCACCCGCTCAATGGAATTCACGCGTTATTGTTCGGAAAAGGGTTCCCGCTGTATTGGGCCACGGGGGCGCTCTAACTTGCCTTCTTCTATCAAGTTACGGATTTCGTATCGTAACCCCAAACGGTTGTCGGTGGTATGGCCGTGATGCGATGGAAGGCGCGATATTTGCTCTTGTCCGCATTGGCTACGGGAATTTTGGGTTTGTAATTGGCAACGGGCTTAAGGAGACCCTCCTTGATTAACCCTTCCGGCATCTTGCTCGGTGGCATGTCCAACTTGTCGAAGTGTACGACAGTGCCCGAGTAGAATTGTTGCTTTGTGGGGCGAGTTTACATTACCCATTGTTGTCCACGATGGACGTAGTTGACGGACGTATCTTTCCCTTTCTTAGGGGCCGGTGCGGGATTGAATGCAGCTGTTGAGCGGTATACGTATGGCCGTGCGGTAGCCAACTTTTCCTTGAGATCCTTCTCGAGCGTGAGCCGGCATTGACCATGGCCGGAGATGCAGGAAGAAATTGTGGCCCGATGAGAGTTCGATGGACGGTCTTAAGCGGGACTTGAAGATCCGCATCTGTTCGTCTTTGGAGAGTGGCTCCATGATCTCGGAGAGTTTCCGGCTCCATCTCTTGTAGAATTCCCCAACACTTTCATCCGCTTTACGCTCGGTGGTGATTAAGTCCTCGCGACTTGTTTCCCACTCTAAGTTGGATGCACCGTTCCGGGAAGATGTTGCGATCTGTTCCCAGTGTGGCGATCCATAGGCTTGACCCTCGAAACCATCGTAACGCCGAACTTTTGAGCGTATCTTTGGAAGTGGTCGGCCATTTCTTTGGAGGGTTGCTCCTTTTGCTCTCATGCCGAGAACGTAGGTGTCGACGTTCGTTTGAGGACATTCGGTTCCGTCGAATCGGTCTATCTCCGGCATTCGAACTTGGCGGGGAGAGGCGTGACCATTCCGGATACGTGGATTTGAGCGTTTCTGCTTTGAGCTGCTCATGGTGGCTTTCGGGTCTTTCATTTGCTCGACCATCCAGGCTAAGGTTGGGTCCGGTGGTGGGCTGTGAGGCTCGGCGCCGGGTGCTACCACGTGAGCGGTAGTGATTGGAGGTGGAAGGCTTGGTATATGAGAATATACGGGAGCCTTTTACGAGCTTGTATCGGGGTTTGTCCCCGGTGTTTAGGGATTCGTGTATAGGCAATGGGACGAACCCGGGAAGGTATTGAGGGATATTGGCATCTGAGATGGTCAGCGGTGCGCCGGTGGTATTGAGTGATAGGAGTAGCGTTTGGGGCGACCAAAAATGACGGGGTTGCCACGAGAGGTGGCAACATGGAGCCTAGGTCAGTTTGTTTCCTTGATTCGAAGGCATCCCGTAAGTTGGCGGGAGGAACTGATTGAAGGTTTGGTGGCTGGTTTCGGGGAATCGTCATCCTCGACCCGGGACAAAAGTACCGTCTCGGCCCAGGGGATAGGCTGCTATACCACGCTCATTCGAAGGCTGTACCACGAAATTCTGCGATCTTCTTTACGCCTCTTGTGAACCTCACAAGCCCGGATGGCTTCTTCCAATGTCATATCCGTTACCGGTGGCGGGGTCCTTCCCCGTCACGATTTCTCGGTGAGCTAGACATGTCGGAAATTCTGGCCGAGGAGCGAGGGAACCGAAGAACTTTACGATTGCCGTTACGGTGATCTGGCAAGGCGGCCGGAAATCTGAACCACTTTACGCTCATTGCAGGAGGAACGAAAGGAAGGGTTTAGGCTTCGGAAAAGGGTATTTGGCTCAAGGTTTTCGGGCTTGTGCAATGTGCGATTACCGATTAAAGTTTACTTAAAGCGCGTTTTCTCAGAGTCAAAATCGGTTGGAAAAGAGCGAGTCTTCTTTTTCGCAACTAATCCTAGAGCTCTAATAAGTGGATCTCGTCACTACGCTTATAAGCCCCTCGTTTCCATTGTAGATCATCTTTCTCAGGACGGACTATCCCGAGCGAGGTCGATAAGGCAAGCGAGTTCCACCGACAAAGGAAAAAGTGAACTTAAGGCTAGGCGATCACGCAAACTTTCAACGTGTGTGACGTACGGGCCACGGTCGAAGTCAACGTCCTTAAGTTAAGGCGGGGATCGTGCCAAAATTTGGGCATGACCTCTCGACTCGCTTGTGCGAGAGACCTTAGCTTTTAGCGTTGGCCAAGTTGTGGTGAGTACGATACATACGGCGAGGTTTGGTGACACGGCGTCACATTGAACCTTCGGGTATATTTTTCGGCATAGCTCCGCGTCAAAGTCAAGGTGAAAAGCTAAAGACTTCGGGTCGGGAAAGACCTTTGGTCTCAAACTCTCGAGCTTGACTCGGAGCGGGGCCCGGCGTGAAAAACATACACTTAGGCTTTATGACACAAGCTAAGCCAAAAACCAACCGGGGTCTTGGACAAAGTGTGACACAAAGAGTGCATGGCTTACACGGGCTAGGATGGGATGTTTGGGACGACCCCGTGCGCCCGCGAAAGGCATACGCGGGCCAATCGGAGTGCAGCGATAAGGCCATCCCGGGTAAGGGGTTGTAGTGTGCGGTGTACCGAGGCGGCAAGTGCACGTGAAGTGCGGTGTTAGAGGCGGCAAGTGCGCGTAGTGTGCGGTCACTAAAATTCTTTTACGAGTAAAACAGAGATTTTTTTCGAGAATGTGTCTTAAAGAATTTATGATGCACGGTTCAAAGACACTGAATGAAAATCAAACATGAATGGGGATGCACAAACATGGTAAGATTTTGAAAATTTGACAATGTAATGCCTTTGAAACAAAAACCGTTCGAGGTTTAAAGGAACACACACACACGAAAACGAGGAAGGGTAAATGAAAGTTTGACCCACGAAAGGCTTTTTAGAAAACAACGGCAGTTTTGAAAAAAGTATCCTTTTCCCCAGCGAGGTCGCCAACTGAAATTACCCGGATTTACGCGCGCGGGCGCGGAAAAGGCGGTTGTCTTTCGCGGAGGGTTGGTGTCTAAGACCTCGCTTCATGGGAAGGAAAATGAGGAGTCGCCACGCGGTTTTTGTATTTTGAGCCCAAACGTTGAGAAACGGCTATTGTGAAAATGGTGTCGTTTTTATTGGTAGCAAAAACTTAGGAAAAGGCTTTGAAAACAGGGGATCATTTTTATTGGCAGCAAAAACGAGTAAAAAGCTTTTTAGTACCAGAGATTGTTAGGTTCGGAGGTCACGTTACGTTTCGGGTAGAGTATTACGAGATCGCCCGAAACGCCTCGCATGACGAGTCTTTCTACCTTTCTCGAAAACGTGTGTGTGTGTGTGTTGTGTATGTTTTTTGAAATGGGGGCTTGAATGACAAGCTTAATCTTGGTTTGAATGACAAACGTTTGATTAGGTGACTTTTGAAAAGACGAGCGTTTGAATGACAAACGTCGGTTTTGAGTTTGAAATGAGCGTTTGCGTGGCAAACGTCGATTTTGAGACGGAAATGAGCGTTTGCGTGGCAAACGTCGACTTTGAGTTTGAAATGAGCGTTTGCGTGGCAAACGTCGACTTTGAGTTTGAAAAGGAGTTCGAAGGTCGAACTCCGGTTTTTTAAACCGGGCGCGACATTGTTAACGATTTTTACGGGAAAAATGCGTATTAAATGATTTTAAGTGTCAAATGGCGGCTTTTAGTTTGAAGATGAGCATTCGGAGGCCGAACGTCATTTCGCGCGTTTTGAAAGAGAGTTCGACGGACGAACTCCGATTTTGAACCGGGCATTACATTGTTAACGATTTTTACGGGAAAAATGCGTATTAAATGACATGCGATCAACGAATCGGGTTGCGACTCGGACTTTGAAAAGTAAATACTATCACGATCCAAACGGGTCGGACTTTGTAAATGACAGTATTTAAAGTGCGGTATCAACGGAATCAAACGATCCAGATTCGTAAATGACGATCAACGAGATCAAACGGCTCGGAATTGTAAATGACGATCAACGAGGCCAAACGGCTCGGATTTGTAAATGACAGGAATTAAATGACGATCAACGGATCGATCGATCCGGAATTGGTAAATGACAATAAAAGTAAACGGAACGGGGTAGGAACGCCGTTTTAACCCGTGATTACTTCTCTTACGGAAAGAAAAGAGGATCGAGGGGCTAAAACATATCGGACCCCGTTAGACGGAGGCGTCTACATTTCGATAACGACGTTCGAAACGGTTATAGCGACTGGCGCGTAAACCGAGACGGAACGGGAGGTTTAGAGAGAGGGAGTTATACCTATGACTAGGGTTGACTCCTTTGGCTCGGGAGGTGTGTACGGGACACGGAAAGTGATTCGAAAGGTTGTTTCGAAGTTGTAAGGGGCGTATTTGATCGAAATACGAAGGTTTCACGCGAATCGAGATAGAACGGGAGCTCGGGAGGGGTGTAAACTGCTTAGGCCGTGGGGTAGTGAGTTTTTGGAGTAATTTTTCTGTCCCTCTTGCCTTTGACAGCAACTTCTATTTATAGGTGAAAATTGCAGTAGGAGTTCGGACGGACTTGGACTGAATCCAGGGGGTTTTTGGGTATTTTGGAAATCTGGGGGACTTGCTGGCAATTTCAGGAAAAGTGCACAGGGAGTCCGTTCGGACTAGGCTTGGAAATCAGGGGTATTTTGGTCTTTTCCCTTTGAATTTGATTGAAGGGTGACTAGAGGGAGGTGGCATGGCTGCCACGTGCCCCTCTGAGTCACCAGCCATGTGGGATTTTGTCCCCCGGTCCCGATTTTGTCCGTTTTTTAAAATAACAGTCCGAGAAATGTCCGAAACGCCCCCGGAAAGTGCCGGAAAATGCATTTTTCAGGGAAAGTCGTGCTTTTACGTGTGATGACACGTGTTAAGTACGGTTCACGTCGGGATGCACGGGGCAGTCCCGGGACGTCTCGTTGGCACAGCAACGGGGAGTTTAACGAGTTCCGGTTAACCTGGAGCGGGCCAGTTAACGGATTTCGGTTAACTTTCTGACGGATTTGGACGATCCGGATTTGGGTACTTACACTATCATTGATTTATCTTGACATATCTTGGCTATCTGATGTTGATGTTTGTTGAGTATATCTTGGCTGTCTGAGGTCTATTTTAGATATGTTTCTTTGTCAAAACTAGACTTGACTATGTAGTTACATAGTTAGGTTCTAACAATTATTTTCAAAAAGCTATAATCACTTCACTAACCGTTAAGCTTTTCGAAAAGGTGGTCGTTCTTATTTTCATAAAGCTATAATTAACTAACTAACCATTGAGATTTTTTGAAAAATAAGCCGTTCTTATTTTCAACTCACTAGCCGTTAGAGATTTTTGAGAAGTAACCATTCTTTGTGACCGTTAGAGGTGATTAATGACTCTATAAATGGCACACTGTCCATATCACAATAACTCAAAAACAAAAATATATTCTTGAGAGCTTATTTAAACATAAATTGCTCCCTATGTCTGATTGAATCCTAAAAGGATTCCCAACACCCTCTATGTTCTTGTTCAAGTATTATTATGTCCTTGTTCAAGTGTTAAGAGACCACCACGATCGTTGTTCTTGGCATATCATCAGAAGAAACATGTCTCAGCTCAAAAGGTTAGATTGTTTACTCTAATCCAATGAAATCATTTATTTCTCTATGTTGAAGTCTTGTAGATTTCCCTCTTTGCTTAATTTGGCTGGATAATTGAACTATTTTGTCCAAGTTTTACTATAGATGAGAAAGGGTTGAGTACGTGGGCTAGTTGGGTAGACGCGAATGTAGATCCTAGGAGAACTAAGGAGTTCTTTCTAGGGTGTTTCTCCGGATCACGACCAATAAGCAAAATTCTAATAAAACTAGTTATAGTATATATTTCGTTATCATTTCTTTTCTTTTCACATTATAGACTAAGTGGCTTGGTGATTTTATGGAACCAAATTAGGAAATGTCATTTGTGTGCAAGGACTCTCTTCCCATTTAAAAAAAATAAAAATTGTAAATTGTTTTTTTTTTCAAAGTATATTTAGATATATAGATTTTTTTTGTACGGAATGTAAGTAAACATCAACTTTTGAAATGAAAGAAAACATTTTCCATGACTATACAAGAAGATATTAAGCATTTCTATACAAAATACATGAAAGAGCTCCTCTTGGGGTTTTCTCTTTTTGTAAACATATAATTACTAAATGGATTTTCATATTTTTTATCTTCATATAATGCAACGTACTCATTAACAACAACACATATGGATAACGTACTTTTTTACTCGTTATCAAATAGTGCAACAAACTTCTTTTTCTTATGACATCAACGAATTTGCTGGTGTGGCGTTTCTATGTCAATGCCACGTTAGTGACACATCATCAAAATCACAATCAATGACGTGTCTCTGATGTGGCGTCGTCATGGCAGTGCCTCGTTACTAGCTTCAATAGTAACAGCGTATGTATAAAAAAGTTTGTTGCATTATTTTATAACAAATATAAAAGTGCATTACCCATATTTGTCGTTAACGAGTTTGTTCCATTATTTGAAAACAAGGGTAAAGTACACTACATATTTTAATAATTATTCCTTGTTCATTTGATCCATGAGAAATATCATCTAGGGAATATCTTGAACATAGTTTTAATAATAATGGGGGTATAAAATATTCACGACCATAAATGTACACCGAAACTCAAATATCATAAATCTTAAATTTTAATTTATATTTTCACTTCATAATGAGTTGTTTTTAAAACAACAATACATTAAATAAGATGTATATAAGGTGAAAGAAATTGAAATGCAGATCCCACGTTGTAGAAACGTGAAACCTATTTTGGCAATTTGTTTAAAGTTATATTTTCACAGTTACATAATAATAAGTGTAGCAGTTGATTTATCTATTTAAAAAAATACAGTATATTTTTTATTTGTGGAATACATTGCACATATTCTATTTACATATTTAGAAATGTGACATTTATTTTAGAACGAACAAAAAATCTCAACATTTATTATGAGAATGGAAGGAAAATTGGAAAATAATGAAAATAAGGGAAGTTTTGGAAAATAGAAATTTAACATGATCATAGAAATGAATTCAAGATAACTTGAGGAATTAATCATAATTTGGACATAAACGAATAGTGACCGTAGAGATTAATTGTCAAAATTTTGTATTTAGAAATGTTTAATTTTCATATCATTAATAATTTTCCAAGTTAGTTAATCTTATCCCTTTCAAATAAATGTCTTTCAATAAAATTTCAAATCCAAAATTAAATCTTGTCTAGATACTATTTTCAAAAATAAAATTGAAAGGTCATGTTTGCTTTAATCAGATTAAAAGATTAGGCAGTTAAGGTTTGACAGCTGAGGTGAAATCTTAGCTGTCAGATATTAACTGGTTTTAAAGACAAGTGTTAAATGTGCAGTGGAATAGAAAGTGTATAAATAATGTAAAGACAAGTGAATGGTGTAAGTGTGTGTGTGTTGTGTGATAATACCAAATGAACACAAGGAATTTTAAGGTGGTTCAGAGTTCACTCCTCCTACGTCCACCCTCACTGTCAACCTTGACAAGTGAGATCAATCCACTTAAATCTAGTTCCCTTTAAGATTTACAAAGGATTGGTTAGGCAAGTTCCTTTTAACTTCCTCTTCCTAATAAGTACAGTCTATTAGGGGGTTTTGCTTGTTACGAAGCAAATTACAATACCACTTAAAGTCAGTCTTAAGTGATTTACAACTTTAGTTTATACACCTGAATTCAGTTACAAGCGTCTCAGATTGTTTTGAATGTTGGTTGCAGGGTTTGCAGGTGTGGAAGGTTGAAGTAGAGGTTGTAAAGGTTGTGTGTGTTGGAGCATTTTCTTCAGTCTTGAGGGTTTCCTTTTATAGGCTGGAATATAGCCGTTGGAGGAGACAAAGGAGTAAATGCAAATGGGTGAAATAGTGTTTGCATTTAGAGCCTTGATGACTGGATAATAACAGGCTATAATCTGCAACCATTTTATGTAATCTTCATGGAGATGAGCTGGCAACATCTGTATGGAGAGATTGGGCAAGTCACATCTTGATCATCACAGGAATACTTCACTGCTATTGATGTTGAAGATCATAGCTGTCAGAGGGTTGAGACCTCTGCTGTTGAGAACCTTAGCTGTCAGGCTAAGTCTTTAGTGTTTGCAAGTTTAGGAGACAAGTATTTTTGTTTGATGATTATGTAATGATCCTTTGTAAATAAATACATTAATTTATGTGATTTGTCTTGGTGTTTGATCATTACATCATTGATGTCCAGTTGATATAAAGGTTGTGCAGAAGAGTCATGGCTGTCCAATATCCAATGTTATCTTGGCTGTCAGATAACATTGGATAGGATTTATTTCTTTGTCAAAACCCTGTATAACTATGTGGTTTACATAGTTAGGTCCTAACAATTTCCCCCTTTTAGGCAAAGTAATATATATAATAAAAGATATAACCTGCAAGATACTCATGAATTGAATATACCAATGAAGATGAAGCCAATCTTCTTGATTCAATCATAAGAGCTTTAAGAAAAACACATTATTCAAAATAACAATTGTTTTTAAAGCAGTAAATAAAGGTAGGGTTTAAAAGACTTATCCAAAAACAAGACAAAATTTTATAATCAGAAAATTCATCTCTTTCTCTTCTGGCTTCAAGGATTTCAGCTCTTTCTGCTAGCAGCACCTTTCTCATCTTCTCATAAACACCTCTGTAATACATTTCAATGTTCCATTCCCAGCTCATCTCATCATCATAGGTGAAGCTTTGATCTTGCCTTTCCTTGAGAACAGCTTTGGATAGAGGTTCTTCATCATCTCTTAATCTCAGATTACCCCATTTGGGAGCCTTCTTTGGTTTTGAGCTTTGACCTCTGGTTCCTGCAAATAGGTTAGAGAAGAAGGGGTTTGTTTGTAGAGAGATGGGTTGTTGAGAATTTGGATGTAGAGGTGGATCGGTGGTGGCAGTGAGAACATTAGAGGTTGGAAGCTGATCTTTGTTGCTTCTTTGGAGCATCATCTTCATCATCACTTGACACAATCACATTGGAAGCAGCACCAGAGGCTCTCTTACCCATGGTAACAGCTTCTTCATCAGACTCAATAGCCTTTCCTTTGGATGTCTTTCTTTCAGATTTGGACACAGCTGAGACTTCCAAAATGTGTCTCATTTTGGTTATCATTGACCTAGTGAATTTCTGCATATCTGAGATGGTCACATGGTATGGAGGCACATAGGTTGAAGGGTTAAAGGTTGGAGGAAGATTGGCTTGGAAGTGATACTGGTGTTTAGGGGAATGAAAGAAGGAGTGCGAAGAGGTAGGGGGAAACATAGCTGTCAGGCTTGGCTTTGCAATGACAGCCATGATTTTGGCTTTATTTAGACAGATCCTCCAGTACATCTCTTTGGCAAGTTCAATGCAAAGGGCATAAACAAGGGATGAGGGTATATAGATGCATTCATTGATGTTGGATGACAGAAGTTGGGATATCAAAATTTCCCAATCAATGATGGTTGAAATGTCCATGAAATTTGGTAGTCTGGGGGCCTTGTGAAATAAAGAGTTTAGGAGAGCTGCTCTATACCTTTTCCATTACTCATGGGCAAAAATAATGAGCCCACATCTATTCCTTGCATGAATCATAATAGCATTTTTGCTCAATAGCCAAGGATTGGGGATTAAACTGGGATTGGCAATCTCAGGAAGGTGGGTAATCTCCATCAATCTTTGGTGGGCAGCCATGATGGAGGAGAAGGAAAAGTCAATATCACAATCCAAAATCTAAGGTTCACAGGCTGGAAGGGTTTCAGAATCAGGAGTAGGGTCGGGTGATTCTTGTGCTTCAATAGTTTCAACAGGTTTAGGTTGGGTTTCTGAATCAGGGGTGGAATCAGGTGTTTCTAGGGTTTGAATGGGATCAACAGGTTTAGGTTGGGTTTCACTCTCAGGAATGGCAGCTTTCTTAGCTTCATCTCTGGTTTTGATCAGGTCTAGGGCTTTCAGCACATCATCATCACTCAGTAAAGATCTTATGTATTCCTCAACTACAGAAAGTAATTCAGGTCTTCCTATCAAAGATAGTCCTTCAGAGGCTCTAATGATGTTTTCAGGAATGGGAGATGGATCAGAGGGACTTGGAATGGGTGAGGAATGACCAGAGAAAGGCATAGCTATCAGAATGGGAGAATGAGGATTGTTGTTCCCCCTTAACTGAGGCTCATCTTTTTCAGAGCTAGGGCTATTCACCCTTTCATTTTCAACACTAGGCTCATTTGGACTAATGTTGGAGGGATTGAGATTGAGGATACCTTGAGCTACAGAGTCATGGGGTGAACTGGATTGGTCTTCGGATGAAGAGGGTTGAGGTGTATTGGGTTTGAGCTTTTTGGATGGGGGAGCATCTTTGTCTATTTTTCTCTTCCTAGAGAAAGTATTGAGAGTATGAGAGGGGGTAGTAATTACCTCAGTTGAGATATCAGCAGCCATAGGAACCTTAGCTGTCAGAGGAGATGATTCCATAGTTGTCCCAGAAGACTATCCAGTCTTGGCTGTTCTTGCTTCCATCAGAGACTCAGCAACAGATCTTCTAATATTTTCATCATACTCACTATCATGGCTCTCTTCCTCTTCACCAGCATACTCATCAATAGCTTTGAAGATGGGATCTGATTGGGTTTCTTCACTGTCAGCTTGTTGATCTTCAGCAGTCTGCTTTCCTTTATCAGCTATTTGAGTACTTTCTTGCTCAGCAACTTGCTCAATCACTCCTTGTGGTTTCTTTCCTTTGGGAATCTTATTTTCTTTGGGAAGCTTCTTTCCTTTCCCAGTTTTCTTCATGGTAGCTTGACTGATCCTTTTCTTGATCTTGCTAGGAGTGGTCTGTTGATCACTTTCTTTTATTATGACACCTTTGTCATGCTTTCTCTTAGATCTCTTATCATTGACCATGTGCACCAATGACTTCCACAGCTTCATATCATTCTCAGCCTTCTCTTTCAGTCTTTGAGATGCTTCATAGAAGTTTTCAGAGTTGTCCCCAAGCTCCAACTTTTTCTTACTCTTGAGTCTGAATGTACTCAAGTTGAAGCTTCTGGTTTGCACTAGAGTTGTAGATTCAAGCCACTCATCCTTTAGGGGAGGATTCAACCTTGGAATTAGTTGATGAAGTATTCCACTCATGAATCTGAAATTATTCATCCTCGGGTTTTGCTTCTTGAATTTCCAAGGGGAAGGAGATATGACAAGTTGAAAGTTATGCAGCAATGCAACACTCCAGTTTATCTCCTTGGTCATCAAACTGAGGGCTTGCTTCCATTCATTTGGACTGATTTGGTCAAAGGATGATTGCTTTCCATCAAACCCTTTGATGATAACATCCATTAGGGTTGATTTGAACAAATCAAGGTCTTTCTTTTTGATTGGTTTGTCCTGAACCAATTGATAGTTGCAACTTGGTTTATCAAAGAATCTTTTGTAGAATGGTTCCAAGGTTTTGTCTTTTCTGTCCCAAAGGTTGCTGAGATATCCATTCCTCATTGGGATGTTGTAAATATTGGACACAACTTTGGGAGATACATTGATCTCAGTCCCTTCAATGTTGATTCTTATGGCTCCAGTTAGCTGTCTGTCTCCTCTCATATAGATTTCTCTGCATAGTTTCTCATAGATGGGGGGTTGAGCTTCCATCATGTTACACAGATGATTGGATTCCAAAAGCTCTTTCATAAGAGCTCCAACCTCATGCTCATAGAATTCTGGCTTGATGAAATATCCATGAGCTTCAGGGTATGACATGGTTTAATGGAACAGAGAGTTAGGGTTTATGAAAAACAGAGTGAATCAAGGAATGAATTGGGTGGAAGAAGAGTGTTTGAATGAAGAGGGGTTAATTTCGTAAGGTTAAATGGTAATTGAGGTGGGAATTTGTGTAGTTTAACGGCTAATACGTGGGTTACTGCAACGGTTAAAAATGAGCATTTAAGAGAGTGACTGTTCATGAATAGTACTTTTTGTCCCCCCACTCATTACGTGCTATAACTCCCATGAAACAAGGGAATTAAGGCCGTACAGAGAGGCGAATTTTCATAAGGAATTACCAGTGCAATAAATGAACAAATGTTAGTGGCAAGTTCCCATAATCCTCGATTTTGCATGAACATCAATTCATAGCTGTCAGACTTGATGACCAGCCAAGCCTATTTTGAATGATGATTGACACTATGTTGACTGAAGTAGACATTGTCTATAAAAGGAAATGTATCAGATTTTGAGTTTCATACAATCCAATTTAGTAAAATAGTAAATGGGAAGATTGGTTTCAATGTTCAGTCCTAGCAAAATGGCTAAGACAGCAAAGAAACTGGTTTTTCATAGTCCAAGGGTTGAGGAAACAAGGGAGGAAAGGTTTGTGAGAGACTTTAGGTCATATCAAATTCAAACAGACAATGCTTTAGAACAGGAAGTGGATCAATTGCCAATTGATGATCCACAAAAGGAAGAAGAGTTGAGAGAGAGAGATGAGAAAGAAGTTTTGGGAGGAGGAAAGACTAGCTTTATTGGAGGGTGAGAGAAACAAATTAGAAGAGGTAGCTAGGGGCAAGGGAAAGGGTAATTGGTTTGTGAGAGTCATGATGATCAGAGAGCTAAGGTTAAGATGTTTGATAAAGGGAGGAATGGTGAGTCAAGTAGGCAAGTTGGGGTAGAGGTGGAGAGAGTTTATACACTGGGAGAGCTAGTGAAGCTTGACAGCAAGAAAAGGATTAAGGTTGACACACCAATTGGTCAACTTTGATTTCTTAGGCTGTCAAGGAGTTCACAGTTGTAACAGAAGATTCTCTCACTTTGAGTCAAACAGTTCTTGAGGGAACTGGAGACAACTTTGCAGGAGTGCAAAGTTCTCCTTCAAAGGCATATATGAGACTGTTCTCACAATTTCTCAAGTGTTTGAGTCCAGCTGCTATGAATGAGGATGAAGGTGTGGGTCCACAATCTGATCAAGCAATTATTGCCCAGGATAGTGCTAATACATTAGGAACTTTTAGCTTTGTCTCTCCACTAAGAGATTATCCTCCTTACAATGCTGTGGAGGAATGGTGGCCAAGAAGGGTGTGTCCTTCTTTACAGTTCTTAACATCAGCTATTGATCCTTTCATGCAGAGGCACCCAGTGTTGTTAGAGAGGTATGGGGAGATCAAAGAGAATGTTTATAGGGCTCCTGATGTTCTCTACAATGAATATGGGTTCATGGATGAGGATATTTATGATTTCCCAAAGAACATTTAAGAAGAGAATTCTTAGCTATCAGAGTCTGTAAGAGGCACAGCTGTGAAAGAAGGAAGATATTGAGAAGCTTTTGGTAATGGGTGTTTGTTTTGTTGTTTTGAAAGACTTGTGTGTTTGAAGAGAATGAGTTTGGCTTTGAAAAATGAAGGTTTTAGTATAGGGTAAAGGTTAGCTGTCAGATCCCACAATGTTGACAGCAGCCATATGTAATGTTTTTCCCTTTAATGAATAAAGATCTTTATTTTGGCAAGTTAATCATTCCTAACATTTCTCTTAGCATCTCAAATCTCTTTTCATCCATTGCCTTTGTTAGGATATCAGAGACATTATCCTCAGTGCATACTTTGGCCAAGTTGATATATCACTTTTCTACATGATCTCTTATGAAGTGATGCCTAACTTCAATGTGCTTTGTTTTGGAATGTTGGACAGGGTTTTCTGTCATGGCAATGGTACTGGAATTGTCACAAAAGATGGGAATATTTGACATGTCCATCCCAAATCTTGGAGTTGACTTTTAAGATAGAGAATTTGAGAACAACACAAACCAGCAGCAATGTATTCAGCCTCAGCTGTTGAAGTAGCTACTGAAGTTTGCTTCTTACTTGACCAAGAAATTATTCTTGATCCAATAAATTGGCAACCATCACTTGTGGATTTTCTATCTAGATTGTATCCAGCATAGTCTTAATCAGTGAAGCCAATTAGGGAGAATGGTGATTCTGAAGGATACCACAAGCCATAATCAGGAGTTCCTTTCAAATATCTCAGGATTCTCTTGACAGCAGAGAGGTGAGACTCTTTAGGATTGGCTTGGAATCTTGCACAAAGGCAGACACTAAACATGATATCAGGTCTTGAAGCTGTCACATATAGGAGTGATCCAATGTAGCTTCTATAAAGTGTTGGATTCACACTTTGACCATCAAGATCAGCATGCAGTTTGGTTGTGGTTGACAAAGTAGTTCTAGCTGGGGAGGCAGTTTGCATGTCTAACTTTTTGATCATATCCCTTGTATATTTGGATTGATTAATGAAGATCCCTTCCTTCATTTGCTTGACTTGAAGGCCTAGGAAGAATGTGAGCTCACCAATCATGCTCATCTCAAATTGATTCTTCATTAGTTCACCAAATTCAGTGCACAAATCTTCATTTGATGACCCAAAAATAATGTCATCAACATAGACTTGGATAAGTAGCTGATCTTCTCCATATTTCTTGATAAACAAAGTGTTATCAATATGGCCCTTCGTAAATCCTTTACCAAGAAGGTATTTGGATAGGGTATCATACCAGGCCCTAAGTGCTTGCTTAAGCCCATACAAGGCTTTGTCCAACTTATATACATGGTCTGGGAATTTTGGATGCTCAATACCAGGGGGTTGAGATACAAAGACTTTTTCATTCAATATTCCATTTAGGAAGGCACTTTTGACATCCATTTGGAACACTTTCATCTTCTTGAATGAAGCATAGGCAAGGAATAGCCTTATAGCTTCCAGTCTTGCAACAGGTGCAAATGTTTCATCATAGTCAATTCCTTCTTCTTGTTTGTACCCTTGAGCAACTAATCTGGCTTTGTTCCTTACTACCAGACCTTCTTCATTCATCTTGTTTCTAAAAATCCATCTTTTCCCAATGACAGTTTGGTTTTTAGGTTTGGGAACAAGCTTCCAAACTTTGTTTCATTCAAATTGTTCCAGTTCTTCTTCCATTGCTTCAATCCAATCTGGTTCTTGAAGGGCTTCATTGATCTTCTTGGGTTCAATTTGAGAGATGAAGGCACTCATTAAAGAGTCATAAATAGGCATGTTTGGAGGAATATCCATCTTATGTATTGGAAGGTCAATAAAAATGTTTTTATTTGGAGGGATGGTATGGGTAATGGTTTCAGGTTGAGGAATTAAGGGATTTGTGTTGCAGAAAGGTTGGATGGGGTCATTTTCAAGAGGATTTTGATGGCTGGATGAAGGTAAGCTGTTAAGTGCATCATGGCTGTCAGATGCACCTTTGCTGTTGAGAAGGATTCTTGGGCATCGGACATAGTAGGTTGTTTATTAGTGTCTTTGGGCACCATATAAGGAAGGGAAGGTGAATCTTCTTCAGGAATGAGACTTGGGGGGTCATGCACAGGAGACACTTCAGGTAGGTTGTCTGAATTTCCAACAGCTTCATCAAAATCACATAGCTCAGTGTGAATTTGATCATTATTTTCATCAAAATCAACATGGATTGATTCTTCCACAACAAGGCTCCTTTTGTTGTATACTCTGTAGGCTTTGCTGGTGTTGGAGTATCCAAGGAAGATTCCTTCATCACTTTTTGAGTCAAACTTATCAAGGTTGCTTTTCCCATTGTTGTGAATGAAGCATCTACTTCCAAAGCCATGGAAGTATGAAATGGTTGGTGTTCTCCCATTCCATAGCTCATAGGGAATCTTGGAGTGAAACTTGTTGATGAGGGTCTTGTTCTGAACATACACAGCAGTGGTGACTGCTTCTCCCCAAAAATACTTAGGAAGGTTATTTTCTGACAGCATAGTTCTAGCTGCTTCACCAATTGTTCTATTCTTTCTCTCAGCAACTCCATTTTGCTGTGGTGTTCTAGGGGCAGAGAAGTTGTGCTCAATCCCTTTTTGATCACAGTATTCTTCAACACATGTGTTTTCAAATTCCTTACCATGATCAGATCTAATTTTGATGATGGATAAACACTTTTGGTTTTGAATTTTATTGAACAGTTTGACTAGTTGTTCCAAGGTATCTATTTTGGATTCAAGAAGGATGATCCAAGTAAATCTAGTGTAGTCATCAACTACAACAAGAGAGTATCTTTTTCTACCAAGAGATCTGGTTTTGATTGGTCCAAAAAGATCCATGTGGAGTAATTGAAGGGGTTTTGTGGTATCTAATCTGGTTTTGGCAGAGAAGGAGGTTTTCTTTCGCTTTCCACATTGACAGGCTTTGCACAATTTGTCCTTTTTGAAGGGTATTTTGGGTAGGCCTTTTACTAGGTTTGAGTTGGCTAGTTTGGAGATGCTTTTGAGGTTGAGGTGAGCCAATATTTTGTGCCATAGCCATGACATATCAGATTGACTGAAGGAGAGTAGGCAATGGGCATCGATGAATCCACAACTTCCAGGTTTAGACGGTAGAGGTTGCCTTTTCGATTCTGTCGAATTGACTTGTTGTTGACATCTTTGACGGTGCGGTGGTTTTGGAACATACAATGACATGATATCCCTTATCACAAATTTGACTAAGGCTAATCAAATTTTGCTTGAGACCCTCTCTACAAGATGCACGTTGGTGAAAAATGATGTCTTTAGAAACAAGGTTTCCTGATCCTTTGACTTTGGCTTGAGAGTTATCACCAAAAGTTACATTTGGACCATTTTTAGGGACATATTGTTGCAACCACTCCTTGTTGAAGGTCATATGCCTGCTGCATCCACTATCCAAGTACCATATTCCTTTCCTAGGTTCCTACAAAACAGAAAAATAAATTTATGGTACCCTTTATTCTTTTGGGTCCAAAGGATTAGAATTTCTTTGGTACCCTAGATTTGTTCATTGCCCTCTTTCCAAAATACTGGTTTAGGGCATTATAATATCCCATGATTTGCAACATATAGGGAGTAGGAGCAATAGGTTGTAATTGGTTTTGGTTGTGAAACTGAGTATGGTTTTGGGAGCTGTTTGAGTGAGATGATCTAGGGGAAGTATTTTGACTGGCATGACTTCTTCCATTTGAGTATGGCCAGTTGGGTCTTTTTTGCTTGGAGTATGAGTGATGGTTGTAGAATCTTTGCTGTCTGGGAGATCTCTGTTGTCCATCATGTCTTGGCTGTCTAGGAAATCTAGACTGTCTAGGAGATCTCTGTTGTCCAGTGTTCTTGTGCTGGTTTTTCTTCACTTGCTCCTTAATTCCTTTCTTTTGCCAAATGTAATTGCCTTTATTTGCTTGTTTTTCTTTGCCTTTGGATTGACTTGGGCTAGCAATATGAGTTTCATCAGTGCAAGAGGGGCTAGCTTGAATAATTTCTTCATTGTGGCTGGAGCTAGCTTCATCCATTTTTCCCTTTTTCTTGAAATCTTCCTTGGTTTGAATAGGATAGACATTTTCTTGGGCTTTGACATAGTTCATGCTTTCAAGAACCATCTTGTCAATAGCTCTTTCATCAGTGAGAGGGGTATAGGTTTTCATAGTAGGATTGTTGGCTCCAATTCCTGATTTGTCACCTGGGTGTCTTTGATTGTAGCCAAAAAGAGTCAGGGCTTTTCCAGAATTGTTCCAGGACTCAAACTTCTTTCTAAGGGATTCATTTTCCTTTTCAAGGTTGGTGTTTAGTTGGTTGGTTTCCAGAAATTTGGAATTCTTAGCTGTCAGCTCTTCATTAGCTTTTTCAAGCATGAGGTTTTGAACTTTCAGTCCTTGGTTGGCTCTTTCAAGACTATCAATGGTTTTACTTTGGGATAGATTATCAGTGAGCAATGAAGCAAAGCTAGTTTGGTGTCTTTTTATTTGAATTAAAAGAGAACTAACTAATTGTTTAAATTCTTCATTATTTAGAGAGTTGAGGCGAGGTATGCTTTAGTTCTTCAGCAACAACTAAGGCTTCAAGGTCTTCTTCATTGTCTGAATCTTCATCGTCTCCAGCCATTAGGCATATCATTGCTTCTTCTCCTTCACTTTCAGAGTCACTGAAATCAAATTCCTCATCACTGAACTTAGATGAGTCAGCAATCAGCACTTGCTCTTTGTTCTTCTCATTCTTCTTCTTTGTGCAGTTGTAACAGCTACATCTTGAACTGTGAATGATCTCCTTGGAGTATGAGAACTTCTTAGCTGTCTGATTGTCTTTGGGTTTCCTTGGTTTAGGGCACTCAGATGAGTAGTGACCAAGCTTCTTACAGTTGAAGTATTCAACTTTCTTTTTATGGTTTTCTTGTTCAGAGGTAGATGGGCTATAGCTTTTCTCAAATGACTTTTTATGTGCTCTCAGGGTGTTTCTGACAGCCATGGATATGAGGCTTGGAAGGTCTCCTTGTGATAGGTTATTTGAGGGTAGGCTAACTTTTTGAAGGGAATTGAGAACCATGGAATCAATGTTTGTTGGGTGATGGGTTTATGAGTGGTTTCTTGGGCAGCTAAGGCAAGAGTTTGAGATATGGAGGGAATTGGTTGAAGTTTTATCATTCCTTCTAGTTCATAAGCTTCAAGCTTTCCAAAGTATTGTTCAACAGTCATTGTGCTCCATTCTGCACCTTCTCTTATTGGTAGGGCTACCTTCTCATATTCTTGAGGAAGGTTGGAATATATTTTGAGACATAAATCTTGATTCTCAAAAGTTTTTCCATGATCAGCAATGGATCTGACCAGATCTTCAAACCTTGGTTTTGCAGCACTCACTTTTTCACCAGGATAAAACTTGAAGTTGTCAAGTTGTCTAAGAAGGTTGTATAGGTTTTGTGTTCTAACACTGGTGTGTTTCTGGAATTTGGTATGGATAAGTTCCCATGCAGCCTTTGCAGTTGGCTCTTTGGCAATTTCTTGTGCTAGGGAGTCATTTACACTCTTTTGGATTATGTTTTTGACTTTAAGATTAGCACTAACTAGTTGACTTTCTGAATCTGTCCAGAATTCTGGGGATTTTACTTTGCTGGGCCCACCATTTGTATCTACAGAGACAGGGTATGTGACTTCATTTTCAAGGGCATACCAGTTTCAGATCCTGTTTGCATCAAGGTAAGTTTTAATTTTTGATGCATATATTTCAAAGGATCTACAATCATCAATGAGTAGAATGTCTTTCTCGTTATTTCTCCTTGGTTGAGGCATGGTGGGTTGAGAATTGATCCTTCACAAGTTGTTAGACTTTTGTAGGTGAAGACAAGCTCTGATACCAATTGAAAGGTCCTGTTTGCTTTAATCAGATTAAAAGATTAGGCAGTTAAGGTTTGACAGCTGAGGTGAAATCTTAGCTGTTAGATATTAACTAGTTTTAAAGACAATTGTTAAATTTGCAGCGGAATAGAAAGTGTAAAAATAATGTAAAGACAAGTGAATGGTGTAAGTGTGTGTAGATGTGTGTGTGTGTTGTGTGATAATACCAAATGAACACAAGGAATTTTAAGGTGGTTCAGAGTTCACTCCTCCTACGTCCACCCTCACTGTCAACCTTGACAAGTGAGATCAATCCACTTAAATCTAGTTCCCTTTAAGATTTACAAAGGATTGGTTAGGCATGTTCCTTGAACTTCCTCTTCCTAATAAGTACAGTCTATTAGGGGGTTTTGCTTGTTATGAAGCAAATTACAATACCACTTAAAGTCAGTCTTAAGTGATTTACAACTTTATTTTATACACCTGAATTCAGTTACAAGTGTCTCAGATTGTTTTGAATGTTGGTTGCAGGGTTTGCAGGTGTGGAAGGTTGAAGTAGAGGTTGTAAAGGTTGTGTGTGTTGGGGCATTTTCTTCAGTCTTGAGGGTTTCCTTTTATAGGATGGAATATAGCCGTTGGAGGAGACAAAGGAGTAAATACAAATGGGTGGAATAGTGTTTGCATTTAGAGCCTTGATGACTGGATAATAACAGGCTGTAATCTGCAACCATTTTATGTAATCTTCATGGAGATGAGCTGGCAACATCTGTATGGAGAGATTGGGCAAGTCACATCTTGATCATCACAGGAATACTTCACTGCTGTTGATGTTGAAGATCATAGCTGTCAGAGGGTTGAGACCTCTGCTGTTGAGAACTTTAGCTGTCAGGCTAAGTCTTTAGTGTTTGCAGGTTTAGGAGACAAGGATTTGTGTTTGATGATTATGTAATTAGCCTTTGTACATAAATACATTAATTTATGTGATTTGTCTTGGTGTTTGATCATTACATCATTGCTGTCTAGTTGATATAAAGGTTGTGCAGAAGAGTCATGGCTGTCCAATATCCAATGTTATCTTGTTTGTCAGATAACATTGGATAGGATATATTTCTTTGTCAAAACCCTGTATAACTATGTGGTTTACATAGTTAGGTCCTAACAAAAATGTATGGCAATGTTTAGAAATTTTCATATATAAATAACTCGCAATTCAAACAACAAAATCAAAAGGTGTTAAGAAGTCTCGGTCTTCCATTCAAGAACAAACAAGAATGGAAGAATGTGAAGGTTTTCTACATGCAGATATATATGATTCCATTTTTAATTCTTCACCGCCGCAATTACATGAAGATCACATAGTGTGGAGTTTTGAAGAGAATAAGATATTCGAGGATTCTTTAGCCGAATTAGATCCTTCTTGTCCTACTTTCTTTGAGAATCTTGCTTCCAGGGACCCTTTTAAAATAATTGAGCATGTCAAAACCCACCATCAAGCTCTGATAGATGATATAGAAATTGTTAGGACCTAACTTTGATCAATGTCATAGTTAGTTGGTTTTGATAAAGGAATATATAGAACATGGTTTATATCAAAAGATGAAATCTGTTAGTAATGGTCCTTCACTCGATAGTTTGTGAGTCGCGGTTATGATTCTGCTTTATACATTGGTTACAATCAATCAATTATATGAATCATATTCCTTCTCTAAGCTATCAAGATCATCGAGTGAATCTCAATCCTTATTAAAGATCAATTCTGATAGCTAAGCCTTGGTATAATCTTACAGCTATGGCTTCAGTCCTTCAGACAGCCATTACTCTGTCTCATACTTTGATGCCAAAATCTCAACCAAGATGGATCCTGTATCTTCACAGCTATTAAGTTCACCTTTGAAGACCATTGAAGACCTTCTGGAAGCCTACAGCTCAATCCAGCTCATGAAGACCTGCAAGTGGACAAGTGGGGCCAAGACTCATTAATGAAGCTGCAACAGTCATATTCCAACGGCTACATTGAAGGCTATAAATAGAAGAGTTCAACCTCTGCACAAAACACCCCTTGAAAAACTCTCTTTTTCAAAATCCAAAAACCTTTCCCTTACACCCTTACACACCTCCTGTAATCCAAACCTTAAACACCAATCCCTACCCTTCAAACACTGTTCCAAATCCAAACCTTCACCCTTCAACCCCTGTTTCTTCAACAACAAACCTTAGTGTGATAAGTTTATGATTGTAAACATCTAAGACTGTACTTTAGGTGTATTAGTTATTTTGTAAACACTCAAGACTGTACTTTGAGTGTATTTGTTTTGTAAATCTTGAGACTGTACTTTAAGTTGTAAAAACACTTAAGACTGTACTTTAAGTGTATCCCTAGTTGACTGTACTAATTAGGAAGAGGAAGTTCAAGGAACTTGCCTAATAAATCTTTGTAATTCTTGTTGATTAAGATTATAATAAATTGATCTCACTTGTCAGTTGACAGTGGGGGTGGATGTAGGAGGAGTGAACTCTGAACCACTTTAAATCTTGTTGTGTTATTACCTTTTCTGCAAACACTTTCACACACTTGCATTATTTCATTGTGTTCATTTTCCCATCATTATTTCAAGCCTTACTTATTCCGCTGCATAACTCAACAAATATCTGACAGCTATGACAAACCATAGCTGTCTGATCATTTGCATATCAAACAAGGGCCTTTCAATTGGTATCAGAGCATGTCTTCACATTCAAAAGTCTAACAACTTGTGAAGGATCCTCTTCAAACCCACCATGCCTCAACCAAGGAGAAATAATGAGAAAGACATCCCACACATTGACGACTGTGGATCTTTTGAGATTTATGCATCAAAAATAAAAACATACCTTGATGCAAATAGTATATGGAACTGGTATGTTCTAAATAATGAAGTGTCCTACCCAACTCAAATAGATATCAATGGAGGAGCTAGTACGACAAAATCCCCAGAAGCATGGTCTGAATCTGAAAAGCAATTAATCAGTACAAATCTAAAAGTCATAAACATTCTTCAAAAGAGTGTAAATGACTCACTAGCACAAGAAATTGCTAAGGAACCAAATGCCATATCAGCATGGGATCTCATTCAAACTAAATTCACTAAACACACCAGTGTCAGGACGCAAAATTTGTATAATTTGCTTAGGCAATTAGACAACTTCAAGGTCTATCCTGGAGAAAAAGTGAGTATTGCTCAACCAAGGTTTGAAAACCTTGTTAGATCTATCAACGACCATGGAAAAACCTTTGAACAAAGAAGATCTCTCGCCTCAAGATATATTCCAATCTTCCGCAAGAATATGAAAAGGTAGCATTTCCTATCGAGAGAAGGATCCGAATGGAGCACAATGACAGCTTGAACAAGATTTTGGAAAGCTTGAAGCTTATGAACCGGAAGGTATGATAAAAATTCAACCAGTTCCTACCATTTCACAAACTTTAGCTTTAATCGCTCAAGAATCTCGCTCATAAACCAATCACTCACCAAGACATTGAGACCATTGTCAACAATGCCCTTCAAAAGATAAACATCGGCTCCAAAGCGTCGCAAAAAGATCTCTCAAGAAGACATTCCAAGTCTCATATCCATGGTACATCGAAATGCCATGAAATTTCAAAAGAAATCTTTTGACAAAAGGTACAATCCTTCCACATCTAATGCTCAACAAGACAAATTTCAAGAAGACAGGTTGACTGCTTTAATCGTGGAAAGCAAGGACATTACTCATCTCGATTGTCTGAACCAAGGAAACCTAGGGAAAATCGGACGGCTAAGAGATTGACCTACTCAAAAGAAATCATTCACAGTTCAGTGTGCAAATCGCTTCAACTGCTCCAAAATAAAAATGACAAAAACAAGGAGCAAGTTATGATAGCTGATTCATCAAAATTCAGTGATGAAGAATATGAGTCCAGTAATGACTCTGACAATGAAGGAGAGGAGGCTATGCTTTATAGCTGAAGATGAGGAAGAGTCAGACAATGAGGAAGAAATGGAAGCACTTACTGCTGCAGAAAAACTAAAAGAGGTACATGATTTTAATTCTTTAAATATTGATGGTTTCAAACAATTAGTTTGCACTCTTTTAATTCAAACCAAGAAACAAAAAACTAGCTTTGCTTCACTGGTCAATGAGAACCTTTCCCAATCCTCAACCATTGCCACCCTCACAAAAACCAATTCTGAGCTTGAGAAAGCCTGTCAAGGGCTAAGAGAACAATGCTTCATGCTTGAAAAACAAAACATGGATCTGACAGCTGAGACATCCAGTACTCAAGAAAACTGTCAAAGACTCATAAATCTTGAAAAAGAGAATGATGCTCTTAAAAAGAAAATAGATTCATGGAACAAGTCAAGCAAAGCATTATCCCTTTTCACCTACACCCAAAGACATCCTAGTGACAAAACAGGGATTGGTGCTGATAATCCTACACTAAAGATGTACACTCCTCCCACTGGTGAAAGGGCCATTGAAAAAATGGTTCTAGAAAACCTAAGCTCTGGCAGCTATCAAACTCAAACCTATCCTGTTCAAACCAAGGGAAAATCAAAGGAAATCTTGTTTGGTCCTAGTCATTCAAACAAAGGACCAAGTAAAATTCAAGGAAGCAAGTATATTTGGGTTCAAAAAGGAGCCAATATACAGGAAAAAATTAAGCTGCAAAAATGTGCTAGACAGCCAAGGCCTGACAGACAGCCAAGATCATCCAAACAACAAAGAACCCCAAGGCAACAAAGATTCTATAACAAACATAGATACACCAAACAACAAAAACCTCAATGGCAATACTCAAATGGAAGATGTCATGCAAATCAAAATGACTCCCCCAGATCATCCTATCCAAATACCTTTCAGTTTCAACCCCAATATAACAACCGAAACCACTTCTTCAATCCATCCCAATCCACTGTCCTTACTCCTTACATGATGCAAATCATGTCATATTACAATACCCTAAACCAGCTTCTTCTAAAAGATCAATGAACAAAGCTAGGGTACCAAAGAAAAACTAATCCTTTGGACCCAAAAGAATAAATAGGGTACCATAAAATTTACTTTTTATTTTGCAGGTACCTAGGAAAGGACTCTGGTATTTAGATAGTGGTTGTAGTAGACATATGACCTTCAATAAAGACTGGTTGCAACAATATATCCCTAAAAATGGTCCAAATGTAACCTTTGGTGACAATTCCCAAGCTAAGGTCAAAGGATCAGGAAATATTATTACTAAAGATATCATTTTTACAAATGTGTCTTATGTAGAGGGTCTCAAACACAATTTGATCAGCATTAGTCAAATCTATGATAAGGGATATCATGTTGTTTGCACTAAGGATCAATGTACTGTTAAAGACAAAAGCAATAAAGTCATTCTGACTGGATCAAGAAAAGGAAATCTCTACTGCTTAAACCTAGAGATTGTGGAATCCTCAAATGCTCACTGCCTTCTGTCTTTTAGTCAATCTGATATGTCATGGCTATGGCACAAAAGATTGGCTCACCTTAACCATAAAACCATCTCCAAGCTTGCAAATTCAAATCTAGTCAGAGGTCTTCCAAAGATCCCATTCAAGAAGGACAAACTTTGCAAAGCATGCCAATGTGGGAAGCAAAAGAGATCTTCATTCAAGCCCAAGACCAGATTGGACACCTCAAGACCTATTGAACTACTTCATATGGATCTTTTTGGACCCATAAGAACTAGATCTTTAGGAGGAAAAAGATACTCCCTAGTTGTGGTTGATGACTACACCAGATTCACTTGGATCATTCTTCTTGAATCCAAAAGTGACACCCTTAGCTGTCTAACAAAACTGTTCAATAAAATTCAAAATCAAAAAGGGACATCCATCATCAAGATCAGATCTGATCATGAAAAGGAATTTGAGAACACAGGAGTAGAAGAATATTATGACTGCAAAGGTATTGATCATAATTTTTCAGCCCCAAGAACACCCCAACAAAATGGTGTTGCTGAAAGGAAAAACAGGACAATTTGTGAGGCAAAGAAGAACAATGCCGTCGTAACACAATCTCCCAAAGTATTTTTGGGGTGAAGCTGTCACTACTGATGTGTATGTTCAAAATAAAACACTAATCAACAAATTCCATAAGAAGACTCCATATGAATTATGGAATGACAAAGTTCCTACCATTTCCTACTTTCACAGTTTTGGAATTAGATGCTTCATCCACAATAATGGCAAGAACAATTTGGACAAATTTGACTCCAAAAGTGATGAAGGAATCTTTCTTGGGTATTCTAATACAAGCAAAGCCTATAGAGTTTACAACAAAAGAAGACTTGTAGTGGAAGAATCAATTCATGTTGACTTTGATGAAAACAATGATCAAAGTGTGACTGAATTGTGTGATTTTGATGAAGTTTTAGGAAGCCCAGATAATCTCCCTGAAGCATCTCCTATTCTTGATTCAACTGTACTCCATCATGAACAAGATTCATCAAATCTTCCATACATGGTACCAAGAAATTCATCTGACAGCTATCATGTGCAAGACAATCATCATCTCTCTGACAGCCATGAACCACTTCATTCTCATCATCAACCAATCCAGCCAAACAAGTCAATAGCAAACATTCCCACAACCAATCCAATTGATGAGGAAGAAAATACTCAATTAAATGGTCATTCCTTGACTGACATCTCTCAAAATTCTTCCTTAGCTGACAGCCAACCCTTAGCTGACAGCCATCCAAATTCTTCAAGTTATCCATCTACTAGCCATCTTCCATCCCCATCCAATAATCCTCTTTCTCCACCCAAAACCAATGTTGAATCCACCATTACTCACATCATTCCACCCAATAAAGATATTTTCATCAGTCTTCAAATTGACAAAACACCAGTTCTAGACAACATTCCTTTTATCATGAGTGCATTCATATCCCAATTGGAACCAAAGAAAATAAATGAAGCACTCCAAGATGCTGACTGGATAGAAGCTATGGAAGAAGAATTAGAACAGTTTGAAAGGAACAAAGTATGGCAACTTGTTCCCAAACCAAGAAATCAAACTGTTATTGGAACAAGGTGGATTTTCAGAAATAAAATGAATGAGGAAGGGACTATCATCAGAAACAAAGCCAGATTAGTAGCTCAAGGGTACAGGCAAGAAGAAGGCATTGATTATGATGAAACATTTGCCCCTGTTACTGATCGAAGCTATCGACTATTCCTTGCTTTTGCATCTTCCAAAAAGATGAAAGTCTATCAAATGGATGTCAAAAGTGCTTTTCTTAATGGAATATTAAAAGAAAAGGTCTATGTCTCACAACCCCCTGGCTTTGAGCACCCTAAGTTCCCTGACCATGTATTTAAGCTTGATAAAGCTCTATATGGACTCAAGCAAGCACCAAGGGCATGGTATGAAACCCTGTCAAAATTCTTACTTGGCAAAGGATTTACCAAAGGCCATATTGATAATACCTTGTTTATCAAGAAATATGGTGAAGATACCTTGCTCATTCAAGTCTCTGTTGATGACATAATTTTTGGATCTTCAAATGAGTCACTCTGCCTAGAATTTGGAAAAACCATGCAAGAACAATTTGAAATGAGCATGATTGGTGAGCTCACATTCTTCTTGGGACTTCAGGTGAAACAGTCCAGTGCATGCACATTCATAAATCAGGCCAAATATACAAGAGACATGATCAAGAAATTTGACATGCAAAATGCCTCTCCTGCAAGAACTCCTCTCTCAACCACCACCAAACATCATGCTGACATTGATGGTCCAAGTGTTAATCAAACACTCTATGGAAGTTACATTGGATCCCTACTACATGTAACTGCTTCTAGGCCAGATATCATATTTAGTGTGTGCCTGTGTGCAAGATTTCAAGCAAATCCAAAAGAATCACACATGGCAGCTGTCAATAGGATTCTTAGGTATCTAAAGGGAACTCCAGATTATGGATTATGGTATCCATGTGAAGCTCCTTTATTCCTAATTGGATTCACAGATTCAGAATATGCTGGATGCAATTTGGATAGAAAATCCATAAGTGGTAGCTGTCAGTTTCTGGGTTCAAGAATAATTTTTTGGTCCAGCAAGAAACAAACCTCAGTTGCTACTTCCACAGCCAGGTTGAATATGTGGCTGCAGGACATTGTTGTTCTCAAATTTTATATCTCAGAAGTCAACTTCAAGACTTTGGAATTGTTGTAGACAATGTTCCTATTCTGTGTGACAACTCAAGCACCATTGCAATGACTTAGAATCCTGTTCAGCGTTCAAAAACTAAACACATTGAAGTCAGACACCACTTTATTAGAGACCATGTTGAAAAAGGTCATATATGTCTTAATAAAGTTGGAACAGAGGACAATGTTGCTGATATTCTTACAAAAGCAATGGATGAAAAAAGATTTGAGCTTTTAAGAGCTATGCTTGGAATGATAAACTTGCCAAAATAAAAAGTCTTTTTTTTTGCTTCATTAACAAAAAGGGGGCATACAGATAGAGCAATGCTGTCACAAGTGAAGCCTGACAGCTATCCCCTCAAAATATTCCTGATAGCCATCTACTGACAGCTATCTATGCAAAAGACAAGGAAAAACAAAAAACATACATAAAACAACCCACAAAAACATCTTTAAACACAAACAACATCCAGATCCAACTCCTCTTCAAATCTTCCTCATCCCTTCCCTCTAAATCTTTGCCACTGAAAAGAAAGCCAGAAAAGAAAGCACCAAAGTCCAAGAAAACCAAACTAAATACCCCTTCCACTTTGCCAAAATCCACAACTATCAGTCCAATAGTTGACAAGTCATCCACACCTAGCTCTGATCATCTGTCAGCTATAGAAGCAATCCTCAATCTCAATGAACCATTAGAAAAGCAACCTTTGAGGGGGAACACTGATGATAATATCCTCTTTGCCCAACCTCAACTGTCAGCCAAAATTTTGAGAGCTATTAATGCAATTGAGTTGGATGGGAATCCCAATACTGAAAAAGCTGCTCTCATATTTCTTGATGAAGTTCTAAGTAAAGAAGAGACAAAGATAGCCTTAGATGAACTCAGGTCTAGGTTCATGAAGAAAAATAGTGGACCAGGAGAGTCATCTAGCAATCCCAAGGTGACAGCTATGGATGTAGACACTCAAACCATCCCTTCTATTCCTGAAACTGAGTCTGTGAGTGAACCTGCCACAAATGTTGAAATTGATCGGGGGAATCTTGAAAAGAAAACTGAGGTTATACAAAGTCTTAAGAAGATAGGAGTTGAAATTGATCCCAATTCAGTCTCAAAGGGAGAAATAATCATGGATGCATGCAAGGGACTTGTATTTGATGGAACCCCAGACAATGAGGCAGCCCTTAAAACTATTCTTGAACAAAAATTGAACAAAGGAGAAGTCAGGGCAGCCTTAAACCTTCTAAGATCTCAATTTAGAGCTGATCTCCTCAAACAAGGTCTTGGTCAATCCTCTGATTCAATCCCAAATTTTTCAACTCATATCTCCATTCCTCCCACTCTAAATCAAGCCTATCTTCCCAAGAAAGATCCTTGGTTGCTTAGCTGTGGCATTAATTTTTCTATCCCTTCCATCAAGGCAGCAAGGACAAAGTTAGACCATGTGACTCATATCCCAGAAATTGCAAATCCTTTTACTTATCCTAAATCCTGGAAGCTGTCAAGAAAGGGTCTGATTTTGGTGGCAAGAAACCTTACAGGATTGGTTTTCTTTGCCTATGATGAGTGGAAAGTATCAAGGATCTCATCAACCTCAAATTTTGTTCACCAATCCCATCCTTCCCAAAATTCATCACTCCCAACACACTTCTTGATTGGGAAATTCTCTTCAGTCAACTTCTCTCTCCATCACTCAATTCCTGCCTCTATATGCCAAATGGTCTAGCCTTCACCTTGTGCATTGAGCTTGCAAAATCATTTTTTCACTCACTGTTTGAACAAAAGTGTGCTCTTATGCTTTTGATAAGCAAAAAGGTCAAAATCTTTCTTCCAACCTTAAATCCAGGCATTGAACCATATCTTTCACCCCCTATCTCTGTTGATCCCATAATCTTCAACTCTCCCAATGACAACTCACTCTTCATTAGATTGATCTCTATTCCAGAGATCAAAAAGTTCAGAGAACCAATAGCTATCAGCCAAAACAGAGCCAATATTGTAATTGATGTCTCCTCAGACTCTGACAGTGATGATGATGATGATGATCCTTCAAGCCCAGATCAGGAATCTCCCATAAAAATTCCATCTCCTACCATTACCAACCCTCCTCAGCAATCTACTCAAAGTTCCCCTGAAGTTCAAGCACCAGTTCAAACACAACCAGGTCCATCCAATGTGCCCAAGAAAAGCAAGAAAACAAAGAACAAGAAGAAGCATTTGTGGGGCACAATGAGAATAAGAAATGATCAAATGCCTCTTACAAGGGCTCAACTGAAAGCAAAGGAAGATGAGTTCTTCAAATATGATGAGAGGATGACTTGGGAATGGAATAATGATTTCTATTACAGAGGCGTTGAGCCAGATATGAGAAGAGAGCTGGAGGAAGAAAGAAATGAGCTCATATAAGCCAGGCAAGAAAGAGAAGAGTTCTATGATCAACTGGCTGATGATTGAATTGTATTACTGTGGAACATTTTTTTTGTGTTTGAAACAATCTGTTTTGTTTGGTTCAATATTTATGGATGTAATATGTGAACTTCTTTCATTTTGAGTTAATTCCAAGTATTTCAATCTCATTCAGATTACTTGTGAATGTTGAGAATCCCTGAATTACTTCTTTCATTAATATCTTTCTTATCATTAACTATGAAGTCATGTTCTAAATAGATCTTCCTTTACCAAAAAGGGGGAAATTGTTAGGACCTAACTTTGATCAATGTCATAGTTAGTTGGTTTTGATAAAGGAATATATAGAACAGGGTTTATATCAAAAGATGAAATCTATCAGTAATGGTCCTTCACTCACTGCGATAGTGAGTCTCGATCGGTTATGATTCTGCTTTATACATTGGTTACAATTAATCAATTACATGAATCATATTCCTTCTCTAAGCTATCAAGATCATCAAGTGAATCTCAATCCTTATTAAAGATCAATTCTGATAGCTAAGCCTTGGTATGATCTGACAGCTATGGCTTCAGTCCTTCAGACAACCATTACTCTGTCTCATACTTTGATGCCAAATTCTCAACAAAGATGGATCCTATATCTTCACAGCTATCAAGTTCACCTTTGAAGACCATTGAAGACCTTCTGGAAGCCTACAGCTCAATCCAGCTCATGAAGACCTGCAAGTGGACAAGTGGGGCCAAGACTCATTAATGAAGCTGCAACAGTCATATTCCTACGGCTACATTGAAGGCTATAAATAGAAGAGTTCAACCTCTGCACAAAACACCCCTTGAAAAACTCTCTTTTTCACAATCCAAAAACCTTTCCCTTACACCTTTACACACCTCGTGTAATCCAAACCTTAAACACCAATCCCTACCCTTCAAACACTGTTCCAAATCCAAACCTTCACCCTTCAACCCCTGTTTCTTCAACAACAAACCTTAGTGTGATAAGTTTATGATTTTAAACATCTAAGACTGTACTTTAGGTGTATTAGTTATTTTGTAAACACTCAAGACTGTACTTTGAGTGTATTTGTTTTGTAAATCTTGAGACTGTACTTCAAGTTGTAAAAACACTTAAGACTGTACTTTAAGTGTATCCCTAGTTGACTGTACTAATTAGGAAGAAGAAGTTCAAGGAAATTGCCTAATAAATCTTTGTAATTCTTGTTGATTAAGATTATAATAAATTGATCTCACTTGTCAGTTGACAGTGGGGGTGGATGTAGGAGGAGTGAACTCTGAACCACTTTAAATCTTGTTGTGTTATTACCTTTTCAGCAAACACATTCACACACTTGCATTATTTCATTGTGTTCATTGTCCCATAATTATTTCAAGCCTTACTTATTCTGCTGCACAACTCAACAAATATCTGACAGCTAAGACAAACCATAGCTGTCTGATCATTTGCATATCAAACAAGGGCCTTTCAGAAATGATAGAAGCTGGTCTCATTGATCCACCCGAGTATAAAGAAAATAATCAAGGTGACTTAAAAGCTGCCAAAAATGGACAAGGAACATCTTCAAATCAGCAAATGGAAACGGATGGCCAGATTAATAGAAAGGGAGTCCCCTGGAGTGAGGAAGAACACAGGTATTTCTTTTCATGATAAATCTTTGAAAACAATATATTTTTTTCCTAATTATTCACTCCCATTTTAGATTTTTGATTACTTTCGATGTTTCTTTAGTTGTAAACTTCACAATGTATGTTTATAATTTGGAGCATGACATCTAAAATTAATGCTTTATGCTTCAATATTCAAACTATAAAACATTTTTTCTGATTTTTTTATAATGGCAGCGCAATTAATAAGATCTTCTATTAACTATTTTTCTTAGCACATTATATAGATTAGTTGGCTTGGTTATATTATGGAACCACGATAGGAAATTCCATATGTGTGTGCGCACACACACTTATAAAAAGGAAAAAAAAACTCATTTAAATAACTCTATATATATATATATATATATATATATATATATATATATATATATATATATGTGTGTGTGTGTGTGTGTGTGTGTGTGTGTGTTTGTGTGTGTGTGGGTGTTGTTATTTTTTGTCTCTTTAGAAATTTAGCAGATATATTGTTTTTTTATATGAAATGCAAGTAAATATCAACTTTTGAAATGAAAGAATACAATTTTCAAGATTATATATGAGGATAGAAATTAAACATAAAAAATCAAAAGTACAAGAAATAATTCCTTTCTGGGTACTCTCTTTTTTATTTTTTATTTCATATATGAGAATTTTTGGCCAGAGACAAGCATTTCACAATGATAATTTCCCAAAAATACCATCTACAATTTTGGTTAATTCAATTTTATTGTTTGCTTTTGTAGGGATCTCAACAAAGTAAATGAATTAATTTGAGGATGACAACAAAAATTAATAGTTTTGCTTAGATTCAAATATAAGTCACATTCTGTAAATGTATTTCTTAAAAAGGTCAGGTGTAGTAAACATATGCCTGGTTCTTTGAAATTTTTATACGCCTCTTCATTGCAATATTTTTTTAAAATTGCAATTAATATTTTTCTAAGATCATATTTTTATTGGTGTCCTTTTCACGTTCTAGAGTAAGTGGCTTGTTAATTTTTTTTTTTTTTTTTTTTTTTTTTTTTTTATTTTTTTTTTTAAATATCGAGTATGTATGTGCATGCAAATGCACGCTCCTCCCATCTATAAAAAATGTATTTTTTCTTTTTTTTTCGATAATCTATTTTAATTATTTTTCAACATTGTAATATATATAGCAAAACTTATTACTAGCAAACATCCAATTTTGATATGAAATAAAATATTTGCCAAGACTATATATGAAGATCGTAACATTTAAATTGTCTTTATCATACTTGTAGGTTGTTCTTGGAGGGAGTTAAGAAATACGGGAAGGGTAACAGGAGGGGCATATCTAGGTATTATGTGTTAACCAGAACCCCTACTCAGATAGATAGTCATGCACAACAGTATTATCGCCATCTCAAAAACTCAGTCCCAGTTGAACGCCACCGCCCTAGCATTTTCGACACCGCCATCACGACCACCACCGTTACTACTTCAGCGCCGCCACCAGAATGCCAGAATCCCGAGCAAGTTGAAAACCCACTTCCTCCTCCTAATGCAATTTCTTATAACAATGTGATCAATTCCAACGGTAATCAACAAGAACCATATTCTTATTTTAACCATCATATCTCCTCTTTTCCATCACCAATGACCACCACAACCACCTATGCATTGTCTATGACTCAGATGAAAACAATGACACAATCTTCTAATGCATCCTCATTATCGTCCTCTTTTGTAATGCCGAATATGCTAGAGAATAGAATGACCGAACGAATAATGACAAGAATCAATTTCGAAAGCCAAAGCTTTTCTTTTTCTATTTCATATAATCAAAAGTCTGCCCAAATACTAAACCCTAACAATGTTTAAATACTAATCCTAAGAACATTCTAGAACCCTAATTAGTAAGTTATGAATTACAAAATTATCCCTAATTAACATTTTAATAAAACCCTAAACACTTAAGGCCCTAACCCAGCACGTTGAAGCCCAAGCTTGTTTTCTGATGTAGCCGCATGCTGAAGTTCCCGTCTGTCTAAGAGGCGCCAGCCTGGCCATATGTGTGGCGTCCGCCTCAGTTCCAGAATACTCCCTCTATTTTCTGTTGCTGCCGCCCTGCATACGATACTGCATCATCCTCCCCTTCTTAGAAATGACTCATCCTCGAGTCAATACCTTCAATAGGAACACTACGATAACCCATAAAATTTGAACTCCATCTGCAAAAGGCATTCTGTACCCTTGACGAACTCTAAACTTCGTTGCTCTTGTGACAACATCCATCCAATCAGCCCAATGCATTGATACAAAAAACTCAATAATCAATTTATGAATAACGCATCGAACAAAAGAACGGGGGAATACGTGTCAAACGGATCTGTGTACCCAAGATCAACGGTAACTGTTTCAAATGTCCACACCAATTGAGTATGTGATAATTCACTATCAATTATTTTAACACAAATAGGATCTGCCAACACGTCCTCAGTCTCCTTATCTGACTCAACAACTGATTCAACGTCATCAACAAGATCGGATGTCATCGCTCGAGGAACATCACCACGAAATCCATCAAACATAGGTACTTTGGACCAATCAACAAGGTCTTCTTGACTTGAAGATTTGAACACAGAACCCTCATTGAACCCAACAATATCAATCCAATAATCAATCAATTCTTCGAGATTTGTATCATACAAAGGGGGTTTTGACCAATCAATAAGATTTTCCTCACTTGAAGATTCGAAAAACAAACCCTCTTTGAACCCAATAGTATCTATCCAACAACCAAAGGAATCACTAGGATTTACCTTACCTTCAATCTCTGGAAATTCGATCCTCATATCGACATCCCTCGAACGGTTAGTTGCATACCTATCATGATGTCCCCGATTTTGGGCGAAGGAATCCATCCCCTCTCGATTCTCCTTTTCCTCGGCTGGAACAACCGGATCTGAACCCCTCTTTGCTAGAAGCTTTTCTCTGCGATCCAAGCGGTTCTGGAGTATTTGAATCCGTCTTCGTATCTCATTTATCTCGATATTGCGACGGCGTCATTTGTAATGATGGTCATCTTCTTGGGGCTCCGCTGCACGGCTGCTCCATCAACCACCACGTCCATTACGAGCAATGCTTCCTCGTTCAGCTATTGATATACGAACCGGAGCTCTGATACCAAATAATGCCGAATATGCTAGAGAACAGAATGACCGAACGAATAATGACAAGAATCAATTTCGAAAGCCAAAGCTTTTCTTTTTTTATTTCATATAATCAAAAGTCTGCCCAAATACTAAACCCTAACAATGTTTAAATAATAATCCTAAGAACATTCTAGAACCCTAATTAATAAGTAATGAATTACAAAATTAAACCTAATTAATATTTTAATAAAACCCTAAACACTTAAGGCCCTAACCCAGTACGTTGAAGCCCAAGCTTGTTTTCTGATGTAGCTACATGCTGAAGTTCCCGTCTGTCTACGAAGCGCCCGCCTGGCCATGTGTGGGGCCCCGCCTCGAGTTCGAATACTCCCTCTGTTTTCTGTTGATGCCGCCCTGCATACGATACTGCATCATTTTGCTTCACCAACAAATTGGTTTTAAAGGATTTGATGCTTCCAATATGGAGAATGAATTATTGAATCCTAAAAGGATTCCCAACACCCTCTATGTTCTTGTTCAAGTATTATTATGTCCTTGTTCAAGTGTTATGAGACCACCACGATCGTTGTTCTTGGCATATCAGAAGAAACATGTCTCAGCTCAAAAGGTTAGTTTGTTTACTATAATCCATTGAAATCATTTATTTCTCTATGTTGAAGTCTTGTAGATTTCCCTTTTTGCTTAATTTGGCTAGTTAATTGACCTATTTTGTCCAAGTTTTACTATAGATGACAAAGGGTTGAGTACCTGGGCTAGTTGGGTAGATGCGAATGTAGATCCTAGGAGAACCAAGGAGTTCTTTCTAGGGTGTTTCTCCAGATCACGACCAATATGAAAAAATTCTAATAAAACTAGTTATAGTATATATTTTGTTATCTTTTCTTTTCTTATCACATTATAGACTATGTGTCTTGGTGATTTTATGAAACCAAATTAGGAAATGTCATGTATGTGCAAGGACTCTCTTCCCATTTAAAAAAAAAATTGTAAATTGTTTTTTTTTCAAAGAATATTAGATATATAGAATTTTTTTATTTTTTTGTTTGTACGGAATGTAAGTAAACATCAACTTTTGAAATGAATGAAAACATTTTCCATGGCTATATAAGAAGATATTAAGCATTTCTATACAAAATACATGAAAGAACTCCTCTTGGGGTCTCTCTCTTTGTAAACATATAATTACTAAATGTATTTTCATTTTTTTTCTTCATATAATGAAACGTACTCATTAACAACAACACATTTGGATAACGTACTTTTGTATTCGTTATCAAATAGTGTGTTAGGACCTAACTATGTAAACCACATAGTTATACAGGGTTTTAACAATGAAATATATCTTATCCAATGTTATCTGACAGCCAAGATAACATTGGATATTGGACAGCTATGACTTCTTCTGCACATCCTTTATATCAAACTGGACAGCAATGATATAATGATCAAACCAAAGACAAATCATATAAATCAATGTATTTATAAACAAAAGGATCATTACATAATCATCAAGCACAAATCCTTGTCTCCTAATCCTGCAAACTCTAAAGACTTAGCCTGACAGCTAAGGTTCTCAACAGCAGAGGTCTCAACCCTCTGACAGCTATGATCTTCAACATCATCAACAATGAAGTATTCATGTGATGATCAAGATGTGCCTTGCCCAATCTCTCCCCTCAGATATTGCCAGCTCATATCCATGAAGATCACAACAAATGGTTGCAGATTACAGCCTGGAATTATCCAGTCACCAAAGTTCTAAATGCAAACACTATTCCACCCATGTGCATTTACTCCTTTGTCTCCTCCAACGACTATATTCCAACCTATAAAATCTGAAGACAATGCTCTAATACATACAATCTTTACACCCTCTTCTTCAACCTTCCACACCTGCAACCCCGGCAACCAACAATCAAAACAAACTGAGACACTTGTAACTGAATTCAGGTGTATAAACTAAAGTTGTAAATCACTTAAGACTGACTTTAAGTGGTATTGTAAATTGCTTCGTGACAAGCAATCTCCCTAATAAATTTGTACTTATTAGGAAGAGGAAGTTCAAGGAACTTGCCTATCCAATCCTTTGTAAATCTTAAAGGGAACTAGATTTAAGTGGATTGATCTCACTTGTCAAGGTTGACAGTGAGGGTGGACGTAGGAGGAGTGAACTCTGAACCACCTTAAAATTCCTTGTGTTCATTTGGTATTATCACACAACACACACACACATCTACATACACTTACACCATTTACCTATCATTACATTATTTCAACACTTATTATTCCGCTGCACATTTATCACTTGCCTTTTAAACCGGTTAATATCGACAGCTAAGATTTCACCTCAGCTGTCAAACCTTAACTGCCTAACCTTTCAATCTGATTTAAGCAAACAGGACCTTTCAATTGGTATCAGAGCTTGTCTTCACACACAAAAGTCTAACAACTTGTGAAGGATCAATTACCAACCCACCATGCCTCAACCAAGGAGAAATAATGAGAAAGACATTCCCCACATTGATGACTGTGGATCCTTTGAAATCTATGCTTCAAAAATCAAAACCTACCTTGATGCAAACAGTATCTGGAACTGGTATGTTCTAGAAAATGAAGTCACACCTTACTGCCACTATAGATTCAAATGTTGGTGGAAGCAAAAACAAATCCCCTGAGTTCTGGACTGAATCAGATAGGCAACTAATCAGTGCTAATCTCAAAGTCAAAAACATACTCCAAAAGAGTGTAAATGACTCCCTAGCACAAGAAATTGCCAAAGAACCAACTGCAAAGTCTGCATGGGAACTTATCCATACCAAATTCCAGAAACACACCAGTGTTAGAACACAAAACCTGTACAATCTTCTTAGACAACTTGACAAATTTAAGTTCTACCCTGGTGAAAAAGTGAGTGCTGCAAAACCAAGGTTTGAAGATGCAGTCGAGATCCATTCTTGATCATGGAAAAACTTTTGAGAACCAAGATCTGTGTCTCAAAATATATTCCAACCTTCCCCAAGAATATGAGAAGGTAGCCCTACCAATAAGAGAAAGTGCAGAATGGAGCACCATGACTGTTGAACAATACTTTGGTAAGCTTGAAGCTTATGAACTGGAAGGAATGATAAAACTTCAACCAGTTCCCTCCATTTCAAAACCCTTGCCTTAGCTGCCCAAGAAACCACTCATAAACCCATCACTCAACAAGACATTGATTCCATGGTTCTCAATTCCCTTCAAAAACTTAGCCTACCCTCAAACAACCTATCTCAAGGAGACCTTCCAAGTCTCATATCCATGGCTGTCAGAAATACCTTGAGAGCACATAAAAAGTCCTTTGAGAGAACTTATAGCCCATCCACTTCTAAACAAGAGAACCCCAAAAAGAAAGTTGAATGCTTCAATTGCAAGAAGCTTGGTCATTATTGTTCTGACTGTCCTGAACCAAGAAAACCAAAGAACAATCAGACAGCTAAGAAATTCTCCTACTCCAAGGAAATTATTCATAGCTCAGGATGTAGCTGCTACAACTGCACAAAGAAGAAAAATGAGAGGAACAAAGAGCAAGTGCTGATTGCTGACTCATCCAAGTTCAGTGATGAGGTGTTTGATTTCACTGATTCTGATGATGAAGGAGAAGAAGCAATGATATGCCTAATGGCAAGAGATGATGAAGATTCAGACAATGAAGAAGACCTTGAAGCCTTAGCTGTTGCTGAAGAACTAAAGCAGGTACCACAGTTTAACTCTTTAAATAATGAAGAATTTAAACAATTAATTAGTACTCTTTTAATTCAAATAAAAAGGCACCAAACTGGCTTTGCTTCATTGCTCACTGATAACCTATCCCAAAGTAAAACCATTGATAGCCTTGAAAGAGCCAACCAAGGATTGAAAGTTCAAAATCTTATGCTTGAAAAAGCTAATGAAGAGCTGACAGCTAAGAATTCCAAACTTCTGGAAACCAACCAAATAAACATCAACCTTGAAAAGGAAAATGAATCTCTTAGAAAGAAGTTTGAGTCCTGGAACAACTCAGGAAAAACCTTGACTCTTTGTAGCTACAACCTAAGACACCCAGGTGATAAATCAGGGATTGGAGCCAATAATCCTACTATGAAAACCTATACCCCTCTCACTGATGAAAGGGCTATTGACAAGATGGTTCTAGAAAGCATGAACTATGTCAAAGCCCAAGAAAATGTCTATCCTATTCAAACTAAGGAAGACTTCAAGAAGAAGGGAAAAATGGATGAAGCTAGCTCAAGTCACAATGATGAAACAACTCAAACTAGCTCAAGTCACAATGATGAAACAACTCAAGCTAGTCCCTCTCTCACTGATGAAACTCATATAGCTAGCTCAAGTCAATCAAAAGGCAAAGGAAAACAAGAAAACAAAGGTAATTACATTTGGCAAAAGAAAGGAATCAAGGAGCAAGTGAAGAAGAACCAGCACAAAGCCAATGGACAGCAGAGATCTCCCAGACAACCAAGATCTCCTAGACAGCCAAGATAACCCAGAAAGCCAAGATATGGTGGACAGCAGAGGTCTCCTAGTTAGCAAAGATTCTTCAACCATCACTCATACTCCAAACAACAAAGACCCAACTGGCCATACTCAAATGGAAGAAGTCATGCCAGTCAAAATACCTCCCCTAGATCATCTTACTCAAACAGCTCCCAAAACCATACTCAGTTTCACCACCAAAACCAATTCTTTTCTCCCAACCAGTTTCCTAACCAATCCCAACCTATTGCTCCTACACCCTATATATTGCAAATCATGGTATACTATAATGTCCTAAACTAGTATTTTGGAAAGAGGACAATGAACAAAGCTAGGGTACCAAAGAAATTCTAATCCTTTGGACCCAAAAGAATAAAGGGTACCATAAATTTATTTTTCTGTTTTGTAGGAACCTAGGAAAGGAATATGGTACTTGGATAGTGGATGCAGCAGGCATATGACCTTCAACAAGGAGTGGTTGCAACAATATGTCCCTAAAAATGGTCCAAATGTAACTTTTGGTGATAACTCTCAAGCCAAAATCAAAGGATCAGGAAACCTTGTTACTAAAGATATTATTTTCACTAATGTGTCTTATGTAGAGGGTCTCAAGCACAATTTGATTCGCCTTAGTCAAATTTGTGATAAGGGATATCATGTTGTATGTTCCAAAAACCACTGCACTGTCAAAGATGTCAACAACAAATCAATTCTCTCTGGAATCAGAAAAGGCAACCTCTACTGTCTAAACCTGAAAGTTGTGGAATCATCAGATGCCCATTGCCTACTCACCTTTAGTCAATCTGATATGTCATGGTTATGACACAAAAGATTGGCCCACCTCAACCTCAAAAGTATCTCCAAATTAGCCAACTCAAACCTAGTAAAAGGCCTACCCAAAATACCCTTCAAAATGGACAAATTGTGCAAAGCCAGTCAATGTGAAAAGCAAAAGAAAACCTCCTTCTCTGCCAAAACCAGATTGGATACCTACAAACCTCTCCAATTACTTCACATGGATCTTTTTGGCCCAATCAGAACCAGATCTCTTGGTGGAAAGAGATACTCTCTAGTGGTAGTTGATGACTACACTAGATTTACTTGGATCATCCTCCTTGAATCAAAAAGGGAAACCTTAGAACAGCTAGTCAAACTATTCAACAAAATTCAGAATCAAAAGGGTTTATCCATTATCCATTATCAGATCTGATCATGGTAAAGAATTTGAAAACACAGGTGTTGAAGAATATTGTGATCAAAAAGGGATTGAGCACAACTTCTCTGCTCCTAGAACACCACAGCAAAATGGAGTTGCTGAAAGGAAGAACAGAACAATCTGTGAAGCAGCAAGAACTATGCTGTCAGAGAACAACCTTCCTAAGTATTTTTGGGGAGAAGCTGTCACCACTGCTGTGTATGTCCAGAACAAGACCCTCATCAACATGTTTCTCTCAAAGACTCCATATGAGCTATGGAATGGTAGAACACCAACCATTTCATATTTCCATGGCTTTGGAAGTAGATGCTTTATAGACAACAATGGGAAAAACAACCTTGATAAGTTTGATTCAAAAAGTGATGAAGGAATCTTCATTGGATACTCCAATACCAGCAAAGCATACAGAGTTTACAACAAAAGAAGACTTGTTATGGAAGAATCAATACATGTTGACTTTGATGAAAACAATGATCAAAACCACACTGAATTGTGTGATTTTGATGAAGCTGTTGGAAATTCAGATAATCTACCTGAAGTATCTCCTGTTCATGACCCCTCAAACCTCATTCCTGAAGAAGATTCACCTTCCCTACCCTACATGGTGCCCAAAGATACCATTCAACAACCTATTGGGTCTGACAACCAAGAATCCCTTCCCAACAGCAAAGGTGCATCTGACAGCCATGATGCACCTAACAGCTCACCTTTAACCAGCCATCAAAATCCTCTTTAAAATGACCCATTCAACCTTGTTGCAACACAATTCCCTCAATTCCTCAACCTGAAACCATTACCCATACCATCCCTCCAAAAAAAAAAACATTGTTATTGACCTTCCAATACATAAGATGGATATCCCTCCAAACATGCCTTTCTATGACTCTTTAATGAGTGCCTTCATCTCTCAAATTGAACCCAAAAAGATCAATGAAGCCCTTCAAGACCCAGATTGGATTGAAGCAATGGAAGAAGAACTGGAACAATTTGAAAGAAACAAAGTTTGGAAGCTTGTTCCCAAACCTAAAAACTAAACTGTCATTGGGACAAGATGGTTTTTTAGAAATAAGATGAATGAAGAAGGCCTGGTGATTAGAAGCAAAGCCATATTAGTGGCTCAAGGGTACAGACAAGAAGAAGGAATTGACTATGATGAGACATTTGCACCTGTTGCAAGACTGGAAGCTATAAGGCTATTCCTTACCTATGCTTCATTCAAGAAGATGAAAGTGTTCCAAATGGATGTCAAAAGTGCCTTCCTAAATGGAATTTTGAATGAAAAAGTCTTTGTATCTCAACCCCTTGGTTTTGAGCATCCAAAATTCCCAGACCATGCATATAAGTTGGACAAAGCCTTGTATGGGCTTAAGCAAGCACCTAGGGCCTGGTATGATACCCTATCCAAATACCTTCTTGGTAAAGGATTTATCAAGGGCCATATTGATAACACTTTGTTTATCAAGAAATATGGAGAAGATCAGCTACTTATCCAAGTTTATGTTGATGACATTATTTTTGGGTCATCAAATGAAGATTTGTGTACTGAATTTGGTGAAATTATGAAGAATCAATTTGAGATGATCATGATTGGTGAGCTCAAATTCTTCCTAGGTCTTCAAGTCAAGCAAATGAAGGAAGGTATCTTCATTAATCAAGCCAAATATACAAGGGATATGATCAAAAAGTTTGACATGCAAACGGCTTCCCCTGCTAGAACTCCTTTGTCAACCACAACCAAACTCCATGTTGATCCTGATGGTCAACGTGTGAATCCAACACTTTACAGAAGCTACATTGGATCACTCCTATATGTGACAGTTTCAAGACCTGATATCATGTTTAGTGTCTGCCTTTGTGCAAGATTCCAAGCCAATCCTAAAGAGTCTCACCTCTCTGCTGTCAAGAGAATCCTGAGATATTTGAAAGGAACTCCTGATTATAGCTTGTGGTATCCTTCTGAATCACCCTTCTCCCTTATTGGCTTCACTGATTCAGACTATGCTGGATGCAATCTAGATAGAAAATCCACAAGTGGTGGTTGCCAATTTATTGGATCAAGAATAATTTCCTGGTCTAGTAAGAAGCAAACATCAGTAGCTACCTCAACAGCTGAGGCTGAATACATTGATGCTGGTTTGAGTTGTTCACAAATTCTCTATCTTAAAAGTCAACTTCAAGACTTTGGGATGGACATGTCAAATATTCCCATCCTTTGTGACAATTCCAGTACCATTGCCATGACACCCTGTCCAACATTCCAAAACCAAGCACATTGAAGTTAGGCATCACTTCATAAGAGATCATGTAGAAAAGGGAAATATCAACTTGGCCAAAGTATGCACTGAGGATAATGTCTCTTATATCCTAACAAAGGCTATGGATGAAAGAGATTTGAGATGCTAAGAGCAATGTTAGGAATGATTAACTTGCCAAAGTAAAGATCTTTATTCATTAAAAGGGAAAAACATTACATATGGTTGCTGTCAACATTATGGAATCTGACAGCTAACCTTTTCCTTATACTAAAACCTCATTTATTCAAAGCCAAACACATTACCATCAAACACACATGTCATTCAAAACAACAAAACAAAACACGCAGTGCCAAAAGCTTCTCAATATCCTCCCTCTTTCACAGTTATGTCTCTCACAGACTCTGACAGCTAAGAATTCTCCTCTTAACTGTTCTTTGGAAAATCATAAATTTCCTCATCCATGAACCCATATTCATTGTAGAGAACATCAGGAGCCCTATAAACATTGTCTTTAATCTCCCCATACCTCTCTAACCACACTGGGTGCCTCTGCATGAAAGGATCAATTGCTGATGTTGAGAATTGTAAAGAAGGACAGACTCTTCTTGGCCACCATTCCTCCACAGCATCATAAGGAGGATAATCCTTCAATGGAGAGACAAAGCTGAATGTCCCTGATGTGTTAGCACTCTCCTGAGAAATGACTGCTTGATCTGATTGAGGACCCACACTTTCTTCCTCATTCATAGCAGCTGGACTCAAACACTTGAGAAACTGAGAGAACAGTCTCATGTAAGCTTTGGAAGGAGAACTCTGCACCCCTGCAAAGTTGTCACCAGTTCCCTCTAGAACTGCTTAACTTAGTGTAAGTGAATCCCTTAGGACAGTTGTGAATTCCTTGACAGCTAAGAAATAAGGTTGACCAATTGGTATGTAAACCTTAATCCTTTCTTTGTTATCAAGCTTCACTAGCTCTCCCAGTGTATAAACTCTCTCCACCTCTACCCCAACATGCCTACTTGACTCACCCTTCCTCCCTTTATCAAACAGCTTAACCTTAGCTGTCTGATCATCATGACTCTCACAAACCAACTTACCCTTTCCCTTGTCCCTAGCTACCTCTTCTAATCTATTTCACTCACCCACCAATAAAGCTAGCCTTTCCTCCTCCCAAAACTTCTTTTTCATCTCTCTCTCTCTCAACTCTTCTTCCTTTTGTGGATCATCAATTGGCAATTGATCCACTTCCTGTGTTAAAGCATTATCTGTTTGAATTTGATATGACCTAAACTCTCTCTCAAACCTTTCCTCCCTTGTTTCCTCAACCCTTGGACTTTGAAAAACCAGTTTCTTTGCTGTCTTAGCCATTTTGCTAGGACTGAACATTGAAACCAATCTTCCCATTTACTATGTGTCTGAATTGGATTGTATAAATCTTACAATCTGATACATTTCCTTTTATAGACAATTTTTACTTCAGTTCACATAGTAGCAATGATCACTCAAAATAGCTTTGGCCAGTCATCAAGTCTGACAGCTATGATTTGATGTTCATGCAAACTCGAGGATTATGGGAACTTGCGACTAACATTTATTCATTTATTGCACTGATAATTCCCTCTGAAAATACGCCTCTCTGTACGGCCTTTATTCCCATGTTTTATGGGAGTTACAGCACGTAATGAGTGGGGGGACAAAAAGCACTATTCATGAACAATCTCTCTCTTAAATGCCCATTTTTAACCGTTGCAGTAACCCACGTATTAGCCGTTAAACTACACAAATTCCCACCTCTATTACCATTTAACCTTGCGAAATTAACCCATCTTCATTCAAACACTCTTCTTCCTTCCAATTCATTCCTTGATTCACTTTGTTCTTTCGAAACCCTAAGTCTCTGTTTCATTCAAACATGTCATACCCTGACGCTCATGTATATTTCATCAAACCAGAGTTTTATGAGCATGAGGTTGGTGCTCTCATCAAAGAACTTTTGGATGCCAATCATCTTTGCAACATGATGGAAGCTCAACCCCCCATCTATGAGAAACTTTTCAGAGAGATTTATATGAGAGGAGACAGACAGCTCACTGGAACCATAAGAATCAACATTGAAGGAACAGAGATTACAGTGTCACCCAAAATTGATCAAAGATTTACAACATCCCAATCAAAAATGGAATGCTCAGCAATCTTTGGGACAGAAAAGACAAAACCTTGGAACCTTTCTACAAAAGATTCTTTGACAAACCCAGTTGCAACTTTGAATTGGTTCAGGACAAACCAATAAAAAAAAGGGCCCTTATTTATTCAAATCAACCCTAATGGATATTGTTATCAAAGGGTTTGATGGAAAACAATCATCCTTTGACCAAATTAGTCCAAATGAATGGAAGCAAGCCCTCAGTTTGTTGACCAAAGAGGTAAACTGGAGTGTTGCCTTACTACACAACTTACAACTTGCCACATCTCCCACACCTTGGAAATTCAAGAAGCAAACCCCAAGGATGAACAATTTCAGATTCATGAATGGAATCCTTCATCAACTAATCCCAAGTTTGAATCCTCCCCTGAAAGATGAATGGCTTGTATCTACAACCCTAGTGCCAACCAGAAACTTCAACTTGAGTACATTCAGACTCAAGAGTAAGAAAAGGTTGGAGCTTGAGGACAGCTCTGAGAACTTTGATGAAGCTTCTCAAAGACTGAAAGAGAAGGCTGAGGAAGATATGAAGCTATGGATGTCATTGACACACATGGTCAATGACAAGAGATCTAAAAGAAAGCATGACAAGGGTGTCATAATCAAAGAAAGTAGTCAACAGATCTCTCCTAGCAAGATCAAGAGAAGGATCAGTCAAGCTACCATGAAGAAAACTGGTAAAGGAAAGAAGCTCCTCCAAGAAAAGAAGCTTCCCAAGGGAAAGAAAGCACAAAAAGTGATTGAGTAAGTTGCTGAGCAAGAAAGCACTCAAATTTCTGACAAAGGAAAGCAGATTACTGAGGAACAACAAGCTGATAGTGAAGAAACCCAATCAGATCCCATCTTCAAAGCTATTGATGAGTATGCTGGTGAAGAAGAAGAAAGCCATGATAGTGAGTATGATGAGAATATGAGAAGAGCTGTTGCTGAGTCTCTGATGGAAGTGAGAACAACTAAGGTTGGACAGTCATCTGGGACAGCTATGGAAGACTTCACTCTGACAGCTAAGGTTCCTTCAGTTGCTGAGATCCCATCTAAGGTAACTCCTACCCCTTCTCCATCTCTCAAAACTTTCTCTAGGAAAAGAAAAAGTGACCTAGATGCTCCTCCATCCAAAAAACTCAAACCCAATACTCCTCAACCCTCTTCATCCAAAGACCAATCCAGTTCTCGTCATGACTCTGTAGCTCAAGGTATCCTCAACCTCAATCCCTCTAACATTAGTCCAAATGAGCCTAGTGTTGAAAAAGAAAGGGGGAATAGCCCTGGCTCTGAAAAAGATAAGCCTCAGTTAAGGGGGAACAGCAGTCCTCATTCTCCCATTCTGACAGCTATGCCTTTCTCTGGTCATTCCTCACCCATTTCAAGCCCCTCAGATCCTTCTCCCATTTCTAATAACATCCTTAAAGCCTCTGAAGGACTATCTTTAGAAGGAAGACCTGAGTATCTCCCTGCTGTTCTTCATTACTTGAGATCCCTGTTAACTGAGAAAGATGTTCAAAAAGCCCTGGATTTAATCAAAACCAGAGATATGGCCAAGAAAGCAAGCATGCCTGAACCTGAACCTCAATTCAAACCTGTTGAAACCATTCAAACCCAAGAAACACATGATCCTACACCTGATTCTGAATCCCAACCTAAACCTATTGAACCAATTCAAACCCAAGAAATACCTGATCCTACCCCTGATTCTGAAGCCCAACCTAAACCTGTTGAAGCTACTGAAACCCAAGAAACACATGACCCTACTCTTGATTCTGAAATCCTTCCAACCTGTGAACCTTGGATTTTGGATTGTGATATTGAATTTTCCTTCCCCTCTATCATGGCTGCCCACCAAAGATTGAAGGAGATTACCCACTTTCCTGAGATTGCCAATCCCAGCTTAATCCCCAATCCTTGGCTGTTAAGCAAAAATTCCATTATGATTCATGCAAGGAATAGGTGTGGCCTTATTATGTTTGCCCATGAGGAATGGAAGAAATACAGAATAGCTCTCCCAAACTCCTTCTTTCACAAAGCCCCCAAATTACCAAATTTCATGGATATTTCAACCATCATTGATTGGGAAATTCTGTTCTCCCAACTTCTGCCATCCAACATCAATGAATGCATCTATATGCCCTCATCTCTTGTTTATGCCCTTTGCATTGAACTTGCCAAAGAGATGTACTGGAGAATCTATCTCAATAAAGCCTCAATCATGGCTGTCATTGCAAAACCAAACCTGACAGCTGTGTTTCCCCCTACCTCTTCAGTACCTCCTTCCTTCATCCCCCTAAACACTAGATCTCTCCAAGCCAATCTTCCTCCAACCTTTAACCCTTCAACCTATGTGCCTCCTTACCATGTGACCATCTCAGATATGTAGAGATTCACTAGGTCAATGATAACCAAAATGAGACATATTTTGGAAGTCTCAACTGGATCCAAGTCTGATAAGAAGGAATCCAAAGGGAAAGCTGTTGAGTCTGAGGAAGAAGCTGTCAACCTAGGAAAGAGAGCCTCTGGTGCTACTCCCAATGTTGTTTTGTCTAGTGATGATGAAGATGATGCTCCAGTGAAGCAACAACATCAGTTTCAACCCTCCACTGTTCTCACTGTCTCAACAAATCCACCTCTACATCCAGCTCAACAACCCATCTCTCTACAAACAAACCCCTTCTTCTCTAACCTATTTGCAGGAACTAGAGGTCAAAGCTCAAAACCAAAGAAGGCTCCCAAATGGGGTAATCTGAGATTAAGAGATGATGAAGAGCCTCTATCCAAAGGTGTTCTCAAGGAGAGGCAAGACCAAACCTTCACCTATGATGATGAGATGAGCTGGGAATGGAACATTGAAATGTATTACAGAGGTGTTGATGAGAAGATGAAAAAGGTGTTGCTAATAGAAAGAGCTGAGATCCTTGAAGCCAGAAGAGAAAGAGATGAATTTTCTGATTAGAAATTTTTTTTCTTTTTTTTTGATAAGTCTTTTAAACCCTACCTTTATTTTCCTGCTTTAAAACAATTGTTATTTTGGATAATTTGTTTGTTTTAAACTCTTATGATTGAATCAAGAAGGTCTGTTCTATCTTCATTGGTATATTAAATTCTTGAGTATCTTCCAGGTTATATCTTTTAGTAGATATATTACTTTGTCAAAAAGGGGGAAATTGTTAGGACCTAACTATGTAAACCACATAGTTATACAGGGTTTTGACAATGAAATATATCTTATCCAATGTTATATGACAGCCAAGATAACATTGGATATTGGATAGCTATGACTTCTTCTGCACATCCTTTATATCAAACTGGACAGCAATGATATAATGATCAAACCAAAGACAAATCATATAAATCAATGTATTTATATACAAAAGGATCATTACATAATCATCAAGCACAAATCCTTGTCTCCTAATCCTGCAAACTCTAAAGACTTAGCCTGACAGCTAAGGTTCTCAACAGCAGAGGTCTCAACCCTCTGACAGCTATGATCTTCAACATCATCAACAATGAAGTATTCCTGTGATGATCAAGATGTGCCTTGCCCAATCTCTCCCCTCAGATATTGCCAGCTCATATCCATGAAGATCACAACAAATGGTTGCAGACTGACCTAGAATTATCCAGTCACCAAAGCTCTAAATGGAAACACTATTCCACCCATGTGCATTTACTCCTTTGTCTCCTCCAATGGCTATATTCCAGCCTATAAAAGGAAACCCTCAAAGCTGAAGACAATGCTCCAATACACACAATCTTTACACCCTCTTCTTCAACCTTCCACACCTGCAAACCATGCAACCAACAATCAAAACAAACTGAGATACTTGTAACTGAATTCAGGTGTATAAACTAAAGTTGTAAATCACTTAAGACTGACTTTAAGTGGTATTGTAAATTGCTTCATGACAAGCAATCTCCCTAATAGACTGTACTTATTAGGAAGAGGAAGTTCAAGGAACTTGCCTATCCAATCCTTTGTAAATCTTAAAGGGAACTAGATTTAAGTGGATTGATCTCACTTGTCAAGGTTGACAGTGAGGGTGGATGTAGGAGGAGTGAACTCTGAACCACCTTAAAATTCCTTGTGTTCATTTGGTATTATCACACAACACACGCACACATCTACACACACTTACACCATTTACTTGTCTTTACATTATTTTCAACACTTATTATTCCGCTGCACATTTATCACTTGCCTTTTAAACCAGTTAATATCTGACAGCTAAGATTTTACCTCAGCTGTCAAACCTTAAGTGCCTAACCTTTCAATCTAATTTAAGCAAACAGGACCTTTCATAGTGCAACAAACTTCTCTTCCAAAATTTATATTTAGAAATGTTTAATTTTCTTGTCATTAAAAATTTTCTTAGTTAGTTAATCTTATCCCTTTCAAATAAATGTCTTTCAATAAAATTTCGAATCCAAAATTAAATCTTGTCTAGATACTATTTTCAAAAACAAAATGTATGATAAGGTTTAGAAGGAATCATATATAAATAACTCGCAATTAAAACAACAAAATCAAAAGGTGTTAAGAAGTCTCGGGCTTCCATTCAAGAACAGTCTTCCGAGGCTCCAAGTCCCCAGACTTCCTGTCTTTCGAGACTCCAAGTCCCCAGACTTCTAGTCTTCCGAGACTCTAGTCCTCTGGGCTCAATCCTCGATCCAAGCTTCTAGCCAATCTTTTGAGCTTCTAGCTTCGGCCATAAATATATACTTAAGACAGCATCTTCCAAGATCATACTCCTCGCGCCGACCATAAATAATAATTACTCAGAGTAGGGGGCTACTGATGAACCTTGACTTTTTGGGATATATTTATTCATACACTTATACACATAGTTCTATACAAACATATATACATATACCAAATATATACGGTAGGACCTCCCAAAATACCCACCACACACTTACTCCCCTATGTAAACTACGAACCTCCTCATGGTGAAGGTATTCTCTCATCTACTCTCTCTCTCTCTCTCTCTCTTTCTCTATAAGACTCTCTCTAGAGCTCTCCATCATGTTTACTCAAATGAACGCATACTTACTCTTACACCCGAGGGTTATAGCGGGGCAACCCCCTGCACCCCTAACGGTGCTATTTTGCAGATCTTGCCTGAGGTGCGACGTGTTTTCTACAAACTTTGCCACCCCGGGTTGTGGCGTCATTAGTTATGATATCTTTTTGCACGCTCTTCCCATTTCAAAAAAAAATTAAAACTATTTTTTTTCAAAGTATATTAGATATATAGAAAAAAATTGTTTTTGGTATAAGCCATGAAAGTAAACATCGACTTTCGAAATGAAAAAAAAAACATTTTCCGCAACTATATAAGAAAATAGTAAACAATCATATACAAAATACATGAAAGAACTCCTCTTGGGGTTATCTCTTTTTGTATGACATGTAGTTGTTGCCATATTTATAATATTTAGGTTATTCTTGAAGGGGCTTAAGAATAAGGGAAATGAGACTGGAGGAGCATATCTAGGTATTGTGTGTTAACCAGAACCCCTACTCAAATAACCTTAGTCTCCGATGAACACCGCCGCCGTAGCATTCGATCATGACACCAACTTCTCCACCACCACCATTATTGCTTCGGCACCACCAACTGAATGCAAGAATCTCGAGCAAGTTGAAAAGCCACTTCCTCCTCATAATGCAATTCCTTATAACAACATGATCAGTTCTATCAACAATCTACAAGAACCCCATCCTTATTTTAGCCATCATATCTCAACTTTTTCATCACCAATAACCACCACCGCCACCTCTACATTGTCCATGACTCAGATGATAGCAATGACACAATCTTCTAATTATGAGTCTTCCTTATCTAACTCTTTTGCTTCACCAATAAAGGTTCTAAAGGACTTAATTGATGCTTCCAATATGGAGACCGAAGGATTGTTTTTAGTTTTTCTTATCTTATGCATGTCATTTTATTTTGTATTATCTTCAATTTTTATAGGGGATTTATTTTCCTTGTAATTTTGTACTTCATCATATCCTAAGTCTCGGTAGAATATGACTGGTTCATGTAGCATCAACTTCAATCTTATAGAATTTCTTTCATTGTATTATCTACTTAAACGGTATAAATTGAGATACGAACTTGGATCATGGCCGGGCAGAGCCCAATGGATTGGGCCCCAAAATATAATCCATACAAGTCTCAAATACGACAAAGGGAGTGGGATTTCTCTACCTTTGCTCGTCATGCTTCCTCGTCATTCCCACTATGTCGACCTAGACATAAAAGAGCGAATAATGACCAAGGCACATCAATTATAGCTCCTACTCGGTTATCAATAAAGTGAGGAAATGGGCTTCCCTATCCTTACCTCTCTCTTCCTCGACATCAACTCAGGCCGACTAAGCGTCATATGCCAAGGAGCATGCCTATAAGGCGCACATGCAGAATAATATCACCTAATCCTACTCAAACAATGATTGTGGGTAGTTATAATTCTCCTAGGATTGTAACCTCATCTCACACATTTTCTTATTCAGCAAGGAATCTACAAGGCTGTGCCTATGAATACAAGTCATAATTCACATTATTTTGTTAACAAATCTTTTGACTCAAAACTCTTGTCAATTGATTTCTCTCTCTAAACACAAATACTTACTCTCACGCCGTAGGGCCTTTGTCGGTGAAGCCCCGACTTAGTTTACTATAGGAGAAATGTTATATGGCTGGACGAACTTCCTTTAGCCTTGTGGGCAGTTTGCACAACCACCCGGGGCCAATCGGGGAAACCCCATTCACACTAACCTTTGATTCTAAGGCTATGGCATCAGCTGAGATGGCTATCCCTACGACAAGAAATTCAAACTATGATGAGCAAGTCAATAAGGTCAACAGGCTCCTATACTTAAACCTAGAAGATGAAAGAAGACTAGCTGCTTAGATGGGGATGGTGAACTACAAGCAAAGGACCAAAGTCTATCACGACAAATGGGGTCAATAAGAGAGTATTCCAAGTCGGAGATTGGGTAACAGAAAAATTGAAGCAACTGGCAGAAAGGCAGAACAAAACAAGTTCTCCCCAAACAGGGAAGGTCACTACATCATCACTCAAGTTATTAGAGAAGGGACCTACAGAATGAAGACCCCATATGGCCAAGAGTTGAAACATCCGTGGCATTCTAATAATCTACGAAAATATTATCATTAGTTAAAAGAATATTTTATGTAATAGATTAGTACTTGTTAGTCATTTTCTTTATTTTCAAGTAAAGTATATTGCAGTTTGATGTAATCAGTTTCATTTATTAAAGATTCAGTTTTTATTAAGTCAAATGACTAGCAAAGACAGATGACGAGGAGCCCTCCTCTGCATGAAGAAGTAAAACATCAAAAATTACCTAAGACTTATTACTGAACGACCTTCCTCTGCATGTTGAGGTAAAGCATTCAAAAACTACCTAAGACCTATGACGAATGACCTTCCTTGGGATAGAGAGGTAAAACATCTGAAAACTGCCTAATACCTATGATCGAACGACTCTCCTTAGTATAGAGAGGCAAACCCTCAAAATAACCTGAAGTATTATGCCGAGCAGCCTTCCTCAAATTAATAAACCGAACTGACAAATTATTTGTGTTTAGACCAAATGAGCTTCCTCGGTTTAAAATTAATTATGAACGATGAGGAAATCCTCCTCGGCTTCTCGGAGAAGTTGAATACATGGGCATGTATTTAACAAAGAATCATTTAACAAAGCATTCAAACAAACACAGTTCACATCAAAGCAGTAAAAAGTAACGACGAAGAAGGATTGAAGAAAGGCATTTCATTGATATAAGAAGTGAATTACAAAAGACATATTCTATTACAAATAAAAGAAATTACGAGTCCCTAAGCTTGATTGTCTCCCCTAAATAGCTCATCTTGATTGGCGGCAACATCAGGGATGATGACTTGATCAGCTTGAGGCTCCTCGATTTCCACCTTCTCGGCATCCTCCTACTCCTCGTCAGAAGCCTCCTCATCTTGTATCTTTTCTATCAAAGCATTAATATTTTGGGGATCAACTGGAGGGGGGACCCATGCATCTCGGCCTTCCCTAGAGTCCAGGGTGGCAATAACCTTGAGAGCATTCTCTAAAAAGGGCACCAAGTCATGAGCAGACCGGCCAAGGCCATCATAAACATCTTGACAGACAAGACGTGCAAGCATACCCACATCGGCTTTAAGAGATGGGTCCACCATGGCTCTTCTGGCTAAATGGAGGTAACCATCAGAGTACATGGTGGTCGTCTTATCAGCCAGAGCTTGTTTGAAGGCCGAGCTAGCCTTGAATTGGGAAATGGCCTCATCAATGTTAGAAGGCAAGCTTCCCTCCAAGAGCATATACCAGGCATCAGCTTCCTCAGCATTCTTTCCCAACTCAGCTTGAAGCCTCTCCACCTTGGCCTACCTAACTTTGCTGGCTTCTTCGGCTTTAGCCTGAGCCTCCTTGGCGGCCCCCTCAGCTCTCTTGGCCTTGGCCACTTTTTGCTCGTCGACCTAGGACCTCAGTGAATTGAGCAATTCCACCGCCTTAGCCAGGTCAGCCTTATTCTTTTCAATCTGGTGCCCAAGTATTTGCTCCAGATCGTCGGCGGCTTTCCTCTTGATGGCCTCATAGGCAGTAATCGTGGCAAGCTACAATGAAGAAAACAAAAATTATCAGCAAAAATTTACAATTATTACAAAATCGAGAAGGAAAAGGAAAATCGACGAGAAGGTTTACCTCGCTGAGTATGAGGCCTTTCCTGTTGGGCAAATGCTCCCTGCTCGGCTTAGCCTCTATTAATTGGTCAAGTAGTTCCTCGTCCATTGCACGATGGACCACAGGCCGGCCTAGCCTGAGCTTGGGGCCTTTTCTGACCAGCACGTCCAGACCCTTGATAGTTAGGTAGATGGCTAACCCCTTAGCTACCTGCTTGGCCTCATCATACATTTTCACGTGTCGAGCAGTGACCTCCTCTGAGGAAGATTCAGTAATTCTTTTGGAGGGAGGCTCCTCGAGCACGGTCTCTACCCTTTGCCATTTTTGGGCAGGGTTTCTTTCACCGGCGTCAGCCTCCACGGTCTCAGCTAGACCGGCTTGTCCTTGCGCCTCCTCGACATTAGGAGTTAGAGTTTGGGAACGCTGTCCCTCTTCAGTCTGGCCCCCTGCGGATCAATACCTTCCTCGGTGGAGGTAGCAGCACCCCCCACCGGCTTCAAGGGCAATGCACCAGTATCCTTAGTGGATAAAATGGTTTGACGATGAACAGCGTCATCCCGTCTCTTGTTTTGATCCGAGGAACATGACATCCTTCTCGTCAACTTCATTGCCTAGGGGTCAAGAATTTCCTCCGACATCTTCCTCTCTTGGTCGGCTATAAGGTCTACAAGGACGAGAGAGAACAGCTAATAAAACGACGAGGAAGAACAAAAACATAACAAAAATCATACAAGTACGAAAGACGGGAAAGAAAGGAAGTTACAGCCAACTACACCATCCTCGGCCAAACACCTATCCTTGTAAAGCTTGCATGTGTCACAATCATAAAGAAAAATGAAACCAGGATGCACCCTCCAGTCTGGAAATCTGTTACCCCTCACAATAGGAACCATAGGCACTAGGCCATCCATGGGGCCTGGCATGACACCGGCCTGAACGTAATACCTCTGATCGGTCTCCAGAGTGGACCAACATAGAGTTCCTACCTCGGCAAGTTTCCTTAGCCTCTCAATCAGCTGCCCACTCCACTCAGGCCTCTATACCTGCTCGGGCACACAGGGGTACTCTGAGGGAGAAGTAAACTCCCAGCCTTGTCGGCTCTCCACTCTGATGACATGGTTATTCCACCCAGACACCTTGCTTGACATGGGGTAAATGAGTTTGGGCTAGTTGGGTAGACGCAAATGTATATCCTAGGAGAACCAAGGAGTTCTTTCTAGGGTGTCTCTCCAGATCACGACCAATAAGCAAAATTCTAATAAAACTAGTTATAGTATATATTTTCTTATCTTTTCTTTTCTTTTCACATTATAGACTAAGTGGCTTGGTGATTTTATGGAACCAAATTAGGAAATGTCATTTGTGTGCAAGGACTCTCTTCCCATTTAAAAAAAATAAAAATTGTAAATTGTTTTTTTTTTCAAAGTATATTTAGATATATAGAAATTTTTTTTGTACGGAATGTAAGTAAACATCAACTTTTGAAATGAAAAAAAACATTTTCCATGGCTATATAAGAAGATATTAAGCATTTCTATACAAAATACATGAAAGAATTCCTCTTGGGGTTCTCTCTTTTTGTAAACATATAATTACTAAATGGATTTTCATATTTTTTTTCATCATATAATGCAACGTACTCATTAACAACAACACATATGGATAACGTACTTTTATACTCGTTATCAAATAGTGCAACAAACTTCTTTTTATTATGACGTCAACGAATTTGCTGGTGTGGCATTTCTATGTCAATGCCACGTTAGTGACACATCATCAAAATCACAATCAATGACGTGTCACTGATGTGGCGTCGTCATGGCAGTGCCTCGTTACTAGCTTCAATAGTAACAGAGTATGTATAAAAAAGTTTGTTGCATTATTTTATAAGAAATATAAAAATGCATTACCCATATTTGTCGTTAACGAGTTTGTTCCATTATTTGAAAACTAGGGTAAAGTACACTACGTATTTTAATAATTATTCCTTGTTCATTTGATCCATGACAAATATCCTCTAGGGAATATCTTGAACATAGTTTTAATAATAATAAGGGTATAAAATATTCACGACCATAAAAGAACATCGAAACTCAAATATCATAAATCTTAAATTTTAAATTTTAATTTATATTTTCACTTCATAATGAGTTGTTTTTAAAACAAAAATACATTAAATAAGATTTATATAAGGTGAAAGAAATTGAAATGTAGATCCCACGTTGTAGAAACTTGAAACCTATTTTGGCAATTTGTTTAAAGTTATATTTTCACAGTTACATAATAATAAGTGTAGCAGTTGATTTATCTATTTAAAAAAATACAGTATATTTTTTATTTGTGTAAGGATACATTGCACATATTCTATTTACATATTTAGAAATGTTCCATTTATTTTAGAACGAACAAAAAATCTCAACATTTATTATGAGAATGGAAGAAAAATTGGAAAATAATGAAAATAAGGGAAGTGTTGGAAAATAGAAATTTAACATGATCATAGAAATGAATTCAAGATAACTTGAGGAATTAATCATAATTTGGACATAAATGAATAGTGACCGTAGAGATTAATAGTACAAATTTTGTATTTAGAAATGTTTAATTTTCATATCATTAATAATTTTCCAAGTTAGTTAATCTTATCCCTTTCAAATAAATGTCTTTCAATAAAATTTCAAATCCAAAATTAAATCTTGTCTAGATACTATTTTCAAAAACAAAATGTACGGCAACGTTTAGAAATTATCAAATATAAATAACTCGCAATTAAAACAACAAAATCAAAAGGTGTTAAGAAGTCTCGGTCATCCATTCAAGAACAAACAAGAATGGAAGAATGGGAAGGTTTTCTACATGCACATAGATATGATTCCATTTTTAATTCCTCACCGCCGCAATTACATGAAGATCACATAGTGTGGAGTTTTGAAGAGAATAAGATATTCGAGGATTCTTTAGCCGAATTAGATCCTTCTTGTCCTAATTTCTTTGAGAATCTTGCTTCTAGGGTTCCTTTTAAAACAATTGAGCATGTCAAAACCCACTATCAAGCTCTGATAGATGATATAGAAATGATAGAAGCTTGTCTCATTGATCCACCCGAATATAAAGATAATAATCAAGGTGACTTAAAAGATACCGAAAATGGACAAGGAACATCTTCAAATCAGCAAATGGAAACGGATGGCCAGATTAATAGAAAGGGAGTCCCCTGGAATGAGGAAGAACACGGGTAGTTCTTTTCATGATAAATCTTTGAAAACAATATATTTTTTTTCCTAATTATTCACTCCCATTTTAGATTTTTGATTACTTTTAATATTTCTTTAGTTGTAAACTTCACAATGTAAGTTTATAAATTGGAGCATGACATCTAAAATTAATGCTTTATGCTTCAATATTCAAACTATAAAACATTTTTTCTGATTTTTTTTATTATGGCGGCGCAGTTAATAAGATCTTATATTAACTGTTTTTCATAGCACACTATATAGATTAGTTGGCTTGGTTATATTATGGAACCACAATAGGAAATTCCATATGTGTGTGCGCACACACTTATAAAAATGAAAAAAAAAAACTCATTTAAATAACTCAATATATATATATATATATATATATATATATATATATATATATATATATATATATATATATATATATATATATGTGTGTGTGTGTGTGTGTGTGTGTGTGTGTGTGTGTGTGTGTCTGTTGTTATTTTTTGTCTCTTTAGAAATTTAGCAGATATATTGTTTTTTTATATGAAATGCAAGTAAACATCAACTTTTGAAATGAAAGAATACAATTTTCAAGATTATATATGAAGATAGAAATTAAACATAAAAAATCAAAAGTACAAGAAATAATTCCTTTTGGGGTACTCTCTTTTTTATTTTTTATTTTATCTATGAGAATTTTTGGCCAGAGACAAGCCTTTCACAATGATAATTTCTCAAAAATACCATCTACGATTTTGGTTAATTCAATTTTATTGTTTGCTTTTGTAGGGATCTCAACAAAGTAAATGAATTAATTTGAGGATGACAACAAAAATTAATAGTTTTGCTTAGATTCAAATATAAGTCGCATTCTGTGAATGTATTTCTTAAAAAGGTCAGGTGTAGTAAACATATGCCTGGTTCTTTAAAATTTTTATATGCCTCTTCATTGCCATATTTTTTTAAAATTGCAATTAATATTTTTCTAAGATCATCTTTTTATTGGTGTCCTTTTCACGTTCTAGAGTAAGTGGCTTGTTAATTTTATGGAACGAAATTAGGAAATATTGAGTATATATGTGCATGCAAATGTACGCTCCTCCCATCTATAAAAAATGTATTTTTTCTTTTTTTTTTCAATAATCTATTTTAATTATTTTTCTGCATTGTAATATATATAACAAAACTTATTACTAGCAAACATCTACTTTTGATATGAAATAAAACATTTGCCAAGACTATATATGAAGATCGTAACATTTAAATTGTCTTTATCATATTTGTAGGTTGTTCTTGGGGGGAGTTAAGAAATACGGGAAGGGTGACTGGAGGAGCATATCTAGGTATTATGTGTTAACCAAAACCCCTACTCAGATAGCTAGTCATGCACAAAAGTATTATCGCCGACTCAAAAACTCAGTCCCAGTTGAACGCCGCCGCCCTAGCATTTACGACACCGCCATCACCACCACCACCGTTACTACTTCAGCGCCACCACCAGAATGCCAGAAATCCGAGCAAGTTGAAAACCCACTTCCTCCTAATGCAATTTCATATAACAACGTGCTCAATTCCAACGGTAATCAACAAGAACCCATTCTTATTTTAACCATCATATCTCCACTTTTCCATCACCAATGACCACCACAACCACCTCTGCATTGTCTATGACTCAGATGAAAACAATGACACAATCTTCTAATGCATCCTCATCATCGTCCTCTTTTGCTTCACCAACAAATTGGTTTTAAATGATTTGATGCTTCCAATATGGAGAATGAAGGGTTGTTTTTTCTTTCTGTCTTTTCTTTTGTTATGCATGTCTTTTTATTTTTTTAATTATCTTCTATTTTTGTAGGGGTTTATTTTTCATGGAATATTGTACTTCTTCTATATCCTAAGTCCAGGAGATGATGTAGGATATGAAATTAGATGACTAGTTTACGTAGCATCAACTTCAACCATATACTTAGAATAAAGAATTTATCCCTTAAATTTTCATCATAATATCCATAACATTAAATCATTATACTTTTAGAGGCACATGCCCATCAAGCAAAATTTGACCTATTTTATCTTATGTTCTTTATTTCTTTGTGTCTTATGTTTATTATTTATTTATTTTAAAAGAAGAATGATTACTTAATTTCATGAGGAAGAAAGAATGAGATGACAATCCACAACGTTTGGAGTCTCATTCTATATGGTTAGGTTAATACAGTTTAACCACCTTAAAACGCAATTGGCAGCAGCAATCGCAAATCCAACAACGGTAAATAGAACAAGCATCAAAATGAATGACGGTTTGCGCTTGGAACTATGGAGAGGCCGATAGGGTTAAGATCTTAAAGAAAAGAAATATGAAGCTAAAATTGTCGTTTAATACCGAAAATCTAACTCCTAAAACATCCAAATCGTCCAAACCCTCTCTTCTTACAATATTCGTCCAATACAAAATAAATGGTGGCACATGTTAAATAGTTGGATAAATAAATCTATTACAAAAGGTGAATGCATACAAAACAAATGAAATTTTGTCAAAAGTAAAAAAAATTATTTATTGAAATTATTTTATTATAAGATTTGACTGGGGATGGGAGCCATTAGTGACTTCCTAGAGCTGATACTTTGAATCAACTCATGTATACAATTTTCGTTCAAATCTGAGTTTGAACTTTTTAGACAAATCTTCTCAAAACTAGTATGATCTCACTTGCTCTTGTCGAAAAAAGAATAAGAAAAAATGCTGCATTTCACTTATCAAGTCAACTATTTCGTACATCAATTTAAGGCCTCAATAATAAAGGGTAGAAATTGCAATTCAAATATTTGTTTCCAAAAGTAAGTTCTGTATTTTTTATTAAAATTTAGAGAGAGAAAAAATAAATAGAGGCAAGGTAGGAAATCTAGGTTCACAAGAGCTAATTAGTTCTTGTGGAGCACCTATAAGTATATATTCTTTCTTTTATCTTTTTATAATAAAAATTAGTCAAATAATTAAGCAAAACCAAATTAAAGATGTTGAAGGGGCCTAAGAGTGTGGTACATTGCATAGTTTAGCTGTAGTTTTGCTTGATTAGTAATTTTTTAACCATTAGAAGTGTGCGATAAACAATAATTATTTTCAAAAGCTATAATCACTTCACTAACCGTTAAGCTTTTCGAAAAGTTGGTCGTTCTTATTTTCAAAAAGCTATTATTAACTAACTAACCATTGAGATTTTTTGAAAAATAAGCCGTTATTATTTTAAACTCACTAGCCGTTAGAGATTTTTGAGAAGTAACCATTATTTGTGACTTTTAGAGGTGATTAATGACTCTATAAATGACACACTGTGCATATCACAATAACTCAAAAACAAAAATATATTCTTGAGAGTTTATTTAAACATAAATTGCTCCCTACGTCTGATTGAATCCTAAAAGGATTCCCAACACCCTCTGTTCTTGTTCAAGTATTATTATGTCCTTGTTCAAGTATTAAGAGACCACCACGATCATTGTTCTTGGCATATCAGAAGAAACATGTCTCAGCTCAAAAGGTTAGTTTGTTTACTTTAATCCAATGAAATCATTTATTTCTCTATGTTGAAGTCTTGTAGATTTCCCTCTTTGCTTAATTTGGCTGGATAATTGAACTATTTTGTCCAAGTTTTACTATAGATGAGAAAGGGTTGAGTACATGGGCTAGTTGGGTAGACGCGAATGTAGATCCTAGGAGAACCAAGGAGTTCTTTCTAGGGTGTTTCTCCAGATCACGACTGTTAGGACCTAACTATGTAAGCCACATAGTTATAAAAGGTTTTGACAAAGAAATATATCATATGTTATCTGACAGCCAAGATAACATATGACCTTGGACAGCTAAGACCTCAAAATCAAATTGCATCTCTATTTATATCAACTGGACAGCTATGATTCAATCAACCTACAAAGATATCACTCAAAACCTCTCTTGTACATTAATGTATCTAAATTACATGTGTAGTATGATGTATTACATAAGGCCTAAACCTTCTAGATCAGAACTTAGCTCTGACAGCTAAGGTTCTCTCACAAAGAAGGTTTCACTCCTCAACGGCCTATGATCTTCAACATCAACGGCTATGAAGAATTCTGTGATGACCAAGATGTGCCTTGTCCAAATCTCTCCATACAGATGTTGCCAGCTCATCTCCATGAAGATCACATGCCTGGTTGCAGATTCCAGCTATTTTATTCTCCAGTCAACAAAGGCTCTAAATGCAACTCCAACATGCATTTACTCCCTTGTCTCCTTGTCTCCTCCAACGGCTATTTCCAAGCCTATAAAAAGGAACTCTCCAAGACTGAAGACCTCACCCCTTTTTACACACAACTTCTACAAACCTTGCATCCAAACCTTCTCAACTCCGCAACCAATAATCAAAACAATATTAAGACACTTGTAATCGATCTCGGGTGTATAAACCGATTTGTAAGAACCCCTTAAGACTGACTTTAAGTGGGTAGTGTGAATAGCTCAGTGTAGAGCTTGATCCCTAATAGACTGTACTTATTAGGAAGAGGAAGTTCGAGGAACTTGCCTATCCAATCCTTTGTAAATCTTAACGGGAACTAGATTTAAGTGGATTGATCTCACTTGTCAAGGTTGACAGTGAGGGTGGACGTAGGAGGAGTGAACTCTGAACCACCTTAAAATTCCTTGTGTTCAATTGGTATTATCACACAACACACACACACATATACACACACATACACTATTCACTTGTCTTTACCTTATTTCAAACACTTTTTATTCCGCTGCACATTTAACTCCAATCTTTAAAACCAGTTAACCTCTGACAGCTAAGATTTCACCTCAGCTGTCAAACCTTAACTGCCTAACCTTTAATTTGATCTAAGCAAACAGGACCTTTCAATTGGTATCAGAGCTTATCTTCACACATAAAAGTCTAAACAACTTGTGAAGGATCAACTACCAACCCACCATGCCTCAACCAAGAAGAAATAATGAGAAAGACATTCCCCACATTGATGACTGTGGATCATTTGAAATATATGCATCAAAAATCAAAACTTACCTTGATGCCAACAGTATCTGGAACTGGTATGCCCTTGAAAATGAAGTCACATATCCTGTATCTGTTGATACAAATGGTGGACATAGCAAAGTTAAATCTCGAATTCGGACTGATTGAAAAGGCAACTTGGTAGTGCTAACCTTAAAGTCAAGAACATACTCCAAAAGAGTGTCAATGACTCTCTTGCTCAAGAAATTGCCAAGGAGCCAACTGCAAAGGCTGCTTGGGAACTCATTCATACCAAGTTCCAAAAACACACTAGTGTTAGAACACAAAACCTATACAACCTTCTTAGACAACTTGACAACTTCAAATTCTACCCTGGTGAGAAAGTAAGTCTTTGCAAAACCAAGGTTTGAAGACTTGGTAAGATCCATTGCTGATCATGGTAAAACTTTTGAGAACCAAGACTTGTGTCTCAAAATATACTCCAACCTTCCTCAAGAATATGAGAAGGTAGCTTTGCCAATAAGAGAAGGCTCAGAATGGAGCACCATGACTCGTTGAACAATACTTTGGTAAACTTGAAGCCTATGAACTAGAAGGAATGATAAAACTTCAACTTTGTTCCCTCCATTTCACAAACTCTTGCCTTAGCCGCCCAAGAAACCACCCAAAAACCAATTACCCAACAAGATATTGATTCTATGGTTCTTCTCTCCCTCCAAAAAGTAAACCTTCCCTCAAATAACCTCTCCCAAGGAGATCTACCAAGCCTCATATCCATGGCCGTCGAAACACCTTGAGAGCACATAAGAAGTCCTTTGAGAGAAGCTATAGCCCATCCACCTCGATCAAGAGAACCCTAAAAGAAAGTTGAATGCTTCAACCGTAAGAAGCTTGGACATTACTCCTCCGATTGTCCCGAACCAAGGAAACCTAGGGAAAGTTAGACGGCTAAGAAATTCTCATACTCTAAAGAGATAATTCATAGTTCAAGATGCATCCGCTACAATTGCACAAAGAAGAAGAATGAGAAGAATAAAGAGCAAGTATTGATTGCCGACTCATCCAAGTTCGGTGATGAGGAATGTGAGTACAGTGACTACGAAAGTGAAGGAGAAGAAGCAATGATATGCTTGATGGTGGAGATGATGAAGACTCGAGACATTGAAGAGGATCTTGAAGCCTTAGCCGTTCTTTGAGGAACTAAAACAGTACCTCAATTCAATACCTTAAATAATGAAGAATTTAAACAATTAGTCGGTACTTTATTAATTCAAATAAAAAGACACCAAACCGGCTTTGCTTCATTGCTCACCGACAATCTATCCCAAAGTAAAACCATTGAGAACCTTGAAAAAGCCAATCAAGGTGCGAAAGTCCAAAACCTTATGCTTGAAAAAGCCAATGAAGAGCCGATGTACTATGAATTCCAAACTTCGGAAACCAACATCAATCTTGAAAAGGAAAATGAATCCTTCAAAAAGAAGTTTGAAACACGGAACAGACTCTGGAGAAGCCTTGACCCACTTTAGCTACAACCAAAGACACCCAAGTGACAAATCAGGAATTGGAGCTAACAATCCTACTATGTACACATATACCCCTCTTACTGATGAAAGGGAAATTGACAAGATGGTTCTTGAAAGCATGAACTATGTCAAAGCCCAAGAAAATGTTTATGCTATCCAAACCAAGGAAGATCTCAAGGAAAAAGGAAAAATGGATGAAGCTAGCTCCAGCCACACCGATGTATCAACTCCAGATAGCCCCACTCACACTGATAAAACTCATATAGCCATCCTAAAACAGTCAAAAGGAAACGGAGAACAAGCCAGCAAAGGTAAATACATATGGCAAAAGAAAGGAATCAAGGAGCAAATGAAGGAGAACCAACCAAGACATGGTGGACAGCAGAGGTCTCCTAGACAACCAAGACATGGTGGACAGCAGAGGTTTCCTAGACGGCCAAGATATGGTGAGCCGAGGTCTCCAAGAAAGCAAAGATTCTATGATCATCACTCATATGCCAAACCTCAAAGACCTAACTGGCCATTCTCTAATGGAAGAAACCATGCCCAACACAATACCTCCCCTAGATCATCTCATAATTCCCCAAGCCATTCTCAGTTTCATAACCAAAATCAATTCTCTTCTCCCAACCAATTTCTTAATCAAACCCAACCTATTGCTCCTACTCCCTATATGCTGCAAATCATGGGATATTATAATGCCCTAAACCAGTACTTTGGAAAGAGAGATATGAACAAAGCTAGGGTACCAAAGAAATTCTAATCCTTTGGACCCAAAAGAATAAAGGGTACCATAAATGTATTTTTTTGTTTTATAGGAACCTAGGAAAGGAATATGGTACTTGGACAGTGGATGCAGCAGGCACATGACTTACAACAAGGAGTGGCTACAACAATATGTCCCCAAAAATGGTCCAAATGTAACTTTTGGTGACAATTCTCAAGCCAAAGTCAAAGGATCAGGAAACCTTGTTACTAAAGATATTATTTTCACTAATATATCTTATGTAGAGGGTCTCAAGCACAATTTGATTAGCCTTAGTCAGATTTGTGATAAGGGATATCATGTTGTTTGTTCCAAAAACCACTGCACTGTCAAGGATGTCAACAACAAATCAATCCTCACTGGAATAAGAAAAGGCAACCTCTACTGTCTAAACCTAGAAATTGTGGATTCCTCAGATGCCCATTGCCTACTCTCCTTCAGTCAATCTGACATGTCTTGGTTATGGCACAAAAGATTAGCTCACCTAAACCTGAAAAGCATCTCAAAACTAGCCAACTCCAACCTAGTAAAAGGCCTACCCAAAATACCCTTCAAAAAGGACAAGTTATGCAAAGCTTGTCAATGTGGAAAACAAAAGAAAACCTCCTTCACTGCCAAAACCAGACTAGATACCTCTAAACCTCTTCAACTTCTTCACATGGACCTTTTTGGACCTATCAGAACTAGATCTCTTGGTGGAAAGAGATACTCTCTTGTTGTAGTTGATGACTACACTAGATTTACTTGGATCATCCTTCTTGAATCCAAATGAGATACTTTGGAACAACTTGTCAAATTGTTCAATAAAATTCAAAACCAAAAGGGTTTATCCATCATCAAAATTAGATCAGATCATGGTAAGGAATTTGAGAACACTGGTATTGAAGAATACTGTGATCAAAAAGGGATTGACCACAACTTTTCTGCTCCTAGAACTCCTCAGCAAAATGGAGTTGCAGAAAGAAAGAATAGAACAATTTGTGAGGCAGCAAGGTCTATGCTGTCAGAGCACAACCTTCCTAAATATTTTTGGGGTGAAGCAGTAACCACTGCTGTCTATGTTCAGAACAAGACCCTCGTCAACAAGTTTCACTCCAAGACTCCCTATGAACTTTGGAATGGAAGAACACCAACCATTTCATACTTCCATGGCTTTGGAAGTAGATGCTTCATACACAACAATGGGAAAAATAATCTTGACAAATTTGATTCAAAGAGTGATGAAGGAATTTTCCTTAGATACTCCAACACTAGCAAAGCCTATAGGGTTTACAACAAAAGAAGACTTGTTGTAGAGGAATCAATTCATGTAGACTTTGATGAAAATAATGACCAAAGTCACACTGAGCTATGTGATTTTGATGAAGCTGTGGGCAACTCAGATAACCTACCTGAGGTTTCTCCTGTTCATGACCCCTCATGTCTCATTCCTGAAGAAGATTCACCTTCCCTTCCTTATATAGTGCCCAAAGACACAAATAAACAATCAACTTTGCCTGACAGCCATGAATCCTCTCTCAACAAAGAAAGGTGCATCCGATGTACCATGATGCATCAACTAACCTTCCTTCATCCAATCATCAAAATCCCCTTGAAGAAGACCCTATCCAACCTGATAACAACTCCTCTCAATCAATTCCTCAACCTGCAATCATTACCCACATTATCCCTCCAAACAAAAACATCTATATAGATCTTCCTATACACAAAATGGACATACCACCTAACTTGCCTGTTCTTGACTCTCTAATGAGTGCCTTCATCTCCCAAATTGAACCCAAAATGATAAATGAAGCTCTTCAAGACCCAGACTGGATAGAAGCAATGGAGGAAGAATTAGAGCAATTTGAAAGAAACAAAGTTTGGAAGCTTGTTCCTAAGGCAAAGAACCAAACTGTCATTGGAACAAGATGGGTGTTTAGGAATAAAATGAATGAAGAGGGTGTTGTAGTAAGAAAGAAAGCTAGACTGGTTGCTCAAGGATACAGACAAGAAGAAGGTATTGACTATGATGAGACTTTTGCACCAGTTGCAAGACTTGAAGCTATAAGGCTATTTCTTGCCTATGCTTCATTTAAGAAGATGAAAGTGTTTCAAATGGATGTTAAGAGTGCATTTCTAAATGGAGTCCTAAATGAAAAGGTGTTTGTATCTCAACCTCCTGGATTTGAGCATCCCAAGTTTCCTGATCATGTATATAAATTGGACAAAGCACTATATGGGCTTAAACAAGCACCAAGAGCTTGGTATGACACCCTATCTAGATATCTCCTTGGTAAAGGATTTACCAAGGGCCATATTGATAACACTTTGCTTATCAAAAAATATGGAGATGATCAGTTGCTAATCCAAGTCTATGTTGATGACATCATTTTTGGATCATCAAATGAGGACTTGTGCACTGAATTTGGGAACATTATGAAGGACCAGTTTGAAATGAGCATGATTGGTGAGCTCACCTTCTTCTTGGGTCTTCAAGTCAAGCAAATGGAGGAAGGAATATTCATTAACCAAGCTAAATACACAAGGGATATGATCAAAAAGTTTGATATGCAATCTGCTTCACCTGTCAAAACTCCCTTGTCAACCACAACCAAACTTCATGCTGATCCTGATGGCCAAAGTGTAAATCCAACACTTTACAGAAGTTACATTGGATCCCTTCTCTATGTAACAGCTTCAAGACCTGACATTATGTTTAGTGTAAATCCCAAGGAGTCTCATCTCTCTGCTGTCAAGAGAATTTTGAGATATCTCAAAGGAACTCCTGATTATGGATTATGGTATCCTACTGAATCCCCATTTTCTTTAATTGGATTCACTGATTCTGACTATGCTGGGTGTAACCTAGATAGAAAGTCCACAAGTGGTGGATGCCAATTTATTGAATCTAGAATCATTTCATGGTCAAGTAAAAAGCAAACCTCAGTAGCAACCTCAACAGCTGAGGCTGAATATATTGCTGCTGGTTTGTGTTGTTCACAAATGCTTTACCTCAAAAGTCAATTACAAGACTTTGGAATTGAACTGTCCAACATTCCAATCTTTTGTGACAACTCAAGTACCATTACCATGACAGAAAACCCTGTCCAACACTCAAAGACAAAGCATATTGAGGTCAGACATCACTTCATCAGAGACCATGTTGAAAAAGGAAACATTAGTCTTGCAAAAGTGTGTACTGAGAATAATGTCTCTGACATCCTAACAAAGGATATGGATGAGAAAAGATTTGAGATGTTAAGAGCAATGCTAGGCATGATTAATCTAACAAAATAAAAAATCATATTCATTAGAATAAACCATTTCCTATGGCTGTTGTCAACAACATTGTCTGACAGCTAACCTTTTTCTCAATTCAAAAGCTTCTTACACATCAAAACCAAACCTCATTTCTACCTTACAGAAATTCAAACACCATAAAAACAAGCCTAAATCCATATTACCAAAAGCTTCATCAACCCTCCTTCTCATCTCGGCCAACACCTCGAAAAGCCTTGACAGTAAGGACTGTCCAATCCCGTTTATCCCATAACTGATCTTGGAAGCAATCATCCCCATATCCTCTATCACTATAAATAATGTCTGGAGCTTGATATGCACTCTCTTTGATATCTCCATATCTCTCCAACCAAACAGGGTGCCTTTCCATAAATGGATCAATAGCAGAGGTTGAGAACTGCAAAGAAGGACAGACCCTCCTTGGCCATCACTCTTCAACTGCATTATAGGGAGGATACTCACTAAGTGGTGAGATAAAGCTGAAGGTACCTGAAGAATTTGCACTTGCCTGTGCAATGATAGCTTGATCAGACTGAGGACCTTCATCCTCCTCACCATTTAGAGCAGCTGGACTCAAACACTTGAGAAATTGAGAAAACAACTTCATATAGACTTTGGAAGGAGAACTTTGCACTCCTGCAAAGTTATCTCCAGTTCCCTCAAGAACTGTTTGGCTAAGAGTTAGAGAATCCCTGGTGACAACTGTGAATTCCTTGACAGCTATGAAATCAGGTTGACCAATTTGTGTGTCAACCTTAATCCTTTCATCCCTATCAAGCTTCACTAGCTCTCCCAAGGTATAAACCCTTTCCACCTTGTCCTTAACTGGCCTACTTGATTCTCCTTCTCTCTCCTTCCTTGACAGCTTAACCTTAGCTGTCAGATCACTGGTTCCCCCTTCAACTATCTTAGCCTTACCCTTACTTTTTGCTCTCTCTCTCAACCTATTTTCCTCACCTTCCAAAAGTGCTAATCTCTCCTCCTCCCAAAACTTCTTTCTTATCTCTCTCTCCTTCAACTCCTCCTCCTTATTGGGATCATCTTTTAGTATTTGATCCACCTCCTGCTCCAAACCAGTATCTGTTTGGAGCCTATATGACAGAAACTCCCTCTCAAACCTTGCCTCTCTTGTTTCATCTACCCTTGGACTTTGAAAAACAAGTCTCTTTGCAGTCTTAGCCATTTTGCTAGGACTGAACTTTGAAACAAGTCTTCCCATTTGCTATGAATGAAATGGATTTGGTAAATTTCTTCATCTGAACCATTATCTTTTATAGGCAAATTCAGTTTCAGTCAAATTAGTGGCAATGATCATTCAAAATAGACTTGGCTGGTAATTAAGTCTGACAGCTATGAATTTAGCTCTTGCCAAATCGAGGAAGTGTTTGGAACTTGCCACTAACAAATATTCATTAATTTCTCTGTTTATTCCCTCTGAAATTTCGTCTTTGTGTACGGAAATAACTCCCTTGTTTTGTGGGGAGTTATTGTACATGTAATGAGTAGTGGGACAAAAAACACTATTCATGAACAGTCACTATCTTAAATGCTATCTTTTAACCGTTACACTAACCCACGTATTAGCCGTTCAAACAAACTCAAATTCCCTCCTTTAACTATCATTTAACCTTGCGAACTAATCCCTCAGTTAACAATCACCATTCTCTCTTCCAAATTCATTCTTTGATTCCCTCTGTTTTTGTCTCATAAACCCTAAAAACTTTCTGTCCTAAGATCAACCATGTCTTACCCAGAAGCCCATGGATACTTGATCAAACCTGAGTTCTATGAGCACAATGTTGGAGCTCTCATCAAAGAACTCTTGGAATCCAATCATCTCTGCAATATGATGGAAGCTCAACCTCCTATTTGTGAGAAGCTGTGCAGAGAAATTTTTATGAAAGGAGAAAGACAATCAACTGGGGCAATCAAAACCACCATTGAAGGTACTGAAATCAATGTGACCCCCAAGATTGTGTCCAAGGTTTACAAAATCCCTATCAAAAGCAATGGTGTTTCAAATCTCTGGAATAGGAAAGACAACAACCTGGAACCATTCTACAAAAGGTTCTTTGACAAACCAAGCTGCAATTATCTATTGGTTCAGGACAAACCAATCAAAAAGAAGGACCTTGATTTGTTCAAATCAACCCTAATGGATGTTGTAATCAAAGGGTTTGATGGAAAGCAGTCATCATTTGATCAAATAAGTCCTAATGAATGGAAGCAAGCCCTAAGTTTGATAACCAAAGAAGTAAACTGGAGTGTTGCTTTACTTCACAACTTTCAATTAGCCATATCTCCCTCTCCTTGAAAATACAAGAAACAAAATCCAAGGATGAACAATTTCAGATTCATGAGTGGAATTCTCCATCAACTTATTCCAAGGTTGAATCCTCCCCTAAAGGATGAGTGGCTTGAGTCTGCATCTCTAGTATTAACCAGAAGCTTCAACTTGAGCACCTTCAAACTGAAGGGTATGAAGAAATTAGAGCTTGGGGACAGCTCTGAGAATTTTGATGAAGCCTCTCAAAGATTGAAAGAGAAAACTGAGAAGGATATGAAGATATGGCAGGGATTGGTAAACATGGTGAATGACAAAAGATCCAAAAGAAAGCATGACAAAGGTGTTGTCATAAAAGAAAGAGCTCAAGAGACTTCTCCTTCCAAAATCAAAAGAAGAAAAAGCCTAGCCAAGATGAAGAGAACTGGAAAGGGAAAGAAGCTTAGTAAAGGAAAGCAAATCCAAGAAGAGGAAGCTGTTGAGCAAGAAAGTGCTCAAGAAACTGACAAAGGGAAGATGGTAGCTGAAGAGCAAGCTGACAGTGAAGATACTCGCCGATCCTATTTTCAAGGACATTGGTGAATATGATGGTGAAGAGGAAGAAATCCCTGATGTTGTGTATCGGTGAAGCTCAAGGTGATGAGTTTGATGAAGATATAAGAAGAGCCGTTCCCGAGTCACTAATGGAAGTAAGGATGACTAAGGTTGGACACTCATCTGGGATGCCATGGAAGCTTCATCTCTCGATGCCTAGCCTACGGTTGTCTAAAGTGCTGAAACCCCATCCAAGGTAACCTCTAAGCCTTCTCTTACTCTCGCATTTTCTCTAGGAAGAAAAACAGATAAAGATGCTCCCCCATCCAAAAAGTTGAAACCAACCACTCCTCAACCCTCCTCATCCAAAGACCAATCTAGTTCACCTCATGACTCGTGGCTCAAGGCATCCTAAATCTTAATCCCTCTAACATTAGTCCAAATGAGCCAAGTGTTGAAAAAGATAGGGGAATAGCTCTAGCTACGAAAAGGATGAGCCTCTCGTTAAGGGGAATAAAAGTCCTATGTCTCCCATTCGACAGCCTATCCCTCTCTCCAGCCAAGAATCACCCTCGATAGTCCCTCAGATCCTTCCCCCATCCCTGAAAACATTTTCAAAGCATCTGAAGGACTTTCCTTATAAGATCCCAAGCATGTCCCTGCTGTTACCTATTACTTGAGACAAGTGCTAACAGAGGAAGAAACTCAAAAAGCCTTGAAACTTATCAAAAACAGAGATTTGTCCAAGAAAGCAAGCATTCCTGCACCTGAACCCATTCCTGAACCTGAACGTCAATCCAAGTTTGTTGAATCTGTTCAAATTCAAGAACCTCATGTTGTTACCCAAGATACTGAGCCCCAACCTGATCTTGAAACTGAACCTCAACCTGATCTTGAAACTGAACCTCAACCTGATCTTGAACCAGAACCTCAACCTGATCAAGAATCTCAATTTAAAACTAGTGAGCCTGATCAAAACCAAGAAACTGTTGATCCCTCCTTTGAATCCGAAATCCTTCCTACTTGTGAACCTTGGATTTTGGATTGTGAAATTGACTTTTCCTTCCCCTCTATCATGGCTGCCCACCAAAGATTGAAGGATATTTCCCATTTCCCTGAAATTGCCAATCCTCACCTAGTCTCCAATCCTTGGCTGTTAAGCAAAAATTCCATTATGATTCATGCAAGGAATAGATGTGGCCTCATAGTGTTTGCCCATGAGGAATGGAAAAAGTACAGAATAGCTCTCCCCAACTCCTTCTTTCACAAAGCCCCCTTGCTACCAAACTTCATGGATATCTCTACCATAATAGATTGGGAAATTCTGTTCTCCCAGCTTCTCTCTTCAAATATCAATGAATGCATTTATATGCCTTCATCCCTGGTGTATGCCCTATGCATTGAGCTTGCCAAAGAAATATATTGGAGGATTTGCCTCAATAAATCCATTATCATGGCTGTCATTGCAAGACCAAGCCTGACAGCCTATGTTTCCCCCTTCATCTTCGCACCCTCTTCATTCATCCCCCTAAACACAAGATCTCTCCAATCCAACCTTCCTCCAAACTTCAATCCTTCAACTTTTGTACCCCCATATCATGTGACCATTACAGACATGCAAAGATTTACAAGGTCAATGATAACCAAGATGAGACACATTTTGGAAGTCTCAACTGTGTCAAAATTCGAGAGGAAGGCCTCCAAAGGAAAGGCCATTGAATCCGATGAAGAAGCCGTGAACTCCGGGGAAAAAGAGCCTTCCGTGCCGCTCCAAATGTGATTGTGTCAAGTGATGATGAAGATAGTGCTCCCGTGATGAAACAAAGATCAACTCTCAACCTCTACTCGTTCTCACCGTCTCAACCGATCCACCTCTACATCAAACTCAACAACCCATCTCTCTTCAATCAAACCCCTTCTTTTCTAACCTATTTGCAGGAACAAGGGGTCGAGCTCAAAACCAAAGAAGGCTCCCTTATGGGGTACTATAAGATTGAGAAATGATGAAGAGCCTCTCGTCCAAAGTCAGTTCTCAAGGAAAGGCAAAACCAAACCTTCACCTCCGATGATGAGATGAGCTGGGAATGGAACAATGAGATGTACTACAGAGGTGTTGAGGACAAGATGAAGAGAGTGCTACTTTCGAAAGAGAGGAGATCCTTGCAAAGAAGAAGAGAAAGAGATGAATTTTCTTAAGAAAATTTTATGTCTTTTTGGATAAGTCCTTTTTAATCCCTACCTTTAATTCCTGCTTTTAAAACATTGTTTATTTTGGATAATATGTTTTGTTTTAAGACTCAGTTGATTGAATCAAGAAGATTGTTCTCATCTTCATTGGTATATTCATTCTTGAGTATCTTGCAGGTTATATCTGTATGAGATATATTACTTTGCCAAAAAGGGAGAAATTGTTAGGACCTAACTATGTAAGCCGCATAGTTATAAAAGGTTTTGACAAAGAAATATATCATATGTTATCCGACGGCCAAGATAACATATGACCTTGGACAACTAAGACCTCAAAATCAAACCGCATCTCTATTTATATCAACTGGACAGCTATGATTCAATCAACCTACAAAGATATCACTCAAAACCTCTCTTGTACATTAATGTATCTAAATTACATGTGTAGTATGATGTATTACATAAGGCCTAAACCTTCTAGATCAGAACTTAGCTCTGACAGCTAAGGTTCTCTCACAAAGAAAGGTTTCACTCCTCAACCTATGATCTTCAACATCAACGGCTATGAAGAATTCTGTGATGACCAAGATGTGCCTTGTCCAAATCTCTCCATACAGATGTTGCCACTCATCTCCATGAAGATCACATGCCTGGTTGCGCATTCCACTATTTTATTCTCCAGTCAACAAAGGCTCTAAATGCAACTCCAACATGCATTTACTCCCTTGTCTCCTTGTCTCCTTCAACGGCTATTTCCAAGCCTATATAAAGGAACTCTCCAAGACTGAAGACCTCACCCCTTTTTACACACAACTTCTACAAACCTTGCATCCAAACCTTCTCAACCTGCAACCAATAATCAAAACAATATTAAGACACTTGTAATCGATCTCGTGTGTATAAACCGATTTGTAAGAACCCCTTAAGACTGACTTTAAGTGGGTAGTGTGAATAGCTCAGTGTAGAGCTTGATCCCTAATAGACTGTACTTATTAGGAAGAGGAAGTTCGAGGAACTTGCCTATCCAATCCTTTGTAAATCTTAACGGGAACTAGATTTAAGTGGATTGATCTCACTTGTCAAGGTTGACAGTGAGGGTGGACGTAGGAGGAGTGAACTCTGAACCACCTTAAAATTCCTTGTGTTCAATTGGTATTATCACACAACACACACATACATATACACACACATACACTATTCACTTGTCTTTACCTTATTTCAAACACTTTTTATTCCGCTGCACATTTAACTCCAATCTTTAAAACCAGTTAACCTCTGACAGCTAAGATTTCACCTCAGCTGTCAAACCTTAACTGCCTAACCTTTAATTTGATCTAAGCAAACAGGACCTTTCAACGACCAATAAGCAAAATTCTAATAAAACTAGTTATAGTATATATTTTGTTATCTTTTCTTTTCTTTTCACATTATAGACTAAGTGGCTTGGTGATTTTATGGAACCAAATTAGGAAATGTCATTTGTGTGCAAGGACTCTCTTCCCATTTTAAAAAATAAAAATTGTAAATTGTTTTTTTTTTCAAAGTATATATAGATATATAGAAAAAAATTTTGTACGGAATGTAAGTAAACATCAACTTTTGAAATGAAAGAAAACATTTTCCATGACTATAAAAGAAGATATTAAGCATTTCTATACAAAATACATGAAAGAACTCCTCTTGGGGTTCTCTCTTTTTGTAAACATATAATTACTAAATGGATTTTCATATTTTTTTTTCTTCATATAATGCAACATACTCATTAACAACAACACATATGGATAACGTACTTTTGTACTCGTTATCAAATAGTGTAACAAACTTCTTTTTCTTATGACGTCAACGAATTTGCTGGTGTGGCGTTTCTATGTCAATGCCACGTTAGTGACACATCATCAAAATCACAATCAATGACGTGCCACTGATGTGGCGTCGTCATGGCAGTGCCTCGTTACTTGCTTCAATAGTAACATCGTATGTATAAAAAAGTTTGTTGCATTATTTTATAACAAATATAAATGTGCATTACCCATATTTGTCGTTAACGAGTTCGTTCCATTATTTGAAAACTAGGGTAAAGTACACTACATATTTTAATAATTATTCCTTGTTCATTTAATCCATGACAAATATCCTCTAGGGAATATCTTGAACATAGTTTTAATAAAAATAGGGGTATAAAATATTCACGACCATAAATGTACACCGAAACTCAAATATCATAAATCTTAAATTTTAAATTTTAATTTATATTTTCACTACATAATGAGTTGTTTTTAAATCAACAATACATTAAATAAGATGTATATAAGGTGAAAGAAATTGAAATGCAGATCCCACGTTGTAGAAATGTGAAACCTATTTTGGCAATTTGTTTAAAGTTATATTTTCACAGTTACATAATAGTAAGTGTAGCAGTTGATTTATCTATTTAAAAAAATACAGTATATTTTTTATTTGTGTAAGGATACATTGCACATATTCTATTTACATATTAAGAAATGTGCCATTTATTTTAGAACGAACAAAAAATCACAACATTTATTATGAGAATGGAAGAAAAATTGGAAAATAACGAAAATAAGGGAAGTTTTGGAAAATAGAAATTTAACATGATCATAGAAATGAATTCAAGATAACTTGAGGAATTAATCATAATTTGGACATAAACGAATAGTGACCGTAGAGATTAATTGTCCAAATTTTGTATTTAGAAATGTTTAATTTTCATAACATTAATAATTTTCCAAGTTAGTTAATCTTATCCCTTTCAAATAAATGTCTTTCAATAAAATTTCAAATCCAAAATTAAATCTTGTCTAGATTCTATTTTCAAAAACAAAATGTATGGCAACGTTTAGAAATTATCATAAATAAATAACTCGCAATTAAAACAACAAAATCAAAAGGTGTTAAGAAGTCTCGGTCTTCCATTCAAGAACAAACAAGAATGGAAGAATGGGAAGGTTTTCTACATGCACATAGATATGATTCCATTTTTAATTCCGCACCGCTGCAATTACATGAAGATCACATAGAGTGGAGTTTTGAAGAGAATAAGATATTCGAGGATTCTTTAGTCGAATTAGATCCTTCTTGTCCTAATTTATTTGAGAATCTTGCTTCTAGGGTTCCTTTTAAAACAATTGAGCATGTCAAAACCCACTATCAAGCTCTGATAGATGATATAGAAATGATAGAAGCTGGTCTCATTGATCCACCCGAGTATAAAGATAATAATCAAGGTGACTTAAAAGCTGCCGAAAATGGACAAGGAACATCTTCAAATCAGCAAATGGAAACGGATGGCCAGATTAATAGAAAGGGAGTCCGCTGGAGTGAGGAAGAACACATGTATTTCTTTTCAAGATAAATCTTTGAAAACAATATATTTTTTTCCTAATTATTCACTCCCATTTTAGATTTTTGATTACTTTCAATATTTCTTTAGTTGTAAACTTCACAATGTATGTTTATAAATTGGAGCATGACATCTAAAATTAATGCTTTATGCTTCAATATTCAAACTATAAAACATTTTTTCTGATTTCTTTATAATGGCGGCGCAATTAATAAGATCTTCTATTAACTGTTTTTCATAGCACACTATATAGATTAGTAGGCTTGGTTATATTATGGAACCACAATAGGAAATTCCATATGTGTGTGCGCACCCACACTTATAAAAAGGAAAAAAAACTCATTTAAATAGCTCTATATATATATATATATATATATATATATATATATATATATATATATATATCTGTGTGTGTGTGTGTTGTTATTTTTTGTCTCTTTAGAAAATTAGCAGATATATTGTTTTTTTATATGAAATGCAAGTAAACATCAACTTTTGAAATGAAAGAATACAATTTTCAAGATTATATATGAGGATAGAAATTAAACATAAAAAATCAAAAGTACAAGAAATAATTCCTTTTGGGGTACTCTCTTTTTTATTTTTTATTTTATCTATGAGAATTTTTGGCCAGAGACAAGCCTTTCACAATGAAAATTTCTCAAAAATACCATCTACGATTTTGGTTAATTCAATTTTATTGTTTGCTTTTGTAGGGATCTCAACAATGTAAATGAATTAATTTGAAATATAAGTCGCATTCTGTAAATGTATTTCTTAAAAAGGTCAGGTGTAGTAAACATATGCCTGGTTCTTTGAAATTTTTATACGCCTCTTCATTGCCATATTTTTTTGAAATTGCAATTAAAATTTTTCTAAGATCATCTTTTTATTGGTGTCCTTTTCACGTTCTAGAGTAAGTGGCTTGTTAATTTTATGGAACGAAATTAGGAAATATCGAGTATGTATGTGCATGCAAATGCACGCTCCTCCCATCTATAAAAAATGAATTTTTTCTTTTTTTTTTCGATAATCTATTTTAATTATTTTTCTGCATTGTAATATATATAAAAAAACATATTACTCCTTCAGTCCCAATAGTAGCTTCCCATTTTGCCATTTTGGGTGTCCCGTTAATAGCTTCAACTTTCCTTTTTTGGCAAAGGAATTTTTACTAATCCCTCCACTCATTCTCTCTCCTACATTTATTTAATACTCACAAAACCATTATAATTTACTATTCTCTCCACTCATTCTCTCTCCTATTTTCAAATTACACTCACAACATTTTTTCTTCCCCCCATTTTCTTAATTTGCGTGCTTGGCAAAAAATGGGAAGCAATTGTTGGGACGGAGGGAGTACTAGCAAACATCCACTTTTGATATGAAATAAAACATTTGCCAAGACTATATATGAAGATCGTAACATTTAAATTGTCTTTATCATATTTGTAGGTTGTTCTTGGAGGGAGTTAAGAAATACGGGAAGGGTGACTTGAGGAGCATATCTAGGTATTATGTGTTAACCAGAACCCCTACTCAGATAGCTAGTCATGCACAAAAGTATTATCGCCGACTCAAAAACTCAGTCCCAGTTGAACGCCACCGCCCTAGCATTTACGACACCGCCATCACCACCACCACCGTTACTACTTCAGCGCCACCACCAGAACACCTCTTGGGGTTCTCTCTTTTTGTAAACATATGGATAACATACTTTTGTACTCGTTATCAAATAGTGCAACAAACTTCTTTTCCTTATGACGTCAACGAATTTGCTAGTGTGGCGTTTCTATGTCAATGCCACGTTAGTGACACATCATCAAAATCACAATCAATGACGTGTCACTGATGTGGCGTCGTCATGGCAGTGCCTCGTTTCTAGCTTCAATAGTAACAGCGTATGTATAAAAAAGTTTGTTGCAATATTTTATTACAAATATAAAAGTGCATTACCCATATTTGTCGTTAACGAGTTCGTTCCATTATTTCAAAACTAGGGTAAAGTACACTACATATTTTAATAATTATTTCTTGTTCATTTGATCCATGACAAATATCCTCTAGGGAATATCTTGAGCATAGTTTTAATAATAATAGGGGTATAAAATATTCACGACCATAAATGTACACCGAAACTAAAATATCATAAATCTTAAATTTTAAATTTTAATTTATATTTTCACTTCATAATGAGTTGTTTTTAAAACAACAATACATTAAATAAGATGTATATAAGGTGAAAGAAATTGAAATGCAGATCCCACATTGTAGAATGTTAGGTCCCAAATGGTAGGAATCAGGCTAGAGGGGGGTGAATAGCCTGTTAAAAACTTTTTACTAAAAACTCATTTTATCATTGATAATATTAAGTTGAACTTGTTAACCGGTTATAACAGTTTTAGGCAGCGGAAGCTCGGTTAGAAGAACAAATCAAACCAAAGTTAAAATCTCATGCAACTTGGCCAAATTTCATTTCCAAGTAGGACAAACAAGTTGTGCAGTAGGTAGAATCAATAGGTTGTGACCGGTTGAGAGAATGTCAACCAGTTACAACTACACAATAAATAAACAAACACACAGAAGAATGACACGTTGTTTGAAGAGGTTCACAGTGTTAAATAACTGCTACGTCCTCTACCAAGTTTGGTCAGAACTTGGATTTGTGAAAGTGCACTGCTATTAATGGTTCTTACCTATTACAAGTTGCAAGCCAATGATTGAAGGCTGCGAAACTAAAGATGACCACTAACGGATCGTGCTACAATAAAGACCAGGTGTTTTCTAGAGATGTGCTCACAAGTTGAGCTGATTTCTCTAGGGTGTTATGTGTGAATCAATCAATGTGTTCCATGAGTAATCTAATAAGGGAACACTCCAGTATTGATTGAGGTGCTCAGTGTTTAAGTCCTACAGAGATGTCTAGTGAAGGAGGGGACTTGCTTTTAATGCTTTGAACTAGGGGATTTGCAGGTTGGTAGTTCAGAGCAGCTCACTCTCAAGAATCATAAATGCACCAACCTTCTTCAATGCTCCAGGGAAGCTATTTATAGTGAACTTCAAATGAAGGAGCCGTTGTCTTTGAAGAGGTTGCAATGATGACTTGATCAGACATGCCTTTGAATTGGAGGATCTTTGCATTTATTGCCTGAGATAGGAGAGAGAAGATTTTCCTTGAGAATTTGAATGGATGTGAGTACTGGTCATTTTGACAATCCATTTTGAGCTTCTGACAGCCGCAGAAATGTCACTTCAGCGTCCATTCAGCATGCTTGCTTTACCAACTTTAGCTAAAGTAGGTTGTTGGGTGGTTGGAAGCAATAAATGCTTCGGTTAGGCTTAGCTGATGGAAGCTTGTTGAGAAAGCCTTAACCGGCAAGAGGAGACATAACCTGTGAAGGTTACATCAGCTAGGTAGGGGCAACCGGTTAGGTAGGCACACCGGTTGAATGATCAATCGGTTAGGCAACTATACCAAGTAACTCACAGATAAATCAAAGGGGCAAATCTTCAGGTCTTCAAGTCTTCAAAGTCTTTAGAAAATTACATGATTTAAAACACTGGCACTAGCACTAAGGGGACCAATCATACATAGAAAAATTCTATTTAGTCTAATTAAAATTAGGGGTCCACATTAATGCTTGATGTGATTGGGATTAAGAAATTCTAAACTTAAACATATATTTGACTAACAATCTCCTCCTAATTGCTTAAGTCCAATCACCCTAGGTTAGCATCATCTTGACTTAGTAAAAGAATGACTAAGATTTTATCTTTTAGATATGTCATTCCCTAAGTCAAGTAACAACTTAGATGTAACCTAAGAAAGCATACAGTCAAATTGAAAGCTTAACTTAAAAATCAATTAAGGTAAAAGAATTTTTGAATGAGTAAGCCTGCAAAATGAAACAGCTAGAACAGTTTGATCATTCAAAAATCAATTAAAAGAAAATAAGGAAAACAAATCATTCACAACAGTAAAGGTTTGAGTTCAAAGAAATCTCATTGATTAAGCTGCAACCGGTTTGGGAAAAGATGGAAAGACATGTTCATCATCGGTTACATTCTTAGATAGGTGCAGAAGGATCATCGGTAGGGGGTAAGTCCTTGGGGTCTGTAGGTGGAGTAGCCGATGGACTGACCGGTTGAGGACGAGGCTTCTTTGCAGATTTCTTGTCTTCCTTCTCTTCTCTTTTTCTTTTCTTCCTAGCTGACTTCTCGGCATCACGGTCGGCTAACATCTTCTTGAGGACCTCATTTTCAGACTTCAGTTTGATCCTTTCGGTGTTGGTCTTTCTGAACAAAGAGGCTTGATCGGTTAGCTTCTGATTCAACTTCTTGATTTCCTCGGTTGCATGTTTTAGATCGGCTTGAGCGTCCTTGGCAGTGTTCAAAAGCTCTTTATTCAATTGGGACAAGGCACCGAGATGAGTGGAGTGTTCAGTGATTTTGGCATCCTTGTCAAGAAGATCAGCTACATAATTGGCTAAATCCTTTACATATCCATGTTCCATTCTGTCTAACCTCTTCTCTTCCTCCTCCTGATTGGACTTAACCATTCTCGCAACCAGGGCATCATACAGTTCACAGAGATCATGAACAACAACGGGTCGGTTGAGTTCTTCTTCAGGAACTGGTTAGGGAGCATCAGGTGAAGGATCAACATCGGCAACAGCATCACTGTCAGTAGAGGATTCAACGGTTGATGAGCTGACTGAGATAGCTGGAGGACCGGTTGGGTGAGTAGCAACAATTAAGGCTTGAACCGGAAGAGGAGTGAATACTTGGATGGCAAGGGACTGGTTAGGTAGAGAAGTAGATGGAGCGGTTGGAAGTTTCTCGGTTAGATGAGCGGAGAGAGGAATTGAGTGACCGGTAAGGGATGGAGTTGGAGAACCGGTAGAGACATCGGTTGGGGGATCGGTTGAGGGAATGGCATGAGCTGGACCGATCCTGGTGACTTGACCGGTAGGAGAAAAGTCAATTTCCTCATCAACTAATTCAGAGGAAGCAACAAAGGGACTTTGCACTAGAAATTCATTGGGATCAGAAGAGACAACCACTTCGGTTTCAAGGCTGAGTGCAATGGCAGTTTGAATATCATAGGCTTCCTCAAAAGCAGAAGTAACCAGATTAGCAGCAACAGAGGCCAACGGTAAGGCAGCTTGCCTTAACGGAATTAAAGGAATGACCTTAGTGCAAGGAGAAGAAGGGAAGCTTGTCTGATGTTGCTCCAAGGCTGAGGATTGCTATTCCTCATAATTGAAAGTCTGGTCACATTCGGCATCAAACCAACTCTGTGAGTAACATCATAAGTCCATCTCAAAATCCTTAATTCCAAGACTTGAGAGATTTTGTTGTTGACCGAGAGAAATCGCATGAAAAGATTGGCTGTAACAGTCCCAAATTTCTGAATATCATAATATCATTAATAATATAAATCCGTCCTCCAAAATAAAGGATTAACGGTCACAAACTACAATTTAAATCTCTACGGCTAGTACATCTAACCACAAAACCAAAACAAATAACGGAAGCGTAACAATCATCTTTCACTACTAACGGCTAGTAGCCATCAAAATTCATTTATTACAATCTCAATAAAAGCCTACTTAAAATATAAAATCACTACTTTACTTATTCGGGTCCGCCTCAAAGATGTCTCCACTGAAAGCCTTGCTTTCCTACTTATAACCTGAAGAAATAGAATTTAGAAAAAGGGTGAGCGAACAATGCTCAGTAAGGTCCTATGTCGCCCCTTCGGTTTCTAAGAAGGGGTGATCTCAAAGAGTGTATCAATAAATAATTTTCGATGAAACTGATAAGTAAAGCCAAAAATAATCTTCTTATTACAAAGAAAAGGAAATCATGGCACAATTCAATATTTGATAATGCGAAAAATCAATTATGATCACTTAATATTCATCTCAACATTTCAATGTTCAAAAGTTACCCAAAAGGGTTCAATAGTCGATATATCAATGGTTCGGTATATCCGGATAACCTATATATAACCACTATTTCAGTGGTGTCGATGGTTAATGCCACATAGGCATGTCATGAACTAACCCTCATGACCGGGTATCAATAGTACATCAATATTAACCCATAATTAAATGGGTGTCATTAAGTGATCATTCTTTTATCGATGATGTTCTTTAATTGACCAAGAAATCAATGTCAATTTAAGTTTAGAAAATTTCAATGACGAAAGCACTTGGAGTGAATTCCAATCAAAGTTACCGGCCATAACGGTAATACAATAATTACTCTAAGAATGGAGGGCCAATAGATAACGATATACAATAAGACTAAGAGACGTAATCCCTTACCTTATCGTAAATGTCTAGCACCGGAACTGACCGCTCCTAATTTCGCTTTCCAAAATCTAATCACAACAAAAATATAATATTATTAACAAAACACAGTTAGACTAATTTGAGATTTTTAAACTTCAAGGACTAATACAGATTTCCATGATCCTAAGGACATTTTTGAAATTTAACTTATTATGGGGTGAATTTGTACTCTAGAACACCATGGTCTAAATGGGCCTAACTGAGGTTGGATGTAAATCCTCATTCCCAACAATTGAATATGCAGTGCACTATTGATCAACCGAGTTTTAAATCCTCTAACCCACTTGTCTCTGATTTGATTCACATAATTTACTTACTGCATTTTTCTTGATTTCTAATTCAGGCAACCATTATCCTAGCTGAACTCCATTGTACTCGTAATTACGAACATAATAATATAGAACTCTAAACAATGTAACTTCATACCTGTGTATACATACATATTAATATAGAACAGAACTCTAAGAAAACATGGTAACCCAACAACCATAATCTGAATCCTTGTTGCTGATCAAAATTAATACCCACAACTTATGTGACCAACTGTAATTTATAAGTATATCAAGGCTAGTTGTAACTTATTCCACCTTCTCCAATTCTCCCAGCAACAATTTCGTGCCACCATGTAGAGCACCAAACAAACACCGAGCACTGACCTTTCTGTTTGCTTAACTTGATTTCATTATTCTCTTTTTTTTTTATACCCAGCTAATAACATAATATTATCTATTTATACAAAACCATTAATCCTTTAACAATTCAACAAAACCTCAATTCAATGTTACTTAGTTGAATTCATATCCAATATTTAAACACCCCGAATCTCTTGCAGATTAGAACCACGAAACTAAAACTAGGATTTAAGGATTGACTTACCTCAAGCAAGGATTTCGACACTGATTCAGTCCCTTAGGCACTGCCCTTGCTCAATCTGTTCGAACAAGGTCCCTTCACTCTTCTGTCCGTCTTCTTCTCCAAGCTCCAGCCGTCCCACCTCTCAGTCTCTCTCTCTCAATTTCGAATGAAAATCCTTAGCCTGAAGAAGCTTATTTACACTGATGTCTATGGCTTTCAAAATTCAAAGTCTGGCTTTCTATTTTCCCACAACAATGGCTGTCAAAATTCTAAGGTACAACAATGGCTGTCAAATTTCTAAGGTTGGCCTTCCAATATTTAATTGATACATTAACTTGTTAATATTCATTTAGTTATTCATTTTTTTATTTTTTTTTTATTTTCTAATATAATATATCAAAATACCCATATATTAGATTCTTACCCCCCTTAAAAGGAGTTTAGTCCTCTAAACTCGATGTACCTCATTCGACGAAAAATTTGGGATACTTCTCACGCATCTCACTTTCAAGCTCCCATGTAGCTTCTCGAACAGTATGGTTACTCCACTGGACCTTCACATATGGGATGTTGCGCTTTCTTAATACTTGGTCCTTCTTATCCACAATCCGAATCGGTTCTTCATCATAACTTAGATCCGCTCGAAAACGTAACCGTTCAAATTCAATGACATGGCTCGGGTCAGGGACATACTTTCGTAACATGGACAAATGGAACACATTATGGACTCCCGCGAGCGCAGGCGGTAATGCCAATCTATACGCCACCTCCCCAACTCGGTCTAGTATCTCGAAAGGTCCCACATATCTCGGGCTAAGATTCCCTCTAATTCCAAATCTCATAACACCTTTCGTAGGCGATATCTTCAAGAATACATGATCTCCCACCTCGAACTTGAGTTCACGACGATGTCGATCGGCATACGATTTCTGTCTACTTTGTGCTGTCAATAATCTTTTCTTTATCAATTGGATCTTTTCAGTAGTCACTTGAACCAATTCGGGTCCCAATAACTTTCTCTCGCCCACTTCGTCCCAACAAGTTGGCGAATGACATTTCCTACCATACAAGGCTTCATACGGTGCCATGCCAATACTAGAGTGAAAACTGTTATTATAGGCGAATTCCACTAAGGTTAGATGTTCGTCCCAAGAGCCTCACCAATCCAATGAGCACGCCCTAAGCATATCCTCAAGTGTTTGAATAGTCCGCTCTGACTGTCCATCTGTCTGCGGGTGAAATGCGGTACTCATGGTCAATTGAGTCCCCAATGCTCTTTGTAAACTTCCCCAAAATTTTGATGTGAATCTAGCATCTCTATCGGACACAATCGATACTGGCACTCCATGAAGTCTAACTATCTCATCGACATACATTTTGGCTGACTTTTCCATGGAATCAGTAATTTTGAAAGCTAAGAAGTGAGCTGACTTGGTCAACCTATCAACGATCACCCAATTGCATTATGACCCTTTAGGGTCCTTGGTAGTCCTACCACAAAATCCATGGCAATGTGTTCCCACTTCCATTCAGGAATCGATAACGACTGTAATAAACCACCCGACCTCTGATGTTCGCACTTTATCTGTTGACACACCAAACACTTAGCCACAAAATCTGCTACATCTCTCTTCATGTTGATCCACCAATACGAATCCTTCACATTTTGGTACATCTTCGTGCTACCAGGGTGCACTGCAAATCTGGAACAATGAGCTTCTTCAAGGATTTCTCGTTTAATACTCTCATCATCTGGAACACAGATCCTTGACCGATATCTCAACATATTGTCATTCCCAACTTTAAATTCAGATGACTCGCCATCTTTCAGTTTATCTAGGATCTCTACTAACTCCGGGTCAATTACTTGAGCCGCCTTAATTCTTTCTAACAATACTGGTTGCGCGCTCTAATGTGCTAAACGACCCCTCTCTGCTAACCTTCACTTCTAGGCACACAGGTTTGATGTCCCCAAATGAACTTTCCTTCCTTGCCAACAGCGCCGCTAAACTACCTCGGTTCTTACGGCTTAAAGCATCAGCCACCTTATTAGCTTTTCCTGGATGATACAAAATATTACAATCATAGTCCTTTAGTAACTCCAACCACCTTATTTGACGCATGTTCAACTCCTTCTGGGTGAAAATATACTTCTGACTTTTATGATCCGTATATATCTCACAATGCACTCCATATAAATAATGCCTCCAAATCTTTAACGCAAAGACTATGGCCGCTAATTCCAAATCATGAGTTGGATAATTTCGTTCGTAGCTCTTCAACTGACGGGATGCATATGCTATTACTCTCTCGTTCTGCATAAGGACACAACCCAACCCTTTCAATGAAGCGTCACTATAAATCACAAAACCTTCTGTCCCCGATGGGAGAGTAAGAATTGGCGCAGACACCAACCGCTTCTTCAACTCCTGAAAATTGGTTTCACATTCATGTGTCCACTCAAACTTAACATCCTTTTGCATCAGCTTTGTCAATGGCAATGATATCTTGGAGAATCCTTCCACAAAACGCCTATAGTAACCTGCCAGCCCCAAGAAACTCCGAACTTCAGTAACTGTCGTTGGACTTTCCCAATTCACCACCGCTTCAATTTTCGACGGGTCCACCGATATACCACTTTTAGAAACTACATGTCCCAGAAAAGCTACTTCCTCCAGCCAAAATTCGCACTTCTTGAACTTAGCATACAACTTCTGTTCTCTAAGAATCTGCAGTACTATCCTCAAATGCTCCTCATGTTCTTCCTTAGTCTTCGAGTAAACCAGAATGTCATCAATAAACACAATAACACATCGGTCCAAGAACTCCTGGAACACCTTATTCATCAACTCCATAAAGACTGCCGGAGCATTCGTCAACCCAAAAGGCATTACCAAGAATTCATAATGTCCATATCTGGTTCTAAATGCTGTCTTGGAAACATCCTCCTTCCTCACTCTCAATTGATGGTATCCAGAACGAAGATCAATTTTGGAGAAGTAACAAGCTCCTTGTAACTGATCAAACAAATCGTCTATCCTTGGTAAAGGATACTTATTCTTCACCGTCACCCTGTTCAACTCCCTATAATCAATGCAAAGCCTCATAGACCCATGCTTCTTCTTCACGAATAGCATAGGAGCACCCCAAGGTGAGACACTAGGCCTGATCAATCCCTTCTCCAGCAGTTCTTGCAACTGCTCTTTTAAATCCTTCAGTTTAGCGGGTGCCATTCGATAGGGTGCCTTAGAGATAGGACCCGTGCCAGGGACCAAGTCGATAGAAAACTCAACTTCTCGCTCAGGCGGTAATCCTGGTAATTCCTCAGGGAAAACATCTACGAACTCATTTACAATTGGAACCATTTCGATCTTAACGCCTTCCTTTCTAGTGTCAATAATAGAAGCTAAAAACCCTTCATAACCCTTCTTCAACATCTTCCGAGCCTTTAAGAACGATATCAACCCTGACTTTCGCTCAGACCCTTTCCCCTTAAAATAGAATTCTGGTTCACCAGGAATACAAAATACCACCTCTTTCTTAAAACAATCTATCTTTGCATGATATGCAGCTAACCAATCCATACCTAAAATGACATCAAAATCCCGGAGGTCTAACTCAATGAAGTCGATAGACAAATTCCTCCCATCCACTTTCAAAGTACATGATCTATAGACCGAATTTATTTGAATGGCCTCATTGGTGGGTGTATCAATTTCTAGGCTTATCTCTAGGTTTTCAGGTTCCAATTTCAAACGACTCACCAATCGGGAAGAAATCACAGAATGAGTAGCACATGAATCTATCAAAGCATAAACATTTCGATTACATAATTGAACGGTACCTGTCACCACATCATTAGAAGCCCGAGCATCCCTAGCTGTCATAGTGAACACCCTTCCCCTTCCATTCGACTTGTCTTTGTCTTTACCCTCATTTCCTCTGTGCAGTCTTCATCGGTTCCGGCGCTTTTTATCTTGTGCCCACGTTTACCACGGTTAAAGCAAGAGGCCGTGTTCCAAAGAACACTCTTCGCTTTATGCTTCCTCCCACAAGTACGACAGGTTGGTGGAGCCACATCCTGATTCTGACCCCTATACCCATTTTGGCTTCCCTGATAGTTCCGGTTGTTCTGATAGCGATTATTGGTAGTTGGAGGGCCTCCTCTATGGCGATTTTCTTCAGTAGTCCGCTTCTTATAGTTCCCGCTATCATACCCATTCTTACTAGTCTGACCGCTTTCCTTCCCCGTATCGCGTTCAGCTCCCCGCTTCTTATTGTCTCTAGAACTTTGATACTCCTTCGCATCCAAATTTCAACTATTCGAGCTTTATTTGCCACTTGAGCTAGAGTTGGGAGCTCTAGCGGTACTAATCAGTACTTCCGCCTTTGAATTCAATCCAGCCTCAAATTTCCTGGCCTTCTGTTCTTCATCATCAAAGAACCTCGGGGCAAAACGAGATAACTCCAGAAACTTTGCCAAATATTCTTCCACAGTCATGGATCCTTGAGTTAGATTCATAAACTCCGATATCTTCATATTCTTCACAATCGGGGGGTAGAATTTGTTATTAAAAGCTTCCAGAAACATCTCCCAAGTATAATTGGTTACCCCACTAGCCGCACTCGCCCGGATTACTGTCTCCCACCAAACCATGGCTTCCCCTTTTAACACAAAAGTAGCAAAAGTGACCTTCTGCTCACTAGTACAATCTAAAGTGCGGAAAATCCTTTCAATGCCCTTAATCCATTCCTCGGGCTTTTCACCTGGTGCACCAGAGAAGTACTCTGGGTTGCGCTTCTGGAATAGTGCTAGTGGATCTCTAACAGGTGGAGGTGGTGGAGGTGCGTTTGCTTGATTAAGGTTTGCCGTCACTGCCTGAGCTAATGTCTGATTCATTTGACCTATCCCCACAAATGCCTGCGTTAACGTCTGAATCAGAGCAGTAAGCATCGGGTCCGGCTGACCCTGGTTGTTTCCATTACTGTTCTGCTGGTCGTGGTTCTGGCCTCCCTCTCCTATAGACTCAGAGTCTGGGACATTACCGCTTCGGCCCCCTCGGCCTCCTCGGCCTCCTCGACCTCCTCGACCTCTACCTCTTCCTCCTTCCATTCCCTATTACCAAAAGTTAACGATCACAATTTTGAAATTTCTAAGCAAGGTAATATAATTAGTCTACCTTATACGTGTCTCATAATCAATGGTTTCAAGTACATTCGACTTGTTCAATAATTTCTTTTAAATTTTCAACATAAATTTCAATTTTATTTTCAATCTTCAAATTTTTTATTTTTTTTTCATAGGGTTCAATCAAATCAATGGGTAGGGACAATGGTATTGAGACAATGTAGAAGATAAATAATTCAACTTTTATTTCTCAATTGATGGAGTCAAGGGTACATTATTCATCTAACACCATCTAATACTCGACAAAATAGATTTGACAACTCTTAATCTTCTGACTGTCCATCATCTTGTTCATCACTTCCCCACCCGTACATCAATGCACTAGCCTGATTCATCATTTGTAATCCCCATTCATTTGCTCGGTCCAATTTCATCTCCATTAGTTTTAGGTCTTCATCTCTCTCCTTGAGCTTCTTACGAGTTTGTCTTAATTTCTTTTCCAATCTTTTAACCTTCTTATGACCTTTGAGATTCCAGTACTCCATTCTTTTCACCCTACTCATTCCCCGGGTGGGCGTTCTCTTAATTCTCGCCATTTCCTACAATTGAGATAAGAAATATTGATTACAATTGAGACAAGAAATATTGATTAACCTCAATAGATACTAAGAAACCATTAAATCAATCATCTATATCATCAATAAGCTTCCAAAACTTAATAGCTATTATCCTCAATTGACTTTAAGGAACTAATTCTTTAATTGTTCATAACCCTAATGCTTCACTAATAAGAGTTCTTATCCCCTTTCAAAATCTAATCCCAATGCTCTGATACCAACTGTAACAGTCCCAAATTTCTGAATATCATAATATCGTTAATAATATAAATCCGTCCTCCAAAATAAAGGATTAACGGTCACAAACTACAATTTAAATCTCTACGGCTAGTACATCTAACCACAAAACCAAAACAAATAACGGAAGCGTAACAATCATCTTTCACTACTAACGGCTAGTAGCCATCAAAATTCATTTATTACAATCTCAATAAAAGCCTACTTAAAATATAAAATCACTACTTTACTTATTCGGGTCCGCCTCAAAGATGTCTCCACTGAAAGCCTTGCTTTCCTACTTATAACCTGAAGAAATAGAATTTAGAAAAAGGGTGAGCGAACAATGCTCAGTAAGGTCCTACGTCGCCCCTTCGGTTTCTAAGAAGGGGTGACCTCAAAGAGTGTATCAATAAATAATTTTCGATGAAACTGATAAGTAAATCCAAAAATAATCTTCTTATTACAACGAAAAGGAAATCATGGCACAATTCAATATTCGATAATGCGAAAAATCAATTATGATCACTTAATATTCATCTCAACATTTCAATGTTCAAAAGTTACCCAAAAGGGTTCAATAGTCGATGTATCAATGGTTCGGTATATCCGGATAACCTATATATAACCACAATTTCAGTGGTGTCGATGGTTAATGCCACATAGGCATGTCATGAACTAACCCTCATGACCGGGTATCAATAGTACATCAATATTAACCCATAATTAAATGGGTGTCATTAAGTGATCATTCTTTTATCGATGATGTTCTTTAATTGACCAAGAAATCAATGTCAATTTAAGTTTAGAAAATTTCAATGACGAAAGCACTTGGAGTGAATTCCAATCAAAGTTACCGGCCATAACGGTAATACAATAATTACTCTAAGAATGGAGGGCCAATAGATAACGATATACAATAAGACTAAGAGACGTAATCCCTTACCTTATCGTAATTGTCTAGCACCGGAACTGACCGCTCCTAATTTCGCTTCCCAAAATCTAATCACAACAAAAATATAATATTATTAACGAAACACAGTTAGACTAATTTGAGATTTTTAAACTTCAAGGACTAATACAGATTTCCATGATCCTAAGGACATTTTTGAAATTTAACTTATTATGGGGTGAATTTGTACTCTAGAACACCATGGTCTAAATGGGCCTAACAGAGGTTGGATGTAAATCCTCATTCCCAACAATTGAATATGCAGTGCACTATTGATCAACCGAGTTTTAAATCCTCTAACCCACTTGTCTATGATTTGATTCACATAATTTACTTACTGCATTTTTCTTGATTTCTAATTCAGGCAACCATTATCCTAGCTGAACTCCATTGTACTCGTAATTACGAACATAATAATATAGAACTCTAAACAATGTAACTTCATACCGTGTATACATACATAGTAATATAGAATGTAACTCTAAGAAAACATGGTAACCCAACAACCATAATTCGAATCCATGTTGCCGATCAAAATTAATACCCACAACTTATGTGACCAACCGTAATTTATAAGTATATCAAGGCTAGTTGTAACTTATTCCACCTTCTCCAATTCTCCCAAAGAACAATTTCGTGCCACCATGTAGAGCACCCAACAAACACCGAGCACCGACCTTCGTTTGCTTAACTTGATTTCATTATTCTCTCTTTTTTTTTATACCCAGCTTATAACATAATATTATCTATTTATACAAAACCATTAATCCTTTAACAATTCAACAAAACCTCAATTCACTGTTACTTAGTTGAATTCATATCCAATATTTAAACACCCTGAATCTCTTGCAGATTAGAACCACGAAACTAAAACTAGGATTTAAGGATTGACTTACCTCAAGCAAGGATTTCGACACTGATTCAGTCCCTTAGGCACTGCCCTTGCTCAATCTGTTCGAACAAGGTCCCTTCACTCTTCTGTCCGTCTTCTTCTCCAAGCTCCAGCCGTCCCACCTCTCAGTCTCTCTCTCTCAATTTCGAATGAAAATCCTTAGCCTGAAGAAGATTATTTATACTGATGTCTATGGCTTTCAAAATTCAAAGTCTGGCTTTCTATTTTCCCACAGCAATGGCTGTCAAAATTCTAAGGTACAACAATGGCTGTCAAATTTCTAAGGTTGACCTTCCAATATTTAACTAATACATTAACTTGTTAATATTCATTTAGTTATTCATTTTTTTATTTTTATTTTTATTTTCTAATATAATATATCAAAATACCCATATATTACATTGGCGGTTGAGAAGGTGCACTCAATCGGTTTGGGGGCTGTTTGTGCAATCTCTCCTTGAATTCTGATGTGACGAAGCCTTTGGGATTTGGACGGAGAGAACATCAGTTTTTGCTTGGTGGGGAAGTTGGTGACTAACTGTTGATCGATTTTGGAAGACTTGACCGATTGACCCTTGGGCGGAGGAAACCTTTTGCGAAGCTTTAGTGCAACAAGCTTTTGATTTTTGGAACTGGTTTCCCCGGGGCCAAAGGTTCTGGATAGGTAGAAAGGAATATTGACATCTTTCTCTTTCAACTTTTGGAGCTCTTGGGAAAATGGAGGAGGATCAGAAACAAGCTTGTACTCGGCACGGCTAGAGATCTTTTTGTGAATGCCAAATAGAGGAATACCATGAGATGTTCGAGGAATGGATGATTTAGAAGTATAGTAATTCAAGGGAGAAAGCACATCTTTCTGATAGAGGCAAGGATCAGCATAAACCAAGGTGGACAAACAGGATCCATTATGTTGAACTCATCATCATCATCAGAAATTTCCTCCACCTCAAAGAAATCAGATTCATCATCAGGAGATGTGGAAGTGGGAGGCACAGATTGAATCTCCTCCTCAACCCTTGGAGGACTTGAAATCATGGCTTGAATTTCTCTAACCTGGCTATCCTGAAGAGAAGCTTGAACAGCTTGAGCAGTAGCCATTTCATCAGCTCGGGCTAGCAATCGGTTTTGCTCAACATCAAATAGGCTAGCAGCTACAGCCTGTTGCAGTAGAACATCATCAGCATCAATCGGTTGTGATACTCCAATCGGTTCAGTAGATACATCGGTTGGAGGGATTGAGACCGGTGGAGATATCATCGGCTGAGTAGAGGCCGGTTTGTCAGCAATGCCTCCTCCCAATGAGGTAACCGGTGACGTGTCGGTAATGCCTCCTCCTAGGCTTTTAACCATTGCCATCGGTTCAGGAGTGGTAAACACTTGATCCACACTCTCCATTCGGTTAGACTCATCACCACCATTAGAACTAGAGTCAGAACTAGAACTAGACTTAGCAATCTCCTCAAATTTTTCTTTTTCTTCCTCTTCCCCTTCATCATCAAACAAGGCATCAATTTCAGCATCGGTTACCGTAGGCCACTTGGTTTTGTTAGACTGAACCAATGAAAAGAAATCGGCAAGAGAGATATTTCCAGCAGCCTTAAGCTCATTATCCATGTCCAACAAATTATCTAATAGATCCATCACATTTCTGATTAGTTGATTCTTCCTTGGGCCAAGACATACCGGTTCAGAGTCGAAGTTTGGGAGAGAATCAAATTCCATCTCGTATCTCCCAGACTGATAATAGTCAGTCTCAATCAAAGTGTCTTCAGCTCCATATAGAATGGCAAAGTCTGCCCATACAGCTTGGATCATCATGTCCTGCCTCGTTCTATCTTGAGCCAAATAGACAGCATTCCACTTGAGAGGAAGCTGATCAAAGAACTTGTTGTATCTTTTGATGAGACTGCGCCGAGATGAAGAAAGATCATAGTCTCTGAGACGGCACGGTCTGCCGAAGTACACTCCATTTTCTTCTTGACAGTTTCCAAAGTCAATGTAGTCCTGAAGGTTGCCAACTGGTACAGAGGATTTATTGATTTCATGGAATTGAAGCAACTTCCTAATGAAGGGTGGCAAATGATCAATGGGGTATACCCAACTTGGTGATGAGGCAGACTGAGGGTTGAAGGACAAAGGGTTGTTGTGGAAAATATGGAAGGTGGGATTCCTAATCGGTTGGCATCTTCGGTAAGAGGGATTGGAAGCATGACCGATGATAGGAATGTCATCGGTCAAGGTATCATGGCCAAGCAACCGGTTGGGAATGAAAGGTATGAAAGAGGAAATATCAGCTTCAATCCTTTTCCTTCTATCAGCGTTTTCTTTGGCGATTTGGAAAGGAGTTTTTGGAATAGGTTTAGATTTTGAGGAGGTTGGAGGAGTAGGAGGTTTGGATGATTTTCTTGCTGACTTTTTGGGTCAGATAACGATAGAGATAGGTTCATTGTCACCATCATCATGTTCTGGAGATTTTCTTTTGGCCGGTGAGGGGATCGGTTGAGCAGGCTTAGGTTGATCAGAAACCGGTTTGGGAGCTTCGGTTGACTTCTTCTTCTTTAGTTGGGATGGTTTCTTCTTGGCCGGTTGGACATCGGTTGGAGGAGCAATAGCAGCCGTAGGTTTGGCTTCTCTGAGGATCCTTGCTTGATCAGCCTTGTCAAATGCTTTGACGAATGACTTAGGAACAGATAGCTGATTACCAGAAATAGTAAAGATTGAAGGGATTCTCATAAGAATTCTACTCATAAGAAGATAGTGAATGGGTTTCGCCTTGTTTGATCAGGACAAAGGCTTCTACTTCTGAAACTTCTTGAAGGCAATAAGAATGACTCGGTAGATGAAGGAGCACCAATTGAACTTTCTTTGAAGCATAAAAGCTGCAATGGCTTCCCATTGTATCATAGTGATACAATGATGGGAACCAGACTGGCAAATCACATATCGGTCAATTACTTCAGTCAAAGCTTAGTGAATAGCATCCAGATCGGCTTTCTTATTTCCTTCACAGGTCACAAATGGATCGGTTCCATGAACACTAGCCCAGGCTAACTCCATGTCTTTCGAGGTAACAGAAGATGAACCGGTTGAGGGAACGGTAGGGAAAGCTTCGAAAATGGAGGTAGGAGAGAAATTAACATAAACACCACCAACGGTTGAAGAGATGTGGGACACAACACCGGGCTTTAGATTTTCATCCACTTCACCATTGTTGAAGAACTCATTGACCAGCTCATACATGATGTCATCATTTCATTCGGGCATCAAGAAGGCAAGAGACCGGCAGCAGTTAGCATAGCTTGAAGAAGCTTTCCTTCTTCAGATTCAAAGAAGCTTGGAAGAATGTAACCTCCGAAGATGTCTTTCTTGGTTGGTTTGGGAGCCATCTGTCAAAAGAGTTAAAAATCAAAACATTCTAAGTTAGAACACATTTTAAAAGAAAAAAAAAGACGTGAGTTTAGATTTTGAAAAGAGTTCGTGTTCTTCAAGTTGAAAGAATTTAGGGATTATAGAAACCTTTACCAGAAAGGATTAAAGTTTGAAGAACAAAGGAAGAATGAAGTTTGATTGCTTTTGAATGCTCGGAGCTTTTGTAGAGAACAAGAGAATCGGAAAGTTTAAATGAGAGTTCTATTTTCCTTATATAGTAGAAAGAGAGAAGATGGAGGGGTTTTTGAAATTTTAAAAAAACATTTCAACTGCATGGCACAGATATTTAAAAGGATATTGAACACGATTTTAAATATGAGGGCTCAAAAATAGGTACGTGTGTGCGACAGTTAAACCATAATGTAATAATGACAAAAAGATAACCTTTTGATAAAATGGAATGATAAAGAAGTTACCTTTTTGGTGACAAAATTTTAAATTTGACTAGCAATCAAGTACAAAAGGACGGTAGTGGGAAGGAGTAGGGAACAGCCTTTTTGAATGTGTCAGGATAGGGTGAAGCGGTGAGCGGCTGATGTGATTGATGTGACCGATCGGTAAGGGACGCGCCGGTCAAAACGGATTGTGAATATTAATCCGGCCGCAGTTCGTCAGTTAGGCAATGAGCGATCGGTTAGGCTTTCTTATGACTTCACCGCTTGAGGCTTGACCGATCAAAGAGTGATTGGTTAGGCAATGATCGGTCAGGAGTGAAAGTTTGACCGGTTAGAAGAGAGAGCTTTTGCATCAGTCAAGGGCCATCGGTTAGGGGTTGTCGGTTTAGGATATCTTCCATACCGGTTATACCAATCGGTCAAGAGCACAGTTTAGCATTAGTAATTGAGACAACACCAAGATCGGTTGAGAGCTTACACAAACAGCAAAGTTAGCACACAAAATAAACGAATATCAATCATGCCTAGTTCTCCTCTAAGGAATTCAAATCTTTTAATGTCCAATGGTTTTGTCAAAATATCAGCTAGTTGATAATCAGTATGGACTTTTAAAAGAACAATGTTACCCTTTTCAACGTGATCCTTGAGGAAGTGGTATTTGATGTCTATGTGCTTGGTCTTTGAATGCATCACAGGATTGTTGGAGACTGATATGGCTGAGCTATTATCACAATAGATAGGACATACTTCTTGGGGAATTTCATAGTCCACTAGTTGTTGCTTCATCCATAGGATTTGTGAACAGCAACTCCTAGCGGCTATGTACTCAGCTTCAGTCGTAGAAGTGTAAATTGATGCCTGTTTCTTGCACGACCAGGAAACCAATCGGTTACCTAGAAATTGACAAGTTCCACTGGTACTTTTCCTGGTGACCCTACAAGCTGCAAAATCAGCATCTGAATAGCCAATTAGTGTAAATGATGAATCTTTTGGATACCACAAACCTAAGTTAGCAGTTCCCACAAGATATCTAATAATTCTTTTAACAGCTTGTAGATGAGATTCTCTAGGATCAGCTTGAAATCTAGCACATACACATACGGCAAACATGATATCTGGCCTACTAGCGGTTAAGTAAAGTAGAGATCCTATCATACCTTGGTAGAGTGTCATATCTACTTTCTTACCGGACTCATCTTTGTCTAGGTGTACATTTGTGGCCATCGGAGTGCTTTGAGGATTAGAGGAATCAAGACCAAATTTCTTGATAAGATCTTTGGTATATTTGGCTTGATTGATGAAAATACCTTCTTGGGTTTGCTTGACTTGAAGTCCAAGGAAAAAGGTTAGCTCACCCATCATGCTCATCTCAAATTTGCTCTTCATAAGCTTCTCAATCTCTTGCATAATTTTTCGTTAGTAGATCCAAAAATAATGTCATCAACATATATTTGAGCTAACAATGAATGTTCATTATGCTTTGCAATGAATAAAGTGGTGTCGATTTTACCTCGTTCGAACTTCTCACTAAGTAAGAATTTGGAGAGAGTTTCATACCACGCTCGAGGTGCTTGCTTGAGGCCATACAAAGCTTTATTCAATTTGTAGACATGATTAGGCTTCTTGGAATCTTCAAATCCTGGAGGTTGTTCTACATATACAAGCTCTTGAAGTTCACCATTGAGAAAAGCACTTTTCACGTCCATTTGATATAACTTAAACTCTTTGTAGGCTGCATAGGCAAGAAATACCCTAATGGCTTCTAATCTAGCTACGGGAGTAAAAGTCTCATCATAGTCTATGCCTTCTTCCTGTCTATATCCTTTTGCCACTAATATGGTCTTATTTCTTACAATTTTTCCAGACTCATCCAATTTATTCCTATAAACCCATTTCGTTCCAATCACTGTTTGATCACTAGGTCTAGGCACTAATTCCCAAACTTTACATCTATCAAACTGGTTAAGCTCTTCTTGCATAGATTCTACCCAGCTGGGGTCATCAAGTGCTTCTTCAGTCTTCTTTGGTTCTATATTAGAGACCATAGCAGAGGAAAATAATCCATGTTGTTCCTCCATGCTTCTCAATTGGCCTCTAGTCATTCTAGGTCCAAAGACATCACCAATAACATTTTCCAAAGGATGATTCCTAACTGATTTCACTTCCCTAGGTAGGTCTTGCCTGATCGATTCCTGTCTTAAGGTTTCTATTTGAGAAGTGGAATCGGTTAGGGGAGAAGAAATCAGTTGAGGTGATCGGTTAGGTGAGGGTGATGCAGACTGATGGTGATCGGTTAGTGGAGAGGGAAATGGTAAATTGATGTTTGAAATTGGGTCAGCTTCAGGAGGTGAATTTGGAATGCTAACATGAGGACTAGATGGTAAATGATCGGTTAAGGGAGTTTGAACATTGGAATGTCTAACCGATTGAGGAAAGAAGGAGTCATCAACTAGGTCTCTACAGGTTACACCACTAGAGGCTGAAGGCTGAGCTGGAGATTGATTTGCATTGATACTGGTGGATTGATTTGGATTCTGATTACTTGCTTCACCTGTCTCAAACACACCAGAATTATCAGTACTATTTGGAGTCTTATCAGACTCTAGCAAATCAAATTCATCAAATGTAACATGAACAGATTCAACAATTTTCAACAACCGTTTATTAAAAACTCTAAATGCCTTAATGTGCTTGGCATATCCCACAAAGATACCTTCATCAGATTTTTTATCAAATTTACCTCGACGCTCTTTACCGTTGTAAAGTACATAGCATTTGCAGCCGAAGATCTTGAAGAAACCAATGTTGGGAATTCTGCCACGCCACAGCTCATAAGGGGTCTTGTTGTGAAACTTGTTGACCAAAGATCTATTCTGGGTGAAGCAGGCTGTATGGATAGCTTCGGCCCAAAAATACTAGGGAAGCCTAGCTTCGGATATCATTGTTTTTCCAGCTTCGATCAATGTTTTGTTCTTTCTCTCAACTACACCATTTTGTTGTGGTGTTCCAGCAGCTGAGAAATTATGGTCTATTCCATGATCATCACAGTACTGAGCAATTCCATTATTTTTGAACTCCGTTTCGTTATCTGATCTCATACTGATGATGTCACACTCCTTTTGGGTTTGAAGTAGACGGAATAATCTGGTAGCAACTTCATATGTATCATCCTTTGAATCAAAAGTCTCTACCCATGTATATCTTGAGAAGTCGTCTACAACAACCAAAGCATATCTGCTTCCCCCTAAACTGGCAGTAGTTGTGGGGCCAAACAGATCCATATGTAGCAACTGGAGGCATCTAGAAGTGGACATGTAGGGCTTGCTGTGGAATGATTCTTTATGCTGTTTTCCTAACTGGTAGGCTCTGCATTTCCTTTCATGAATAGTAGACACTTGAGGTAGGCCGGCAACTAGATTTTGATTAGCCAGCTTGGATAGTATTTGAAATTCAAGTGATTGAGTCTCTTATGCCATAGCCAGGAGTTCTCACTGATGTTCTTAGCTACAAAACAAACATTAGTAACATTCGAAACATTGTTTAAATATATAGCATATACGTTACCTTTCCGATTTCCAGTGAGAAGTGTTTCACCTGTAGCAATGTCTTTCACATAGCAATTGGAAGAATTGAAAATACAATGCATACCTTTATCACAAAATTGTGAAATAGAGAGAAGGTTGTGTTTCAGACCATCCACCAAAGATACCTTCTGTACAATGACTGTACCTCTTTTGATGGATCCACGACCGATAATTTTGCCCTTTGCGTTGTCACCAAAGACAACTGGAGGACCAGATGCTTCTTCCAGATCGGTGAGGAGATCAGCATGTCCAGTCATATGCCTAGAGCATCCACTGTCCATAATCCAAACATCCTTACCGGCATCGGTTGAGGCCATTAAGCATTCCTGAAATAAAATAGTAAGCTTATGGTCCCCCTTATTCTTTTGGGTCCAAAGAGTTAGTTCCTCTTTGGCAGCCATACCTGGCCACCACCTGAGCTTTTAGACTCAGTGGGTCCAGATAGGTGCTTCAAGAGGCATTCATAAGCCTTGTGACCAATAAAACCACAATTTGTACATTTAATTGAAGATGGCTGAGAGGGTTTAGATGAGCTGATGTTCAATTTAGCTAAAGCTTCAGAGGAGTTCACTGATTGAGCAAAAACAGATCCTTTGGGGATGAAGGTGATGGAATTACCTTTGTTAGCCGATTGCTTAGATTTAGGAAAGCCTTTATCGGTTGGGGAGTCCTTACCGGTTTGATGACTGGTGACATTTGTCTTACCGGTTACTCCTTTACTGGTTGGGACTGCCTTACCGGTAGCGGTTTCCTGACCTGCAACCTGATCAACAATTTTAATTCCACCTTTGTTGTCTCCATCACTAAGTGGGACATATTGTCCTAACTCAGGATCAGCTACCTCGGTCCATTGGGATTTGTTCTTGTCAATCTTGGCCTTCATTTGTTCCTGAATTTTGGGATATGTATGTGGAACAGCACTGAATGGTCTAGTTAACTCTCTCTTAATCAATTTTGATTGAGCATCATCAAATTTTCCCATCAAGTTCTCAGTGACAGACTTGGTAACCGGTTTGTCATAGCTGTCTTTTTCCTTACTGCTGGAGGTAAAGCTTATTCCAGTTGTTACATCTCGGTTAGGAGATATCTGATCTTGTATGATAGTCTCCATAGCAGCTCGGGATTTTGAAAATGTGTCAATGGTTTTTGAAAGAGAATTATTTCTTGACACAAGATCAGGCAATTTGACAAACGGATATATTTAGTCTCTCGGTGAGTTCTTGATTATCTTTCTTCAACCGATCGACTCTAGCTTACTTTCTTTCAAAAATTTATTTCGACTTTCGGAGAATCATTTTCGGTTGAAATCTTTTAAAATTACCAGCCATAATTTTGTGAGCTTCATTTAATTTTTCAAAATCTGAGAAGAGCTCATTCATCACTTCTGCCATTTCAGACTTTGACATATTTGGCATAGGGTCAACGGTAGGCTGAGAGGGAGAGGGTGATGGTTCAAAATTGGGATAAAAATTTGGTAGTGATGATATCGGTTGAGGGCTCGGCTCGGTTAGAGGCTTTAAGAAGTGAATCAGTCGGGTTTCAAGCGTCGCTTGATGAGAGATGATCGGTAAGGCTTGAGCTTGATAGGTCTGTTGAGTTGGTTGCATCAGCGGTCTGAGAGTGGGCATGGTTTTACTCTGACCGTAAAGAGATCCACCTATGTTCTGAATTTTGATGTTATACGGGTTACCTTCATCTGACTTGGAAATAGGAATGGGTTCGTCAAAGTAGGTCATGGGAGATCTCCTAGGTGGGGTCTGGTCATTATAAGATGAGTGTTCATTGGAGTTGGGGTGTCTGTAGATAGGTGACTGCAAGGAGATGGGTTTATAATCAGTTCCATCAATAGCAACAAAACTGACATCAGCTTCTTCATCTATGTCAGCATCCTCATTCTCAGAATCAGTCTCGAACCAAACAGGCATAGCTTTTTCAGTTCCATCTTTGGCAACTAAGCTCTTAGATTTAGATCTAGGGAATTTCTTGAATGGTTTCTTCCTAAAAAATTCATATTTCGGTTGAGGGCATTTGGAGGCAAAATGGTCAGGTTTTCTACAGTTGTAACACACAAGCTCACCTTGGGCATTTTTTCCGTCGGTTGAGGTTGAGGTTTGGCCTTTCTTTTGAAAGTTTCCAGATCTTTGGAATGATGAGGATTTGGGTTGGAAGGATTTGCTGTCAGTTTGTTGGGCTTTCTTAAAGTCTTTGAACTTTCTATAGTTTCTGGCAAATGCAGCAAATTCATCTTCTTCCTCAAAAATCACACTAGATGGAGTATTGGTTTGAGTTGGTTGAGGCTGAGAGATTGAGGGGGAGTCATTGGTAGTAGGTTGGCTGGTAAGCATAGAAGAACCAGGGAAGATCTCAGTCTGAGCTGGCAGAGATAGATTTTTAAATTGTTTTTGAACTCCACTCAGCCGGTTGAGCTCTTCCTCATATAAAAACAAAGTAGACACAATGTTCTGGATATGAGTAACGTTCAAATCACGACATTCTTTCAAAATAGCAACCTTTACATGCCACAAGTCTCCAAGAGAATTGAGGAATCTCATGTTTAGGTCTTTCATAGTGTAGACTCTTCCTAAAGATGCACAAGAATTACTCACCTCGCAGAAACGGTCGTACGTTTCCTTTAACGTCTCATTTGAATTCTTCTTGAAGGACTCATACTCAGCTACACTTTTGTAGAGTCTGTTGTCCTTGGCCACTTGATCTCCTTTAAAATATCTGAGTAGACTCTGCCACACTTGTTGAGCAGTCTCATAGCATTGTACTTGTTTGTATAGTCTGTCATCAAGTCCGGAGGTTATGATGTGCAAAGCTTTTCTGTCCAAGGAATCACAAAGTTTGTCATCCTCAGTCCACTTTTCATGTGGTTTTGGCACATAAGTTTCATAAACCTCAAAATCTTGTTCAGACGCTCTATTTGCAAGATCCATGAGAGGAGTTTTGGGTGCTCTAGTTGCAAGATTGATTTTTAAGGGTGTCATTCGACCATCTCTGACTACAGTGGTTAACCTATCATCTATTGAGTCCAAGTACCGCATGATTCTGTTTTTCCATACTGGAAATTCGTTTTCGTTCAACATGGGAACAGTTGCCAAGTTATATGTTTGCATGATTTTTCCTGCCATTTTGGAATTGGCAATTTAAGCGGTTAAGCTTGGAAAAATGATTTTCGAAAATTGCCTGCTCTAATACCAATTGTTAGGTCCCAAATGGTAGGAATCAGGCTAGAGGGGGGTGAATAGCCTGGTAAAAACTTTTTACTAAAAACTCATTTTATCATTGATAATATTAAGTTGAACTTGTTAACCGGTTATAACAGTTTTAGGCAGCAGAAGGTCGGTTAGAAGAACAAATCAAACCAAAGTTAAAATCTCATGCAACCTGGCCAAATTTCATTTCCAAGTAGGACAAACAAGTTGTGCAGTAGGTATAATCAATAGGTTGTGACCGGTTGAGAGAATGTCAACCAGTTACAACTACACAATAAATAAACAAACTTACAGAATAATGACACGTTGTTTGAAGAGGTTCACAGTGTTAAATAACTGCTACGTCCTCTACCAAGTTTGGTCAGAACTTGGATTTGTGAAAGTTCACTGCTATTAATGGTTCTTATCAATATGTTCCATGAGTAATCTAATAAGGGAACACTCCAGTATTGATTGAGGTGCTCAGTGTTTAAGTTCTACAGAGATGTCTAGTGAAGGAGGGGACTTGCTTTTAATGCTTTGAACTAGGGGATTTGCAGGTTGGTAGTTCAGAGCAGCTCACTCTCAAGAATCATAAATACACCAACCTTCTCCAATGCTCCAGGGAAGCTATTTATAGTGAACTTCAAATGAAGGAGTCGTTGTCTTTGAAGAGGTTACAATGATGACTTGATCAGACATGCCTTTGAATTGGAGGATCTTTGCATTTAATGACTGAGATAGGAGAGAGAAGATTTTCCTTGAGAATTTGAATGGATGTGAGTACTGGTCATTTTGACAATCCATTTTGAGCTTCTGACAGCCGCAGGAATGTCACTTCAGCGTCCATTCAGCATGCTTGCTTTACCAACTTTAGCTAAAGTAGATTGTTGGGTGGTTGGAAGCAATAAATGCTTCGGTTAGGCTTAGCTGATGGAAGCTTGTTGAGAAAGCCTTAACCGGCAAGAGGTGACATAACCTGTTAAGGTTACATCAGCTAGGTACAACTGCTGTAGGTTGGCGAGCACACCGATTGAGTGATCAATCGGTTAGGCAACTATACCAAGTAACTCACAGATAAATCAAAGGGGCAAATCTTCAGGTCTTCAAGTCTTCAAAGTCTTGAGAAAATTACATGATTTAAAACACTGGCACTAGCACTAAGGGGACCTATCATACATAGAAAAATTCTATTTAGTCTAATTAAAATTAGGGGTCCACATTAATGCTTGATGTGATTGGGATTAAGCAATTCTAAACTTAAACATATATTTGACTAACAAGAAACGTGAAACATATTTTGGCAATTTGTTTAAAGTTATATTTTCACAGTTACACAATAATAAGTGTAGCAGTTGATTTATCTATTTAAAAAAAATACAGTATATTTTTTATTTGTGTAAGGATACATTGCACATATTCTATTTACATATTTAGAAATGTGCCATTTATTTTAGAACGAACAAAAAATCTCAACATTTATTATGAGAATGGAAGAAAAATAGGAAAATAGTTAAAATAAGGGAAGTGTTGGAAAATAGAAATTTAACATGATCATAGAAATGAATTCAAGATAACTTGAGGAATTAATCATAATTTGGACATAAACGAATAGTGACCGTAGAGATTGATTGTCCAAATTTTGTATTTAGAAATGTTTAATTTTCATATCATTAATAATTTTCCAAGTTAGTTAATCTTATCCCTTTCAAATAAATGTCTTTCAATAAAATTTCAAATCCAAAATTAAATCTTGTCTAGATACTATTTTTAAAAACAAAATGTATGGCAACGTTTAGAAATTATCATATATAAATAACTCGCAATTAAAACAACAAAATCAAAGGGTGTTAAGAAGTCTCGGTCTTCCATTCAAGAACAAACAAGAATGGAAGAATGGGAAGGTTTTCTACGTGCACATAGATATGATTCCATTTTTAATTCCTCACCGCCGAAATTACATGAAGATCACATAGTGTGGAGTTTTGAAGAGAATAAGATATTCGAGGATTCTTTAGCCGAATTAGATACTTCTTGTCCTAATTTCTTTGAGAATCTTGCTTCTATAGGGTTCCTTTTAAAACAATTGAGCATGTCAAAAGCCACTATCAAGCTCTGATAGATGATATAGAAATGATAGAAGCTAGTCTCATTGATCCACCCGAGTATAAAGATAAAAATCAAGGTGACTTAAAAGCTGCCGAAAATGGACAAGGAACATCTTCAAATCAACAAATGGAAACGGATGGCCAGATTAATAGAAAGGGAGTCCCCTGGAGTGAAGAAGAACACAGGTATTTCTTTTCATGATAAATCTTTGAAAACAATATATTTTTTCCTAATTATTCACTCCCATTTTAGATTTTTGATTACTTTCAATATTTATTTAGTTGTAAACTTCACATTGTATGTTTATAAATTTGAGCATGACATCTAAAATTATTGCTTTATGCTTCAATATTTAAACTATAAAACATTTTTTCTGATTTTTTTATAATGGCGGCGCAATTAATAAGATCTTCTATTAACTGTTTTTCTTAGCACATTATATAGATTAGTTGGCTTAGTTATATTATGGAACCACATTAGGAAATTTGCGCACACACACTTATAAAAAGGAAAAAAGAAAACTCATTTAAATAACTCTACATCTATATATATATATATATATATATATATATATATATATATGTTGTTATTTTTTGTCTCTTTAGAAATTTAGCAGATATATTGTTTTTTCATATGAAATGCAAGTAAACATCAACTTTTGAAATGAAAGAATACAATTTTCAAGATTATATATGAGGATAGAAATTAAACATAAAAAATCAAAAGTACAAGAAATAATTCCTTTGGGGTACTCTCTTTTTTATTTTTTTATTTTATCTATGAGATTTTTTGGCCAGAGACAAACCTTTCACATTGATAATTTCTCAAAAATACCATCTACGATTTTGGTTCATTCAATTTTATTGTTTGCTTTTGTAGGGATCTCAACAAAGTAAATGAATTAATTTGAGGATGACAACAAAAATTAATAGTTTTGCTTAGATTCAAATATAATTCGCATTCTATAAATGTATTTCTTAAAAAGGTCAGGTGTAGTAAACATATGCCTGGTTCTTTGAAATTTTTATATGCCTCTTCATTGCCATATTTTTTTTTAATTGCAATTAATATTTTTCTAAGATCATCTTTTTATTGGTGTCCTTTTCACGTTCTAGAGTAAGTGGCTTGTTAATTTTATAGAACGAAATTAGGAAATATCGAGTATGTATGTGCACGCAAATGCACGCTCCTCCCATCTATAAAAAATGTATTTTTTCTTTTTTTTTTGGATAATCTATTTTAATTATTTTTCTACGTTGTAGTATATATATATATATATATATATATATATATATATATATATATATATATAATACAATACAGGTTGATCATAACCACCTCTTAGCCTGGGTATAAGTAGTGGCTGAGATTGAATCTGAAAATTTGATTCAATGGTTGAGATTAATTGACGGTTATTTTCTTTCCCCACTCTCATGACAATTATTACGAAACCCCCGTTATCTAGCTATGAGTGAGTGGTTGATTCACATCTGAATTGCATTTTTTTTTTCTTACGGAATTACTTGAAATCCCAATTCATAATTACTGGCCTATTTTGAAAATTTATTGATTTTTCAGTTTAAATTATATTCTTTATTTTAAATTTTAGTTGTATATGTGCATTAATAATAGTTGTCAGACAATGTGCATTGGGTTTTGGGGGTTGACTACTCCCAAAACTTTCTTAAAAACATTTATTTACCTGTCTCCTTAGTAATTTTGGGCGTGAAGCTTGAAATCCGGAGACGGCAGGAGGAGGAGCCAGTTCGTGAAGAATTCGGCCGCAATCCGTCAAGATCCGGCCGCAGTGCGTCCCCAATCCGTCCGCAATCCGCTGCGGTTCCCAAATCCTTCCAGGCTTCTTCCTCCACCATTGTTGGCTCACCCATCCCTTCCCTCTCCCTCAGGCCATCCCTTCCCCCTCAGATATACCCTTCTCCTCTCTCTCTCACTCAATTTCTCATCTCCGGTCCTATTCTTTTCTATCCACCGTCTCTAAAATTCCGACTGGTCTCCATGAATACCGGCGTTGTTCAGCGTCTCAAAGCCTAGACACAGAACTCCTCCATTATTTGGATTTAGATTCAGGAACACTACCAAAGTGTTTCAAAGGGGGTTACAGAACTCCTCTATTGCCGGCGTTGTTCAGCCAATTTTGGTCCGTCTCCGACTCTCCCCTTTCTCTCTCCTTAGATTTGATTTTTTTTTTGGAATCCATCTAATTTTGGCATGGTTAGATTTGATTTTAGCTAAGTAATTTGGTATCGAGTCGGGTTTGGCTTAATTCTGGATAGTAGAATAAATAATGGGTTAGCAACAACAACTGGGAATTTATTTACTTTACCTTAATTTTAACTGTGAGGCTGATGGAGCAAGTGAACGAGGGGGGCAATCCAATTAACATTATTATATGTCAAAATTTTAGAAAAATCAGTTTTTTTAACTAATTTGAAAAAAAATAGTTTTTAAAAATGTGATGTAACATTTTTGTAATCAATTATAACTTTTTTAAAAATGCATGATGGTATTTTTGTAAACATATGTTTATTTTATATAAATGGCACGGTGGCATTTTTGTAAATAACTGGAACTTATTAACGCTCCTGACCCTTTTTATATCTAAAACTGACACTTTATTTTGCGGGAAAGCTGTTCTATTTGTTCTACAGTATTTGATATATCAATAGGTGTTATTTGTAACGTTTTAAAATTACATTTAAAACGTCATATAGTTAGCATGCGATTTCAGTTTTCCCACGTCTTTCTCTTTTAATACTGTCTCTCTTTCCGTACTGACCCGTGCCAATGGCACGGGCATTTGAGTACTATTATATATATATAACAAAACTTATTACTAGCAAACATCCACTTTTGATATGAAATAAAACATTTGCCTAGACTATATATGAAGATCGTAACATTTAAATTGTCTTTATCATACTTGTAGGTTGTTCTTGGAGGGAGTTAAGAAATATGGGAAGGGTGACTGGAGGAGCATATCTAGGTATTATGTGTTAACCATAACCCCTACTCAGATAGCTAGTCATGCACAATAGTATTATTGCCGTCTCAAAAACTCAGTCCCAGTTGAACGCCGCCGCCCTAGCATTTATGACACCGCCATCACCACCACCACCGTTACTACTTCAGCGTCGCCACCAGAATGCCAGAATCCCGAGCAACTTGAAAACCCACTTCCTCCACCTAATGCAGTTTCTTTTCATGATAAATCTTTGAAAACAATATATTTTTTTTCCTAATTATTCACTCCCATTTTAGATTTTTGATTACTTTCAATATTTCTTTAGTTGTAAACTTCACAATGTATGTTTATAAATTGGAGCATGACATCTAAAATTAATGCTTTATGCTTCAATATTCAAACTATAAAACATTTTTTCTGATTTTTTTATAATGGCGGCGCAATTAATAAGATCTTCTATTAACTTTTTTTCTTAGCACATTATATAGGGATCTCAACAAAGTAAATGAATTAATTTGAGGATGACAACAAAAATTAATAGTTTTGCTTAGATTCAAATATAAGTCGCATTCTGTAAATGTATTTCTTAAAAAGGTCAGGTGTAGTAAACATATGCTTGGTTCTTTGAAATTTTTATACGCCTCTTCATTGCCATATTTTTTTTAAATTGCAATTAATATTTTTCTAAGATCATCTTTTTATTGGTGTCCTTTTCATGTTCTAGAGTAAGTGGCTTGTTAATTTTATGGAACGAAATTAGGAAATATCGAGTATGTATGTGCATGCAAATTCACGCTCCTCCCATCTATAAAAAATGTATTTTTTTTTCGATAATCTATTTTAATTATTTTTCTACATTGTAATATATACATACATATATATATATGTATATATATATATATATATATATATATATGTATATATATATATATATATATAACAAAACTTATTACTAGCAAACATGGGGTAAATGAGTTTGGGTTGATTTGGATCACTCCTTATCACCACAAGGGGTACTCTGAGGGAGAAGTAAACTCCCAGCCTTGTCAGCTCTCTACTCTGATGACATGGTTATTACACCCAGACACCTTGTTCGACATGGGGTAAATGAGTTTGGGTTGATTTGGATCACTCCTTATCACCACAAGCCTTGTATCCTCCTTATAGCTGACGGTGAAGAAGTGGTGGAAGCCAGACTGACAAGGTTCAAAACCTAAGCTACGGCAAAGAACTATGAAGTCGATGAGGAACCTCACGGTGTTGGCACCTAGCATAGCCGGGATGGCTTGTATATCCTCAAGGAATTCACATGTGAAGGGGTCCAAGGGAAGACGGAGGCCCAATTGGAACTGCTCATTAAAGAAATGGACGTAGTTCAGACTATAGTAAAAGTCAACCAAGGCTTTCTCATTCTTGAGTGGGACACCGGGGAAGTAACTAAGTCGGTACTCTTCCCTCGATACCCCATACCTAGAATGGAGTTCCTCTATCATGGGTTCCCCTGCCGTTATGGGTTTGGGCCTAGGGGTATAAGTCCTACCTCGGCCTGATCTACCCTGGCCTCTTTCTCGGCCTCCAGATTGGGCTCCCTTGGCAAAAGCGTCTACGATCCTCCCTGAAGTCGAGGGACCAGTAGGACGAGCAGCATCACTTCCTCTTCCTGTCATAGCTGCACAAATAAAACAATAAGGGTCAAAACTTGACCAAGGAAAAGTGAAGGACGAGGATGAGGAAAAGTATCCCTCCTCGTCCTATAAACTAAAACTGAGGAGGGATCCTTACCCAGCAATGGAGGACGCTCCAAATGGTCAGACTTCAAGTAGTAGAGGTTGATATGGTCAAGAATCTTAGTCCAACCTTGGAACAACACAACATTGTGGGACTGAACATCAAGTCGATCAATCCTAAACCTTCTTGGGTAATGTACGTCAGTTCTAGAAGATTGGTACCTCGTCAAAATATCCTCTATCTCATTCAAACTCAACATCATCCATAGCCCGTCAATCATTTGATAAATTCTATGATTTTGGGTATGGTATCAGTAGAGGGAATTTGGGTTACTTCTCCATGTTCTTGTCATCTATAAAGACGAGGAAGGTACAAGAAATCACTCAAGAACAAACTCAAGAAAGCCTCAAGAAAGTACAACAATGGCGGATTCTAGAAGAACCCACCAAGAGCAGTGCCCAAAACCCAACAATTTGAAGTAAAACTGCAGAAATTAGAAAGAAAAAAAGATTTATACCTTAGATCAAAAGATTGTTGAAGAAACACACGAACAGATCAAGCACAAACTGACCATGAAAGCTAACAGGCGATTTGAAGCTTATGGTTTCTCTTTCAACTGCAAAGGCCGATAAAAGAGTAGAAAGGAAATGTGTTTTTGTTTTTATACCAAAATCTAAAAACAGGTACGGGTCAAAAATCGGGTAAAAGCGCCGTCTCTTCCTTGCAATAGATGTTCTAGAGGGTTCCCAAGATGAATGTCAGACCTCGTGGACAGCGCCCATCATTGTCTATTTAACCAGCGGATATTGAAACGTCTCGTAATTCATGAAAACACGTTTGTATCCATTTAAGCCGAGGTAGAGCACCACTTCCTCTCATTATAGCCGAGCTAGGAAGTCGGGGGCCACTGAATTGTATAAACCGAGGTACGAATGTGGATCGTGCCCGGGTAGAGCCCAATGGATTTGGCCCCAAAATATAATCCATACAAGTCTCAAATACGGCATAGGGAGTGGGCTTTACCTACCTTTACTCGTCATTCACACTATGTCGACCTATACATAGAAGAGCGAATAATGACCAAGGCACAGCAATTATACATGTCGGCGAGGCACAACTCTCTAATGCCGAGCAAGGCACCCAGCAAGGCCGACCTAGGACTCATTTGAAGACGAGGAGCTCCTCCTCGATTATCAACAAAGTGTGGAAATGAGCTTCCCTATCCTTACCTCTATCTTACTCGGCATCAACTCATCAACTCAGGCCGACCAAGCGTCATATGCCGAGGAGCATGCCTTTGAGGCGCACATGCATAATAATATCACCTAATCCTACTAAAACAAGGGTTATGGGTAGTAATAATTCTCCTAATGCATCCTCATCATCGTCCTCTTTTGCTTTACCAACGAATTGGTTTTAAAGGATTTGATGCTTCCAATATGGAGAATGAAGGGTTGTTTTTTCTTTTTGTCTTTTCTTTTGTTATGCATGTCTTTTTTTTTTTTTTAATTATCTTCAATTTTTGTAGGGGTTTATTTGTCATGGAATATTGTACTTCATCTATATCCTAAGTCCAGGAGATGATGTAGAATATGAAATTAGATGACTAGTTTACGTAGCATCAACTTCAACCATATACTTATAATAAAGATTTTATGCCTTAATTTTTCATCATAATATCCATAATATTAAATCATTATACTTTTAGAGGCACATGCCCATCAACAAAATTTGACCTATTTTATCTTATGTTCTTTATATCTTTGTTTCTTATGTTTATTATTTATTTATTTTAAAAGAAGAATGATTACTTAAATTCATGAGGAAGAAAGAATGAGATGACAATCAACAACGTTTGGAGTCTCATTCTATATGGTTAGGTTAATACATTTTAACCACCTTAAAACGCAATCGGCTACAGCCATCACAAATCCAACAACAGTAGATAGAACAAGCATCAAAATGAATGACGGTTTGCGCTTGGAACTATGAATGGGCCGATAGGGTTGAGATCTTAAAGAAAAGAAATATGAAGCTAAAATCGTCGTTTAAAACCGAAAATCGAGCTCCAAAAACATCCAAATCGTCCAAACCCTCTCTTCTTACAATATTCGTCCAATACAAAATAAAATGGTGACACATGTTAAATAGTTAGATAAATAATTCTATTACAAAAGGTGAATGCCTACAAAACAAATGAAATTTTGTCAAAAGTAAAAAAAAAAATATTTAATGAAACTATTTTATTATAAGATTTGACTGGGGATGAGAGCCATTAGTGACTTCCTAGAGGTGAAACTTTGAATCACCTCATGTATACACTTTTCGTTCAAAGCTGAGTTTGAACTTTTTAGACAAATCTTCTCAAAACTAGTATGATCTCACTTGCTCTTGTCAGAAAAAGAAAAAAGAATAAGAAAAAATGTTGCATTTGACTCATCAAGTCAACTATTTCGTACATCAATTTAAGGCCTCAATAATAAAGGTAGAAATTGCAATTCAAATATTTGTTACCAAAAGTAAGTTATGTATTTTTTATTAAAATTTAGAGAGAGAAGAAATAAATAGAGGCAAGGTAGGAAATCTAGGTTCACAAGAGCTAATTAGTTCTTGTGGAGCACCTATAAGTATATATTCTTCCTTTTATCTTTTTATAATAAAAAATAGTCAAATAATTAAGCAAAACCAAATTAAAGATGTTGAAGGGGCCTAAGAGTGTGGCACATTGCATAGTTTAGCTGTAGTTTTGCTTGATTAGAAATTTTTTAACCATTAGAAGTGTGCGATAAATAATAATTATTTTCAAAAAGCTATAATCACTTCACTAACCGTTAAGCTTTTCGAAAAGTTGGTCGTTCTTATTTTCAAAAAGCTATAATTAACAAACTAACCATTGAGATTTTTTGAAAAATAAGTCGTTATTATTTTCAACTCATTAGCCGTTAGAGATTTTTGAGAAGTAACCATTCTTTGTGGCTTTTAGAGTTGATTAATGACTCTATAAATGACACACTGTGCATATCACAATAACTCAAAAACAAAAATATATTCTTGAGAGCTTATTTAAACATAAATTGCTCCCTACGTCTGATTGAATCCTAAAAGGATTCCCAACACCCTCTATGTTCTTGTTCAAGTATTATTATGTCCTTGTTCAATTGTTATGAGACCACCACGATCGTTGTTCTTGGCATATCAGAAGAAACATGTCTCAGCTCTAAAGGTTAGTTTGTTTACTCTAATCCAATGAAATCATTTAGTTCTCTATGTTGAAGTCTTGTAGATTTCCCTTTTTGCTTAATTTGGCTGGATAATTGAACTATTTTGTCCAAGTTTTACTATAGATGAGAAAGGGTTGAGTACATGGGCTAGTTGGGTAGACGTGAATGTAGATCCTAGGAGAACCAAGTGAAAGTTTCGTGTAGCTAGGAAACTTTAATCACCCAACAGACAACGGATGTGAGTACAGATGTGTCTCACAACTGTCCACACATCCACAGATAATGCAGCGGAATAAAACAAATTAAAAGCATGAACTCAAGAATTATTTACGCTTACTGATCTATGAGATCAGCAAACTAGGCTTACGCCCAAAAACTTTTCACTATAAAAACTTTCGATGCTTACAAAAACAAATAAGTGAAAAACTAAAATACTAAAATACTAAACGAGTTCTAATCACCTTCTATGACAAGAACAACTCTCCTTTCCCAAGTAGGACCAATTCTAGTCAGAAGTAAAATAAAGAACTCTATGAAAAACTAGATGTGAGTTACGGATGTAAGGCACAACCTTCACTCACAACCTAAAACACAATGTTGAAAACTATGAAGAATATGTATTTTTCTCTCAGAATTTCCGTTGCTTCTCTTGTGTTGAATGCCTTGTATTTATATGCACCATGGAGAAGATCTTCAAGTAATCAACATCTTCCTTTGTGAGATCTCTTTTCCTATAAGAAAATATAAACACACTCACAAAGAAATAGAATATTAGTAGGTTAGTCCTAATATAAAATTATGTACATAAATAAAAGATATTTACTTTATTTATAAAGTCCTAGTCAAAGTAGGACAATAATAAATATTCCATGAAAGTTCCAAAATCTTCTTACCATAATAGAAGTGTTTCGAATTAAGGAAACAAGAATTTGTTCCCTAAAAGGCTCACGCTTTCAATCTCCCCCTATTTTGGACTTTCTGGTCAAAATCAAAGATTTATAATAATCACATTTTATGAACACAAAAAAATAGAGATAAGTACAACTCCCCCTGAATGGATGTGTGTCCAGATGTGTTTACACATCCACACATAAAAACTACATAAACCAAGTTAGAGCAGAATACCAACAGTTCATTAAAAAAACAAACCAACCATTCAGCAGCATCCTAATTAAAGTTATTACAACCCATTGTTTAAAAACTAAAAATTAAAGCAGAAATTAAAATTGTCTTAGCAACCATCAGAGCAAAAGTAACAAAAAAACTTCTCCCCCTAAATTAAAGTTCCCAGTTCCTCCGGCCCGGCTGGCAATGACGGCATCCCATACATTGTTTCTAGCAGCAGCAGCAGGTGCAGGTTCATCTCCCCCTTTTTTAGCAGAAAGATTAGCATGCCATTTGAAGAGTCTATCCTTAAGAGCTTTAAGATTGTTGACATGTGCAATGGAGGCTTGAAGTTGATCAGTTAAAGTAGAGGAATGAGATTCAGCAGCTACAGTTTCAGCATCAAAATCCTTCATTTGAGCATCAAAAGGATCTTCAGATGTGGGTTCAAATGTGTCCACATCTGGCACAGAAATTTCAGGGACAGTACCCAAAGGAAGATCAACAAATCTTTGCTTAGGATCTAGGAGGGTTTTGGTCTCCTTAAAAAAATCAAATTTTTCAACCTTATCTTCACCTTTCTCAGGCTTAACACCATTGGCAATCAAAAGTTGAGAGATTAGAGAGGGATAGGGTAAAGACCACTTCTTAGAGGGGGATTCTCCATAGGCACAGATTTTCCTAAAAATAAAATCTCCAAAATTGATATTCCTTTTAATACCCAACCTATACAGTAAATCAGCTTGCACCCTTGTAACAGAAGTCTTGTTATTTGAGGGGCACAGATTGGCAGCAAGAATAGTATGGAGAAAACAATAAAAAGAGGAGGGAGAACCACTTCCCAAATCTTTTGGCTTTACAGGCGAAGTGGTTACTTTGCCATGGGTTATTGCAGACACAAGTTTTTCATCAGAAATAGCACAAAGCTGATCCAAAGTATTATCCAAACCAAGGAAATCATTGATCACAGATGGAGAAAAGGGGAAAAACTTTCCTCTAACATAGACAGTGTAGGGAGAGGAGTATCTATCCAGCCCTTTAGTCAAGTTGGCATAAAACTCATAAACCATCTTAGGGTAGAATGGGAGAGGGTGGTCCACAGTAAAAAATAAGCCTCTCTCTTCAAAAAATTTATCCATACCTAATTTAAAGAAGGTTTCTCTATCTCTTTTCATTTCAACAATGAAGGCCTTATTAGAGATCAGGCCAAACCTATCAGAGGCATTCTTTGATAAAAACTTCTTAGAAAAGGGTTTAAAGGAAGGAGCAATAGAGAGAGATGTAGAAATACCCTTATCAGCCTTCTTCCGAGTAGATGTGTGCCTGGATGTGTGCACATCGTCAGACACATCCTTAGCAGGAGATGGTATTTTGATAGACTCCACCTCTGTCGCATCATCAGAAGAGGCATCCTTTTCTTGGTCCTCTTTTTCTTGTTCTAGCTCATCTCTTCCTAGCTTGAAATTGGCATCTGAGGCTGTATCATCACTATTATAACTAGACTCAGAATCATCAGCTTCTTCATCAATAGGCTCTAGGTCTGTAGCAGCCACCTTTTTCTTACATTTTAACTCCATTAAGATATTGGCCAAGGGCTCTTCATCACTAAATACAGAGGGATCATCAACAGGATTTGCAGCGTCAGGGGCAGGAGCATCAACAACTGGAGTAGAAGAGGGAATAATGGGATCAGAAGGTTTAATAGGAGAGGATGGAACAGGATCAATAGGTTCAGCATGGGGAATTTCTTCAGAAGGAGCAGAGACAGGGGCAACAACAGAAGGAGTAATGGTTGAGGGTTGAGCCCTAGTCCTAACAAGAGGAGCAACTTCCTCTTCTTCTTCTTCATCATCACAAGCTATGGCAGTAAAGGGCTTACCACCAGGTTTCTTTAGATTCTTAAGCTTGTCAGCTTCTGACAGCTTCCTAACCCTGTGCGATCGGCGTAGATTGCGTTGCGGAACTGGAATCGCAGCATGGCCCAAGGGTTTTGCAGGGGTTAGCTTCCTCTTTTTGGTTGAAGAAGGTTCAACAGAGGGAAAAACAGGGGCGACAACCGATGGTTGTAAAACCGGAGAGGTTGGAGGATAAGGGTTTTCAGAAGCTAATGGAACAAACACGGGTTCCATTGAAGGTAATTTTGCAGGAGAAGCTTCCATTGAAGAGCTAGATGATGACGACGGGGGAGGAATTTCGGCAAGAAATTTAGCTATTACAGGATTGGCGATAACGGGAGCTTCAGCAATGGCAACAGAAAGGGGCTCAATATCAAGGACGTCTTCTTCACGAATGTTGGCGTGATCAGCCATTTAAACTACTGAAGAGCGTTAGGTTGAACAATGCAGGAGAATTAATTGCAATGTGTGTGTGATTGTGTGCAAAATATGGAAGAACAAAAGGTTTTAGCAAGGGTTTATGGGGGATGGGACGGATGTGAGGTCTAATAAATACTCACTGCTCCCCCTTTCCAACTGAAACTTGGAATCCTTCTCCAAAAAGGTTTCACACATCCTTATTCTTTTGGTCAAATTTCAACAAGTACAACCAATGACAAGAAAAATGACAAAAGAGATAAGAATCAGGGTACAATGATTATTGGATAAGATAGAAATCAACACAAGGAATTTGTTGACTAGGGAAAGCCCTTGAACAACTTGTTTGCCGGCACAAAACCCCGGGAGATTTAGGAACCTGCCTTGACCAAAAGGTATATTAATGATAGAGTTTGAGTACAAAACTAAGAGCGCATGTAAGGGAGCTTATGCTAGTAAGATTGTATGTGCAAAATACAGGTGTTATCCCCCTTTTATACCTCAAATAACGGCTAAAATACAAAGATAAGAAATGGCCTATAATCTCGGAAATAAGTTGAGCTTTGTTGAGATATTCTCACCACTTTGTTGATGGAGGAGATAGTGGTCCGTTGCTGGATACTTTAATGAAGAAACGTCATTGAATCAGTCTCCTAATCCATTGGCACGCTCCCTGAAAAGTAGGGTTTAATGTAACAATGATTCAACCTGCAAGATGATCAAGATGTAGTAGGAGAACTCAAGTTATTAGTACCAAGATGTTATGTGCAAGTTGAAAACAAGTTGACTGAAAATGATAGGGCCTAACAATTGCCCCCAAATTTTTGAATTTTAGAATAAAGAATATAAAGAGATAAAAAATATAAAATGTTTGCCAAAAATGGATAGAGTGTACGGCGGTTTTTAATGAAAAAGGTTTGATGGGACGGTTTTGTGTATTTCCAAGGCAAAGGTTAAGATGCTTCTTTAGACTTCCAACCGTTTACAACCTCTATCAATAAATTAGAATCCTCCTTCCCCAACTCTCCCTTTCATAGAAAATCTTTAACAAAAGGGTTTTCTTTGGAGAGAAATTAAGGAGGAACGCAAGAAGAAAAACAAGTAAAATTTCTGGTGAGTTCTTCGTCCCCTTCTCAATTTCTTGTTGATAATTTTCTCAAGTTGTAAAAAACGGGAAGAAAGAAGGTAAGCATAATCGAGAGTGATGAAGCTCTCCCTGAGGGTTTCGTAACCCAAAATCTGTTGAAAGAACCTGATAAGGAAAAGTGCTTGATTTCTGAAGCAGATCTGGAAATCATTAAGAAGAATCATGCACTGTCATCCGAAACTATTTTCTTCACCCATCCCGACTTAACCTCCGAGTGCTATTCCCCTGAATGGGTGTGTTTCCCAGAATACCCTTTCATCATTGGTCTAAAATTCCCTTTTTCGGACTTAGTTACTAGGTTCTTCACTTCTGCCAAACTTAACTATGCCCAGATTATGCCTCAAGGTTGGAGGTGTTTACAAACCCTAGTTAGGTTGAAGGAGGAAACTGGTTTGAATGTGGGTCTAGAAGAGTTGGCTTATACTACCGAGATAAGGGGATTTGGTATTGGGAGGTATTGCTTTAGAGTTAAGCGTGATGGTGATCCCATCTTGAATTCCAACAATGACCCTGCCAATAGAAGATGGAGAAACAAGTTTTTCTTTGCAAGGAAAGATAGCCTAGGTCAAGAGGATGGTGTAATTTCGAAGTGGAGGACCCAAGGTAGGGGAAATTTCCTTTGATTTCACGCATTCTCAAAATTTTTGCTCACATAATCTTAACCAACTTAAATTTTCCTTTGTAGAAGTTGCCAAATTGTGCGTGTTTTTCCCAGAACAAGAAGAGACAGAAGAGAACGTGAAGAATATCTTCGAGTTGAATCCACTTGTTAGGTCTTTCAAAGCGTTCCCTGTCCTGTTTTCCGCAGAAAAGGTTGAGGGTTTGGAAGAAGAAGTTAACCCAGAAGAGTCTCTGCTAGGTTCAATCAAGATGTCTACAGGTTTGATTAACATCTTAAAGTTTTTGCCTATCTTCAAATTATTCTAATCCTTCAAGTTGTTCTAATTCTATGTCCTTTATTGCAGCTACTCGTTCTAAGACCAATGTGAGTGTCGCGGACCTACTTGCTGATGCTGAAGCAAAGAGGACTGTAAGGAAAGAGGGCAAGCCCCCAACTCCCAACTCCATGGCATCCAGTTCTAAAGTGAATGCATCCAAGAAGAAGGATGAAACAAAGAAAAGGAAACTGATGGAGGCTGAAGCCACGGATGTGAGTGATGTTTTGAATGTGGAAAAGACAAGAGACAAGTTTGGTGTTTTGATGACAGATTTTGTTGACAAGGTAAAACAAGGAAATTTTGAACCTTATACCAAAGAATTTACAAAGTATTAATACTTCTTTTACACAAGTTTCGGAGATGATGAGTCCTATTATGAACCAAGTCAATGTTTTGAAAATCAAAGCGGCTAGATGCAGTTATGAGGCTGAGGAATCAAAGAAAGAAGCCAAAATAAGTGCTGATGAGGTAGAGAAACTGAAGAAAGAAGCCAAAATAAATGCTGGTGAGGTAGAGAAACTGAAGAAAGTCATTGGGACTTTGAGAAAGGAGTTGGCAGATGTTTGTACTGAGAAGGTGAAGGAAAATGAGGCTCATTTGAAGGAACTTGAAGCAACAAAGGAAGATTTCAAGTTTAATGCAACCAAGACACTGCTGGAGGCTAGGATTCAACTCATGGAGGAGTTCAAGAATGGGCAGGCTCCAAATTGGGATTTGGAGGAAGAGAAAAGAACTCTAGAAGACTTCATTAGCGAACCGGTGGATGGGGAGGAGGTGAATTCACCGGACCTCGAAGCTATTGCCAAACTGGTTGATGATGCCAACAAAGTTTTGAGTACCGTAGTGGTGACTCAAGTTGAAGAGAATAATCAAGAGAAGGAGACAACTGTACCACCAGCGGCAGCAGGCCAAGATGTTTGAACAATTTGAATAATTTAAGTAGTTTGGAAGGAAGGGTAACAAAAACAATTTCTTTTTTGTTTATTCATTTATGTAATGGCTCATAAGAGCCCAGACAATTTATTTGGGGGTACTAGGTTGGTCTAGTACTCCAAGCTTTCCGTAGGTTTTAAGGGATTTGTTGGCTTATCCAACTTATCCATTAGTTGTAAAAAATTTTGGGAATATTTTGAAGTTTTACAGAAGGTTCTTCAGAAATACTTGTTCTTGTTCAATAGATAAAATGTTGATGTTATAAACAGTAGGTAACATGTCAATGTTACAACCAATAGTCACAACTTGAATAAGTGTGAAATCGTGCGCACGGGCGAAGGTGTCATAACCTTAATTCTTTAGAAAAGATGTAAATCTTTTAACCATAAGTAAAATGTACATTTGATCAAAGGTAAGTCGTTTGAAGAAATAGAACAAGTCTAAGCCGTCCTGGCGTGTCAACATGTTCCATCCCTCTCCAGCTAAAGTTTCAACATGTTGGAGCCGTACTGGCGTGTTAACACGTTGAACTTCTTTATCTCAGGTCAAACATGTCGGAGCCGTATTGGCGTGTTAACATGTTCAACCTGATCCATCTTAAGTCACAACATGTCGGAGCCGTACTGGCGTGTTAACATGTTGAGCCTACTCCGCTTGTCAGAGTCGTATACCTTGCAAAACAAATTCATGTTAGGAATGGGTGTTAGCGTAGCTAACACCCCTCCGATGCTTAAGTTAGTAAGGATTTCCAATAAAATTGAGAATAGAAACACACGAATGAACTTGACATAATTAAATCATACCTGAGAAGTCTAGTTGTTAACAACTTGACTTACATAAAATAGAGCTTTAAATGAATGGCATTCCAACTCCTAGGGACCCTATCTCCACTTGGGGTTGACAACCAATATGCCCCTTTGCCAGCTTCAGCATCAATAAGATATGGTCCCTCCCACTTGGGAGCTAATTTACCTGCATTCAGTTCTCTTGTATTTTGAAATACTTTTCTCAAAACTAAATCACCAACCTGGAATTTTCTTATTCTGACATCCTTGTTGCAAGATCAAGCAATCCGTTGTTGATAGGCTGCCATCCTTATCTTGGCTAAATCCCTGATCTCATCAATTGTATCTAGATCTTGGGTTAGCAAGAGATTATTTTCATCTTGAGTTAATAAACCATACCTTGCTGTTGGGATTGTCACCTCGACTGGAATTACAGCTTCTGCTCCAAATACCAAGGAATATGGAGTTCTACCTGTGGCCCCTTTTGTAGTGGTCCTGTCTGCCCAAAGTACAAGTGGTAATTCTTCAGCCCATTTTCCTTTCTTTTGATCTAGGCGTTTCTTCAAGTTGTTGACAATCAACTTGTTGCTTGATTCAGCTTGACCATTGGCTTGAGGGTGGACAGGCGTAGACAAGATCAGCTTGATGCCCCAACGAGCACATAAATCTCTAGTCTTCTTACTTATGAATTGGGATCCATTATCACATATGATCTCTGATGGTACGCCAAACCTGCTAATAATATTTTTCTTTAAAAATGAAACTACCTCCTTATCTCTTACTTGCACATAGGCCTCTGCCTCAATCCACTTTGAGAAATAATCAGTCATTGAAAGCATGAACACTTTGCCTCCAGGGGCTTTAGGCAACTTGCCCACAATATCCATGCCCCATTGCATGAAAGGCCAAGATGAGACGATAGAGTGTAGAGGTTCAGCAGGTTGATGCAAGATGTTACTGTGTCTCTGGCAGGCATCACACTTCTGCACATAGCTCATGGCATCTTGACGCATGGTTGGCCAGTAATAACCAGTTTTGAGGGCCTTCGATGCTAATGCTTTCCCACCAGAATGATTTCCACATATTCCTTCATGGATTTCACTCAGCACGAGCTCAACTTGCTTATTGTCAATACATCTCAAATAGTGTCCTACAAAAGATTTCTTAAACAAAACATTATCTATTAAAACAAAAGTTGAAGTACGCATCTTAAAAGATCTAGCATTCTTAATATAAGGTGGAATAGTTCCAAGTAGAAGGAACTCAATTATAGGTTGGGTCCAAGATGAACTTGTATCTTGTGCCCCATTAGATTGAGTAACTTCTTGAGTTTCCTCCACTTGGTCTATTGCCGGGTATTTAACATAAATAATGGGAATATTAGTATGCAACATAGACTTGCAAGTTGAACCCAAGTTGGCCAATGTGTCCGCTTCTGTATTCTCTTCTCTAGGGACCTGTCCCAAAGAGAATGACAGGAATTTTGAAGCCAAAGTTTTAACATGTTGGAGATACAGAGTCATTTTGGAATGCTTCGCCATATAACTGCCATTGAAATGGTTAGCGAGCAATTGAGAATCAACATATACATTTATATGAGTAATATTTAAACCTAAAGCTGTAGTTAAACCCATGATTAAAGCCTCATACTCAGCTTCATTATTCATCGCATTGAATTCACAAGATACAGCTTGAGGTATGATATCACCTTGAGGGGATTTCAGCACTATTCCCAAGCCAATTCCTTTGGAATTTGAAGCTCCATCTGTATACAGTGTCCAAAATCTAGGAATTATTTTACTTTCAAGTTGCTGTACTTCCAGTTCCACCTCGGGCTGCAAACTTGGACTAAAGTCTGCTACAAAATCGGCTAGAGCCTGAGATTTGATAGCTGTTCTTGGCTCATATGAAATGTCATACGTGCTCAACTTGACCGACCACTTGGCCAATCTGCCTGACATCTCTGGAGTTCTCAACACATTTTTCACAGGATAGTTAGTTCTAACAGTTATAGAATGTGTTTCAAAATAATGACGCAGTTTTGTAGCAGCATTAGTTAAGGCTAAAATTAACTTTTCAAGATGAGAGTACCTCGTTTCAGCATCTAGTAAAGACTTATTTATATAATAAACAGGATGCTGTTCACCTTGGATTTCTTTCACCAACACTGCACTAACTGCATTCTCAGATATAGCTAAATATAAATAAAGGTGCTCACCACGTTCTGGTTTAGCAAGTAGGGGTGACATCATCAAGTATTCTTTAAGTTATTTAAAAGCTGCCTCATGTTGGTCAGTCCATTGGAAGAGTTTATTCTTTCTTAATACTTCGTAGAATAACCTGCACTTATCAGATAATTTAGATATAAATCTATTTAGGGAATCTACTCTACCTGTTAACCTTTGGACATCTTTGATATTCTTGGGAGATTCCAAGTTGAGGATAGCTTTGATCTATTCGGGACTGGCTTCAATTCCTCTCTTAGTCACCATAGAGCCCAAGAACTTTCCTGCTTTAACACCGAAATTGCACTTTGCTGGATTAAGTTTCATGTTGAAAGCTTTCAAGATGTTGAACGCCTCAGCAAGATGCTCCACGTGATCTTCAATATGCTTGGATTTTACTACCATATCATCTATGTAGACTTCCACTGTCTTGCCAAGTTGATCTTTGAACATCTTGTTCACCAGCCTCTGATAAGTTGCCCCTGCATTTTTAAGACCAAATGGCATAGGAATATAACAATATATACCTTCCGGAGTCATGAATGTCGTATCCTCTTGATCTGAGGGCTCCATTTGAATTTGCTGAAATCCTGAGGACGCATCCATGAATGTCAAGATATCGTGGCCAGCTGTCTCATCAACTAGAGAATCAATATGAGGAAGAGGGAATGGATCTTTCGAGCAGGCCTTGTTCAAGTCTGTGAAGTCCACACATACTCGCCACTTGCCGTTCCTCTTCTCTACCACCACAACATTAGCTAACCACCTTGGATATTGAACTTCCCTGATCATCTTGGACTTCAAAAGCCTCTCAACTTCATCCTTTATAATCTGGTTCCGCTCATGGGAAAACTTTCTTCTTTTCTGGTGGACATGACGGATGGTTGGATCAATGTTCAACTTGTGAGTAATGACGTCCTTGCTTATTTCTGTCATATCCTCATGCTTCCACGCAAAACAACATTTCTGACTCTTCAAGAACTCAATCAGCTCCTCCTCAATTTCAAATGGAAGATCTGTACCAACTTGCACTTGGGCCTCAGGGTTTGACTCATCAACAGAAATACTTTTCGTCTCATGCTCCACTGCTTCAAGAACATCCTGGGCCTTTTTCTTTAATTGCTATGCTTGCGAGGGACTGAACTTGCTTTCATATTAACCTTGTAGCACTCTTTAGAAACCTGCTGATTTCCCTTCAACTTGGCAACACCCCAAGGTGTTGGAAATTTGACGCACTGGTGATAGGTTGACGGTACGGCCTTCATGTTGTGGATCCAAGGTCTTCGCAAAATGACATTGTACGAGGATGAGCATTCAATCACACAGAACCTTTCCATAGAATTCATACCCTCCAAATAGATAGGCAACTTGATTTCTCCGACTGTTTGCTTTACTTCACCACTGACCCCTACCAGTACGGACGAATTCTTCACAACTTCGGACAAAGGAATGCCCATCTCTTCCAGATCCTGAGTGAAGATTATATTAACTGAGCTGCCGCCATCAATCAGAATTCTCTTGACCACACAATTAGCAATCTGCACCTGGACAACTAGACCATCATGATGGGGGTCCAACGTGTTATCTTTATCCTCATCTTTGAAGGAGATAACTTGTCCATCTGTAAAGTCGCCACACCTTGAGGGCAGTTCTGACTGATCCTCCTTGGAACTCTTGGCATGACGCTTGGCTGCAGAATATGTTGTACCACAAAAATGGGATCCACCTGAAATAACATTTACTACCTTGGTGGCTGGAGGAGGTGCAACTTTCTCGAGTCTGGATTGCTCCCCAGAATCAAGCTCCTTGGATTCATTTCTGACCCTCTTCTTACCCAACAAATCATTAAGAAGACCCTTTGACAATAGATGAGCAATCTCCTTCCTCAAGGCAAAACAATTCTCAGTGGTATGCCCAAAATCCTCATGAAACGCGCACCACTTGGACTTATCCTTCCAAGTTGAGGGCTTGTCACTCTTCTTAGGCCATCTTGATTTGTCTCCAAGATTTTCCATGGCGCAAAGGACTCCTGCAATGTCCACAGAAAAGCAGTAATCAGAAATTTTAGGATAGTCATTATCATCCACATCTTGATCATCATCTACAAAATGAACTTTAGAAGATTCAGATTTAGCAGGGGGTTTGCCCCTGTTAGACTTATGATGATAGGAATCTTATTTTCTGTCTGAGGGCTCAAATAGAGGAGTAGGGGTCCTCATAGTTGACTTCTCCATTGCCAGGCTGTCATCCTCCAATCTGATGAAACGCAAGGCTCTGGTTCTATTTTCTTCAAGTTGTTTCGCAGGAGTCATCACCAACTCATTATAAAATAGGGAGCTCTTCCTCAAGCCTATATAGAATGCTTCCGTAGCTGTGGACATATCCAAACTGGGTATGGTCACTGTCTCCTTGTTAAACCTGTGCAAATATTCTTTAAGACTTTCATTAGGCTGTTGCACAATTCTGTAAAGGTCACTAGTTAACTTGTCAAATGCCCTGTTGCACGAAAATTGATTAATGTTGACAAGTTAAGCATAAGAAGAAATAGAGTTTAGAGGAAGTCTTGTTAGCCATTTTAAGGCTGGTCCTGACAAAGTTGAGCCAAAACCCCTGCAAAAACATGCTTCTTTAAAAACAGGGGGGATACTTATAATATCCATCGATTCCTGATATAGCAACACATGCTCTACTGGATCGGTGCTCCCGTCATACTTCTTCATATGAGGGACTGAAAACTTCTTTGGGATCTCTACATTAGCTATTGCAGGAACAAAACGAGATTCGTTGTAGCAGGTTGGAGAAACTTGGTGATAAGGCAAGTTGACTCCAGGTACGCTTCGAAGCAACTCTTTTATAGTCTGCATTTCCTTAATAAGTTGATTCTCTGCGAAAAGAGGATTATTATTAAATTGAGATGCAGAAGTATCAAAAGCATTAAAGAAACTCCCTGTTTGCCCCATCTAAGGTGTGGCATAGGTATAGCAAGATGACAACAAAGGTTGGCTAGTTGTAAGGCTGAATCCTGGTTGCGTGATTGGAATGGACGTCATGATTGTGCTTTCTGCTGGCAAGGTACTGGACATAGGGATATCTCCAAAATGGCTTGGTCATGTACCTGGACCAAACAAAGATCTAGGATGCAAAGGTGAAAATGGAGTAGATTCTTGAGTTTCAGTTTGCTTCCCTTTACGCATGGTATAAATGGCATTGAATATCATGGTGTTCGTATGCTCCTGAGCTTCCAACCGGTCATTCACTTTCTTCAACATATTGACCATGTTGGACATTAGATCCAAATTGACAGCTTTTGAATTCGAAGATGGATTGCCTTGGGTGCCAGAACTAGGAAGCGGCTGACTTCTCTCACCTTGACTGCCGGACGACGGATTGGTCATTTCTACACAAATAATCAAAGTATTCCCACAGACGGCGCCAAATTTTTTTGGTCATATTTCAACAAGTACAACCAATGACAAGAAAAATGACAAAAGAGATAACAATCAGGGTACACTGATTATTGGATAAGATAGAAATGAACACAAGGAATTTGTTGACTAGGGAAAGCCCTTGAACAACTTGTTCGTCGGCACAAAACCCCGGGAGGTTTAGGAACCTGCCTTGACAAAAAGGTATATTAATGATAGAGTTTGAGTACAAAACTAAGAGCATATGTAAGGGAGCTTATGCTAGTGAGATTGTGTGCGCAAAATACAGGTGTTATCCCCCTTTTATACCTCAAATAACGGCTAAAATACAAAGATAAGAAATGGCCTATAATCTCGGAAATAAGTTGAGCTTTGTTGAGATATTCTCGCAACTTTGTTGATGGAGGAGATAGTGGTCCATTGCTGGATACTTTAATGAAGAAACGTCAATGAATCAGTCTCCTAATCCATTGGCACGCTCCCTGAAAAGTAGGGTTTAATGTAACAATGATTCAACATGCAAGATGATCAAGATGTAGTAGGAGAACTCAAGTTGTTAGTACCAAGATGTTATGTGCAAGTTGAAAACAAGTTGACTGAAAATGTAGGGCCTAACACTTAATACCTTAGAAGTCCTCCAACGACTAGAATCCTTTGAGATTACCACACACAACCACCTTCGAAGAAATAGGGGATTAAAATAAAAAAGATTTTGATAGATTTTTATGGAAACAAAAATAATTCAGCCATATTTTTTTCAAAACAGAATCCCATTCGAAATTTTCAATCTTTTCAAACAAGGATTGATACACACCTTTTTCTTTAATGAGAGATATGGAAGATAAAAAAACCTATAAAATCAAGGAATAAATTAAGAATAAAAATAAATTAACTAGCATATTTACAAAGCTCCTATATGACCTAAAGAATGCAGAATGCCTAGCATGATGCAAACACACAAGTGAAGGAAAAATCTCAGCTTATAGATGTGGCATAGGATGTGAGTCACATTTGGGGACACATTTAGATCACAAAAAGTCAATGAGCAATAATCCAATTTGCACAGCCTCTAGGATGCATCCACCATTTTTTTTTTGTTGTGGATTTTTGCATTGTGAGTAGCTTTCACTTTACTTGATCCCAAAGATAGCCCTTTTTCCCAATGATCTTGTCAAGTTTGATTTCAAGTTTTCTTATGAAAATCACTTGATCACACTGGTCTGGCTTCATACTAAGGGTGAAGCAGCTGTTTCTCACATATATAATTTTTTTTCTTTTATAGCACCCACTGTGAGATACCTAGGAAGGTTATATCAAGTCATCAAAAGATGACATGAACAGGAAGTGCTCACAATTAAGTGATCAAAAATAATGTCAAAGATGAAGACTCACAAGTGACCACACTGAGAAATTTCGTGCTAATGCATGATTTTTTTTTTTGATTTTTTTTCAGTTAATCTAATATACAGATGTGTTAGAGGATGTGAGACACATTTGTGCTCACAGTCTTAGATATCACACAAACCAAGAGACTTCCTCAAGGAGGAAAATCTCTCCAAATCTAATGCCTTTGTAAATATATCAGCCAAGTGATTTTCAGTCCCAACAAATTCCAGACACACAGTTTTTTGTTCTATAAGATCTCTAATGAAATGATGTCTAATATCAATGTGCTTTGTTCTAGAATGTTGGACAGGATTTTTAGATATGTCCAAGACACTTTTGTTATCACAAAAAGCAGTTAAAATTTTGTTATTTAATCCATAATCTTCCAACATTTGATTCATCCAAAGTATTTGTATGCAGCAACTCCCAAGGGCAACATATTTAGCCTCAGCAGTGGATAAGGACACACAATTCTACTTCCTACTATACCAAGACACAAGGTTATTTCCTAGGTAGAAACATCCACCTGTGGTACTCTTTCTATCATCACTATTTCCAGCCCAGTCAGAGTCAGTGTACCCAACCAAATTGGTGTTTGTTTCTTTGGAGTAATGCAGTCCTAGGTTCACAGTCCCACTTACATATCTAATGATTCTTTTCAAGGCTTTAAGATGGGACACCTTTGGGTTAGCTTGGTATCTTACACAGAGACACACACTATACATAATATCAGGTCTAGTTGTAGTGAGGTAAAACAGGCTTCCAATCATGCTTCTGTACAGGATTTGATCAACACTCTCACCATCTGAATCATGACTTAGCTTTTGGGAAGATCCCATTGGTGTTCTTTGATGTGAAGAGTTTTCAAGTTCAAACTTTTTCACAAGATTCTTGGCATAATTAGACTGTGAGATGAACATGCCATCTTTGAATTGTTTAATCTGTAGACCCAAGAAATAATTCAACTCACCAACCATACTCATCTCAAATGTGGAAGTCATGCTATCCACAAACTCAGCTAGCATAGGGTCAGAATTTGACCCAAACACAATATCATCCACATAGATTTGTGCCACAAGAATCTCCTTTTTATTTTTCCTCACAAACAATGTTTTGTCAACCTCACCTCTCTTGAATCCTAGGTGAAGCAAATGGTCAGTAACCTACCATACCAAGCTCTAGGGTCTTGCTTTAGCCCATACAGAGCTTTCTTTAGTTTATACACATGGTTAGGATACTTGGAGTCCACAAAGCCTTTAGGTTGTTCAACATAGGCTTCCTCATTTAATATCCCATTTAGAAAAGCACTCTTAACATCCATTTGATGAAGAGTAATCTTGAGATAACAAGCAATGGCTAACAGAAGCCTAATGGACTCAATCCTTGCAACAGGAGCAAATGTCTCCTCAAAATCAATTCCCTCAATTTGAGTGTAACCTTGAGCAACTAACCTAGCTTTATTTCTAATGATCACACCTTGCTCATCAGTTTTGTTCTTGAAAATCCATTTGGTTCCTATGACATTACCATGTGAGGGTCTAGGGACAAGAGTCCACACCTCATTCTTTTCAAATTGAATCAACTCATCTTGCATAGCAAGAATCCAGTCAGCATCTTTCAATGCTTCAGCAATATTCTTAGGTTCAATCTTTGAAACAAAACAACAAAAACTTACCTGGGAGTATGTTGAGGAGCAACTCCACAAACCAGCCATCTTTCTATAATCAACTTTGTCCTTTTGTCTAGTTCTCACTTGAGCATGTACATCTCCCACAACTTGTGAAGTGGGGTGGTTTTTCTAGATTTTTGAAGGAATATCCATTGATCTATCCACACACCCATCCACATTACCTTCTGGAGCATTATCCTGATCAGAATCAGAGGAACTGTCCTCAGCTACAGGATTTTGAGTGGATGTGGGAGTAGATGTGGGTTCAGATGTGGAGGCAGATATGTCCACATCCTTGGTTACATCCTTATCAGGTTCAACATGTTTTTCCGCACTGGAAGTTTCTGTTGGTTTTTCAGCACCTGTTTCCTCATCCTTCCAGTCCAGTAAGCAACCTGAAATATCATCCTCAGCAGTCTTAAGGTTAAGATCAAGTGAGTCATCAAAAATAACATTAGCAGATTCCATAATGGTCTTAGTTTTGAGATTAAAAACTTTGTAAGCTCTACTATTAGTGGAATAGCCCATGAAAATTGCTTTGTCACTCTTTGAATCAAACTTGGACAGATATTCTCTATCATTGAGAATGTAACAAATACATCCAAACACATGAAAATACTTCATAGTGGGTTTCTTACCAAGGAGGATTTGATATGGAGTGACAGTGCTACCAATCCTTAGAAACACTCTATTGCCTATGTGACAAGCAGTGTTTAAAGCTTCTGCCCAAAATTTCTTGGACATGTTTTTATAACTTAACATGACCCTAGCCATTTCTTGCAAAGTTCTATTCTTTCTTTCATCAATTTCATTTTGCTGTGGAGTGATTGGTGCAGAAAATTCATGAGTGATTCCCTTATAATTACAAAAATTAGTAAACATTTGGTTCTCATATTCAGTGCCATGGTCAGACCTAATCCTCATAGTCTTAAGACCATAAAGATTTCTGACCCTTTTGTACCAATTCTTGAATTCTCCAATTGTTTCTGACTTTTCTCTTAAGAACATTACCCAAGTGTACCTAGAATAATCATTAACACACACAAAGGCATACTTTTTCCTACCAAAGCTTTCTACTTCAATAGGTCCCATTAAATCAGTATGAATCAGCTCCAAACACCTAGAAGTGGAGCATTGTTGGACCTTTTTATGTGATGCTTTTGTTTGCTTTCCCCTTTGATATGAACCACAGACATCAGGGTTCTTGAAGTTCAGTTTAGGGAGGTCTTTAATAGCTTCAAACCTTTGATGTTCTTCCAGAGTTCTACAGCTAGCATGTCCTAATTTTTGGAGCCACGGATTGACATCATTAGCTTTTGAGCTTAGGCAAGAGAGATTGTCACCAAATTGGTAACAGTTGTCAGCAGATCAAGGACCAGTAAACACACATTTATTATCCTTATCAAACACTTCACACAAGTGCTTATCAAACTTCACATAAAGGTCATCATCACACAGTTGACTGATGCTTATTAGGTTGGCTTTCAAGCCTTCCACATGGTACACATTGTGCAATTTTGGGAGACCCTTGACATCTAGGGTTCCTTTCCCAACAATTTTTCCTTGAGCACCTCCACCAAAGTTTACTTTCCCTCCATTAATCACTTCATAGTCAAGGAGGACTGCTTGGTTTCCAGTCATGTGCCTAGAGCACCCACTATCAAAATACCAAGAGCCAGAGACAGTACTCTTGAGGGAAGAGTAAACAACATTGCAGGTGGCAATTGGTTTGGCCACCCACTATTTTACAGCTTTCTTTTTGGATTGCAGAGGTCTCAGATTACCAGGATGTGTGTTCGGATGTGCATACATCTTCTCACACATCTGAGGCTGATTGAAGTAACCAGACTTTTTGTCAGCCTTGAGTTTGTAACAGAAGGGCCTAATGTGACCAGGAGCAAGGCAATAGTGGCAGATGTAGTGCCTCTTCCTTGGTCTTTTCTCACTTAAAAGGGGGTTTTCTCTAAAAATTGGTTTTTCCACACCTTTTGAAGTTGAAGCCTCACATCCCTCCTTTACAAAATTACCTTTTTCAAAGCCTAAACTAGTTTTGTTAAGCTGACCTATAGAGATAGCTTCATCAAGTTTCATCTTACTTTTGTTTAACTTGGTAAATGTACTCTCAGCTTTCTCACATTCATTTTTGAATTTTTCAAGCTCAACTTCTCTTTTGGTTACAAGGACTTCAAGTTTAGCAATGGTATCCTTTTGAACATCATTTTTCTTTGAAAGTATAGCTTTTTCATCTTCACAAGTGGCCAATTTATCAGAAAGAGATTTATTTACCTTAACAAGTACCTCAATTTTGTCCAATCTTTTCATCCAATCAGTATGCAACTCCTTGTATGTTGCAAAAGGTTCCTCGTAGAAAATGTCCCTCTCTTCATCTTCAGAGTCTCCTTTTACAGTGAAACAGTTCAGTATTAGATCAGATGTAACACCAGTTGTGTACACATCTGAGACCACATCCAAAGATTTTTCAGGAACACCATCTTCTATATCTGCACAGAATGCATTAAACACAGAATGGCAATAGATAATAGACATGTTAGCCACTTCATCTTCATCCTCACTGTCACTAAGGTTAGCAGTTAAGCTCATTCCCTTCTTTTTGAGTGTATTAGCACACTCATTTGCATAATGACCAAAGCCATGACATGCCCTACATTGAACAGACTCAGAGGATTTTTTATTTTCAAAGCTTGGTTTCTTGAATCCAGTGTCAGTGCTAGGTTTTGGTTTTTCAGGAGCACTAGGAGTAGGTCTATTAGGAAATTTACTTATCCTTATATTTTTCAGTATGAAACTGAATTTCTTTGAAATAAGAGCTACATCCTCTTCTTCAAGATTTGACTTGTCAATCTCAGAGGATAATTCCACAAGCTCTTTAGGAAGTGCAGCAGCACTTTTGAGAGCAAGACTGTGAGATTTGTTCTTTTTCTGAGCTTCATGATTTAGCTCAAACACATTCAAAATCCCTATGATTGTATCAGACCTATGATATTGGTGTCATTGGTTTCCTCAATCACAGCCACTTTAATGTTGAACCTCTCAGGTAAGGTCCTCAAAATCTTACTCACAAGTCTTGCATTGGAGATTGATTCTCCTTGACTTGTGCACTCATTTGAAATCTCATGAATCTTAGCAGCATATGATACAATGTCCTCAGTTTCTTCCATTCGAAGTAACTCAAACCTATCCATTAAAATTCTAAGTCTAGTAGCTTTTACACTTGGTGCACCCTCACATTGTGTTTGCAAGATATCCCAAGCAGCTTTGGCTACATTCTCATTAGTGATAAGCTTGTACATATTCCCAGAAACATGGCTGGAAATAACACCCATTGCTTTAGAATTATAGTTAGCCAAATGTATTTCATCAAGAGTCCATTGATTTTCAGGTTTTCTTTCGAAAATTGACTCACCAACACCAGATGCAAGCTTTTTCTCCACAGTAGGAGGTTGCCATGCAACAAGAATACACATCCAAGCTCTTTCATCAATACTTTTGATATAATTACGCATCATAACTTCCAAAGAGAGTAATTGGTGCCATCTAAGATAGGAGGCCTGTTTTGGTGATTTTGGCATTCCATAATAACTACACTTTATGGATCAACACTCAGTAATATATCGAGAGTTGGCTCTGATACCAATTGAAAGTTTCGTGTAGCTAGGAAACTTTAATCACCCAACAGACAACGAATGTGAGTACAGATGTGTCTCACAACTGTCCACAAATCCACAAATAATGCAGCGGAATAAAACAAATTAAAAGCACGAACTCAAGAATTATTTACGCTTACTGATCTATAAGATCAGCAAACTAGGCTTACGCCCAAAAACTTTTCACTATAAAAACTTTCGATGCTTACAAAAATAAATAAGTGAAAAACTAAAATACTAAAATACTAAACGAGTTCTAATCACCTTCTATGACAAGAACAACTCCCCTTTCCCAAGTAAGACCAATTCTAGTCAGAAGTAAAACAAAGAACTCTATGAAAAACTAGATGTGAGTTACGGATGTAAGGCACAACCTTCACTCACAACCTAAAACACAATGTTGAAAACTATGAAGAATATGTATTTTTCTCTCAGAATTTCCATTGCTTCTTTTGTGTTGAATGTCTTGTATTTATATGCACCATGGAGAAGATCTTCAAGTAATCAACATCTTCCTTTGTGAGATCTCTTTTCCTATAAGAAAACATAAACACACTCACAAAGAAATAGAATATTAGTAGGTTAGTCCTAATATAAAATTATGTACATAAATAAAAGATATTTACTTTATTTACAAAGTCCTAGTCAAAGTAGGACAATAATAAATCTTCCATGAAAGTTCCAAAATCTTCTTACCATAATAGAAGTGTTTCGAATTAAGGAAACAAGAATTTGTTCCCTAAAAGGCTCACGCTTTCACCTAGGAGTTCTATCTAGGTTGTTTCTCCAGATCACGACCAATAAGAAAAATTCTAATAAAACTAGTTATAGTATATATTTTGTTATCTTTTCTTTTCACATTATAGACTATGTGGCTTGGTGATTTCATGGAACCAAATTAGGAAATGTCATTTGTGTGTAAGGACTCTCTTCCCATTTAAAAAAAAATAAAAATTGTAAATTGTTTTTTTTCAATGTATATTAGATATATAGAAATTTTTTTGTACGGAATGTAAGTAAACATCAACTTTTGAAATGAAAGAAAACATTTTCCATGACTATATAAGAAGATATTAAGCATTTCTATACAAAATACATGAAAGAACTCCTCTTAGGGTTCTCTCTTTTTGTAAACATATAATTACTAAATGGATTTTCATGTTTTTTTCTTCAAATAATGCAACGTACTCATTAACAGCAACACATATGGATAACATACTTTTGTACTCGTTATCAAATAGTGCAACAAACTTCTTTTTCTTATGACGTCAACGAATTTGCTGGTATTTCTTTTCCTAATTATTTCTTTTCATGATAAATCTTTGAAAACAATATATTTTTTTCCTAATTATTCACTCCCATTTTTTATTTTTGATTACTTTCAATATTTCTTTAGTTGTAAACTTCACAATGTATGTTTATAAATTGGTGCATGACATCTAAAATTAATGCTTTATGCTTCAATATTCAAACTATAAAATATTTTTTCTGATTTTTTTATAATGGCGGCGCAATTAATAAGATCTTCTATTAACTGTTTTTCTTAGCACATTTTATAGATTAGTTGGCTTGGTTATATTATGGAACCACAATAGGAAATTCCATATGTGTGTGTGCACACACACTTATAAAAAGGAAAAAAAAAACACTTTTAAATAACTCTATATAGAGTTATTTAAAAGTGTTTTTTTTTTCCTTTTTATATGAAATGCAAATAAACATCAACTTTTGAAATGAAAGAATACAATTTTCAAGATTATATATGAGGATAGAAATTAAACATAAAAAATCAAAAATACAAGAAATAATTCCTTTTGGGGTACTCTCTTTTTTATTTTTTTATTTTATCTATGAGAATTTTTGGCCAGAGACAAGCTTTTCACAATGATAATTTCTCAAAAATACCATCTACGATTTTGGTTAATTCAATTTTATTGTTTGCTTTTGTAGGGATCTCAACAAAGTAAATGAATTAATTTGAGGATGACAACAAAAATTAATAGTTTTGCTTAGATTCAAATATAAGTCGCATTCTGTAAATGTATTTCTTAAAAAGGTCAGGTGTAGTAAACATATGCCTGGTTCTTTGAAATTTTTATACGCCTCTTCATTGCCATATTTTTTTTTAAATTGCAATTAATATTTTTCTAAGATCATCTATTTATTGGTGTCCTTTTCACGTTCTATAGTAAGTGGCTTGTTAATTTTATGGAACGAAATTAGGAAATATCGAGTATGTATGTGCATGCAAATACACGCTCCTCCCATCTATAAAAAATGTATTTTTTCTTTTTTTTTTTTGATAATCTATTTTAATTATTTTTCTACGTTGTAGTATATATATATATATATTTATAGATATATATATATTTTTCTACGTTGTAGTATATATATATATATATATATATATATATATATATCTATAGTATAAATGAAGGGTGCATTCTCAACGGTACTCTCTACGGGTTCAATACGCCATTTTACCATTTTGCCCCCACATTTTTGTCCCTTTCCCATTTTGCCCTCCCTTTAAAAAAAAAAAAATTTTTTAATTAGCAACACACACATAGTCACATACCCATTCAATTTGAATTTCCAAAGGGAGGAGAGAGAGAGGACGGGGGAGAGAGACAGACTCCGGCACACCAGACCGCCGCCCCGGCACCATCTCCGACATCACACACTCCGCCGGCCCATCTCCCACACCGCCGGCCTCCTCCTATTCGTCGCCGTCAGATTATTGGGTTTATCGACGGTGATTTCCAAACCTAATGGGGTTACGAGCGATTTCCTATCTTCTTCTTTGGGTCGTTGGCAAAATCGTGGGTCCAACCCGGATCGTTCACTGATTATGGCGTTTAAGACTATAGCTACCATGTCTGATAGGTGAGTATGATTGAGTTTTTAATTTTGGGTTTTATGTGTTTTGTGAAGAAGCGTTGGAAGAAGATAGTCGTTTGATACACATGTAGAAATAAATAGTATACATTGATTTCGATTTCTATTTCGATTTCTACATACATATAGGCTTTGAACTCCGGTGCAAACGATAGCTACGGTATACATTTTAGATGGTTTCTTTTGATTGTCATACTTTTGGGGGTTTAGAAATGTGGAAGATAGATAGATATGGTTAGAGCAGCCGAATTTTGATTTCAGTTATTTGGGGATGTTTAGTTATGCAGAGAGAAATAGATATACACATAACCAGTATGTAAATGTTTTGGGTGATTGGAGTTTTTTTTACTTGGATTGTTTATTGGGGATAAGTTTATTCATTATCCATTAATAATCATGTTTGTTCACGTAAAAAGAAATTTTTAAAATTTCTTTTTTCAATTTTTTTTTAAATTAAAAAAAATATATACCACGTGTCCTCGGACACGGGCATAATGTTTATGTTCATACATCACTATAATTTGTAACTATAATGTTTATGTTAATTAAAAAAAAAAAGACCCGTGTCCTCGGACACGGGCATATGTACTAGTATATATATATATATAACAAAACTTAATACTAGCAAACATCCACTTTTGATATGAAATAAAACATTTGCCTAGACTATATATGAAGATCGTAACATTTAAATTGTCTTTATCATACTTGTAGGTTGTTCTTGGAGGGAGTTAAGAAATACGGGAAGGGTAACTAGAGGAGCATATCTAGGTATTATGTGTTAACCAGAACCCCTACTCTGATAGCTAGTCATGCACAAAAGTATTATCGCCGTCTCAAAAACTCAGTCCCAATTGAACGCCGCCGCCCTAGCATTTACGACACCGCCATCACCACCACCACCGTTACTACTTCAGCGCCGCCACCAGAATGCCAAAATCCTGAGCAAGTTGAAAACCCACTTCCTCCTCCTAATCCAATTTCTTATAACAACGTGATCAATTCCAACGGTAATCAACAAGAACCCCATTCTTATTTTAACCATCATATCTCCACTTTTCCATCACCAATGACCACCACAACCACCTCTGCATTGTCTATGACTCGGATGAAAACAATGACACAATCTTCTATTGCATCCACATCATCGTCCTCTTTTGCTTCACCAACAAATTGGTTTTATAGGATTTGATGCTTCCAATATGGAGAATGAAGGGTTGTTTTTTCTTTTTGTCTTTTCTTTTGTTATGCATGTCTTTTTTTTTATTATCTTCAATTTTTGTAGGGGTTTATTTGTCATGGAATATTGTACTTCATCTATATCCTAAGTCCAGGAGATGATGTAGAATATGAAATTAGATGACTAGTTTACGTAGCATCAACTTCAACCATATACTTATAATAAAGATTTTATGCTTTAATTTTTCATCATAATATCCATAATACTAAATCATTATACTTTTAGAGTCACATGCCCATCAAGCAATATTTGACCTATTTTATCTTATGTTCTTTATTTCTTTGTTTCTTATGTTTATTATTTATTTATTTTAAAAGAAGAATGATTACTTAACTTCATGAGGAAGAAAGAATGAGATGACAATCCAAAATGTTTGGAGTCTCATTCTATATGGTTAGGTTAATACAGTTTAACCACCTTAAAACGCAATCGGCTGCAGCCATCGCAAATCCAACAACAGTAAATAGAACAAGCATCAAAATAAATGACTGTTTGCGCTTGGAACTATGAAGGGGCCGATAGGGTTGAGATCTTAAAGAAAAGAAATATGAAGCTAAAATCGTCGTTTAATACCGAAAATCGAGCTCCAAAAACATCCAAATCGTCCAAACCCTCTCTTCTTACAATATACGTCCAATACAAAATAAAATGGTGACACATGTTAAATAGTTGGATAAATAATTCTATTACAAAAGGTGAATGCATACAAAAGTATGTTATGTATTTTTTATTAAGGGTAGAAATCGCAATTCAAATATTTGTTTCCAAAAGTATGTTCTGTATTTTTTTATTAAAATTTAGAGAGAGAAGAAATAAATAGAGGCAAGGTAGGAAATCTAGGTTCAAAAGAGCTAATTAGTTCTTGTGGAGCACCAATAAGTATATATTCTTTCTTTTATCTTTTTATAATAAAAAATAGTCAAATAATTAAGCAAAACCAAATTAAAGATGTTGAAGGGGCCTAAGAATTTGGCACATTGCATAGTTTAGTTGTAGTTTTGCTTGATTACTAATTTTTTAACCATTAGAAGTGTGCGATAAACAATAATTATTTTCAAAAAGCTATAATCACTTCACTAACCGTTAAGCTTTTCGAAAAGTTGGTCGTTCTTATTTTCAAAAAGCTATTATTAACTAACTAACCATTGAGATTTTTTGAAAAATAAGCCGTTCTTATTTTCAACTCACTAGCCGTTAGAGATTTTTGAGAAGTAACCATTCTTTGTGACCGTTAGAGGTGATAATGACTCTATAAATGGCACACTGTGCATATCACAATAACTCAAAAACAAAAATATATTCTTGAGAGCTTATTTAAACATAAATTGCTCCCTACGTCTGATTGAATCCTAAAATGATTCCCAACACCCTCTATGTTCTTGTTCAAGTATTATTATGTCCTTGTTCAAGTGTTAGGAGACTACCACGATCGTTGTTCTTGGCATATCAGAAGAAACATGTCTCAGCTCAAAAGGTTAGTTTGTTTACTCTAATCCAATGAAATCATTTATTTTTCTATGTTGAAGTCTTGTAGATTTCCCTTTTTGCTTAATTTTGCTGGATAATTGAACTATTTTGTCCAAGTTTTACTATAGATGAGAAAGGGTTGAGTACATGGGCTAGTTGGGTAGACGCGAATGTAGATCCTAGGAGAACCAAGGAGTTCTTTCTAGGGTGTTTCTCCAGATCACGACCAATAAGCAAAATTCTAATAAAACTAGTTATAGTATATATTTTGTTATCTTTTCTTTTCTTTTCACATTATAGACTAAGTGGCTTGGTGATTTTATGGAACCAAATTAGGAAATGTCATTTGTGTGCAAGGACTCTCTTCCCATTTAAAAATAAATAAAATTTGTAAATTGTTCTTTTTTCAAAGTGTATTAGATATATAAAAAAAAAATTGTACGGAATGTAAGCAAACATCAACTTTTGAAATGAAGGAGAACATTTTACTTGAATATATAAGAAGATATTAAGCATTTCTATACAAAATACATGAAAGAACTCCTCATGGGGCTCTCTCATTTTGTAAACATATAATTGCTAAATGGATTTTCATTTTTTTTTCTTCATATAATGCAACGTACTCATTAACAACAACACATATGGATAACGTACTTTTGTACTCGTTATCAAATAGTGCAACAAACTTCTTTTTCTTATGACGTCAATGAATTTGCCGGTGTGGCGTTTCTATGTCAATGTCACGTTAGTGACACATCATCAAAATCACAATCAATGACGTGTCACTGATGTGGCGTCGTCATGGCAGTGCCTCGTTTCTAGCTTCAATAGTAACAGCGTATGTATAAAAAAGTTTGTTGCATTATTTTATTACAAATATAAAAGTGCGTTACCCATATTTGTCGTTAACGAGTTTGTTCCATTATTTGAAAACTAAGGTAAAGTACACTACATATTTTAATTATTATTCCTTGTTCATTTGATCCATGACAAATATCCTCTAAGGAATATCTTGAACATAGTTTTAATAATAATATGGGTATAAAATATTCACGACCATAAATGTACACCGAAACTCAAATATCATAAATCTTAAATTTTAAATTTTAATTTATATTTTCACTTCATAATGAGTTGTTTTTAAAACAACAATACATTAAATAAGATGTATATAAGGTGAACGAAATTGAAATGCAGATCCCACATTGTAGAAACGTGAAACCTATTTTGGCAATTTGTTTAAAGTTATATTTTCATAGTTACACAATAATAAGTGTAGCAGTTGATTTATCTATTTAAAAAAACACAGTATATTTTTTATTTGGGTAAGGATACATTGCACATATTCTATTTACATATTAAGAAATGTGCCATTCATTTTAGAACGAACAAAAAATCTCAACATTTAGTATGAGAATGGAAGAAAAATAGGAAAATAGTGAAAATAAGGGAAGTGTTGGAAAATAGAAATTTAACATGATCATAGAAATGAATTCAAGATAACTTGAGGAATTAATCATAATTTGGACATAAACGAATAGTGACCGTAGAGATTGGTTGTCCAAATTTTGTATTTAGAAATGTTTAATTTTCATATCATTAATAATTTTCCAAGTTAGTTAATCTTATACCTTTCAAATAAATGTCTTTCAATAAAATTTCAAATCCAAAATTAAATCTTGTCTAGATACTATTTTCAAAAACAAAATGTATGGCAACGTTTAGAAATTATCATATATAAATAACTCGCAATTAAAACAACAAAATCAAAGGGTGTTAAGAAGTCTCGGTCTTCCATTCAAGAACAAACAAGAATGGAAGAATGGGAAGGTTTTCTACTTGCACATAGATATGATTCCATTTTTAATTCCTCACCGCCGCAATTACATGAAGATCACATAGTGTGGAGTTTTGAAGAGAATAAGATATTCGAGGATTCTTTAGCCGAACTAGATCCTTCTTGTCCTAATTTCTTTGAGAATCTTGCTTCTAAGGTTCCTTTTAAAACAATTGAGCATGTCAAAAGCCACTATCAAGCTCTGATAGATGATATAGAAATGATAGAAGCTGGTCTCATTGATCCACCCGAGTATAAAGATAAAAATCAAGGTGACTTAAAAGATGCCGAAAATGGACAAGGAACATCTTCAAATCAGCAATTGGAAACGGATGGCCAGATTAATAGAAAGGGAGTCCCCTGGAGTGAGGAAGAACACAGGTATTTCTTTTCATGATAAATCCTTGAAAACAATATATTTTTTTCCAAATTATTCACTCCCATTTTAGATTTTTGATTACTTTCAATATTTCTTTAGTTGTAAACTTCACAATGTATGTTTATAAATTGGAGCATGACATCTAAAATTAATGCTTCATGCTTCAATATTCAAACTATAAAACATTTTTTCTGATTTTTTTATAATGGCGGCACAATTAATAAGATATTCTATTAACTGTTTTTCTTAGCACATTATATAGATTAGTTGGCTTGGTTAACTATATATATATATATATATATATATATATATATATATATATATATATATATATATATATATATATATATATATATATATATGTTGTTATTTTTTGTCTCTTTAGAAATTTAGCAGATATATTGCTTTTTATATGAAATGCAAGTAAACATCAACTTTTGAAATGAAAGAATACAATTTTCAAGTTTATATATGAGAATTTTTGGCCTGAGACAAGCCTTTCACAATGATAATTTCTCAAAAATACCATCTACGATTTTGGTTAATTCAATTTTATTGTTTGCTTTTGTAGGGATCTTAACAAAGTAAATGAATTAATTTGAGGATGACAACAAAAATTAATAGTTTTGCTTAGATTCAAATATAAGTCGCATTCTATAAATGTATTTCTTAAAAAGGTCAGGTGTAGTAAACATATGCCTGGTTCTTTGAAATTTTTATACGCCTCTTCATTGCCATATTTTTTTTTTAAATTCCAATTAATATTTTTCTAAGATCATCTTTTTATTGGTGTCCTTTTCACGTTCTAGAGTAAGTGGCTTGTTAATTTTATGGAACGGAATTAGGAAATATCGAGTATGTATGTGCATGCAAATGCACGCTCCTCCCATCTATAAAAATGTATTTTTTCTTTTTTTTTCGATAATCTATTTTAATTATTTTTCTACATTGTAATATATATATATATATATATATATATATATATATATATATATATATATATATATATATATATATATATATATATATATATATAACAAAACTTATTACTAGCAAACATCCACTTTTGATATGAAATAAAACATTTGCCTAGACTATATATGAAGATCGTAACATTTAAATTGTCTTTATCATAATTGTAGGTTGTTCTTGGAGGGAGTTAAGAAATACGGGAAGGGTGACTGGAGGAGCATATCTAGGTATTATGTGTTAACCAGAACCCCTACTCAGATAGCTAGTCATGCACAAAAGTATTATCGCCGTCTCAAAAACTCAGTCCCAATTGAACGCCGCCGCCCTAGCATTTATGACACCGCCATCACCACCACCACCGTTACTACTTCAGCGCCGCCACCAGAATGCCAGAATCCCGAGCAAGTTGAAAACCCACTTCCTCCTCCTAATGCAATTTCTTATAACAACGTGATCAATTCCAACGGTAATCAACAAGAACCCCAATCTTATTTTAACCATCATATCTCCACTTTTCCATCACCAATGACCACCACAACCACCTCTGCATTGTCTATGACTCAGATGAAAACAATGACACAATCTTCTAATGCATCCTCATCATCGTCCTCTTTTGCTTCACCAACAAATTGGTTTTAAAGGATTTGATGCTTCCAATATGGAGAATGAAGGGTTGTTTTTTCTTTTTGTCTTTTCATTTGTTATGCATGTCTTTTTTTTTTTTTTTAATTATCTTCAATTTTAGTAGGGGTTTATTTGTCATGGAATATTGTACTTCATCTATATCCTAAGTCCAGGAGATGATGTAGAATATAAAATTAGATGACTAGTTTACGTAGCATCAACTTCAACCATATACTTATAATAAAGATTTTATGCCTTAATTTTTCATAATATTATCCATAATATTAAATCATTATACTTTTAGAGGCACATGCCCATCAAGCAAAATTTGACCTATTTTATCTTATGTTATTTATTTCTTTGTTTCTTATGTTTCTTATTTATTTATTTTAAAAGAAGAATGATTACTTAACATCATGAGGAAGAAAGAATGAGATGACAATCCAAAACGTTTCGAGTCTCATTCTATATGGTTAGGTTAATACAATTTAACCACCTTAAAACGCAATCGGCTGCAGCCATCGCAAATCCAACAACAGTAAATAGAACAAGCATCAAAATAAATGACTGTTTGCGCTTGGAACTATAAAGGGGCCGATAGGGTTGAGATCTTAAAGAAAAGAAATATGAAGCTAAAATCGTCGTTTAATACCGAAAATCGAGCACCAAAAACATCCAAATCGTCCAAACCCTCTCTTCTTACAATATACGTCCAATACAAAATAAAATGGTGACACATGTTAAATAGTTGGATAACTAATTCTATTACAAAATGTGAATGCATACAAAAGTATGTTCTGTATTTTTTATTAAGGGTAGAAATTGCAATTCAAATATTTGTTTCCAAAAGTATGTTCTGTATTTTTTATTAAAATTTAGAGAGAGAAGAAATAAATAGTGGCAAGGTAGGAAATCTAGGTTCACAAGAGCTAATTAGTTCTTGTGGAGCACCTATAAGTATATATTCTTTCTTTTATCTTTTTATAATAAAAAATAGTCAAATAATTAAGCAAAACCAAATTAAAGATGTTGAAGGGGCCTAAGAGTGTGGCACATTGCATAGTTTAGTTGTAGTTTTGCTTGATTAGTAATTTTTTAACCATTAGAAGTGTGCGATAAACAATAATTATTTTCAAAAAGCTATAATCACTTCACTAACCGTTAAGCTTTTCGAAAAGTTGGTCGTTCTTATTTTCAAAAAGCTATAATTAACTAACTAACCATTGAGATTTTTTGAAAAATAAGCCGTTCTTATTTTCAACTCACTAGCCGTTAGAGATTTTTGAGAAGTAACCATTCTTTGTGACCGTTAGAGGTGATAATGACTCTATAAATGGCACACTGTGCATATCACAATAACTCAAAAACAAAAATATATTCTTGAGAGCTTATTTAAACATAAATTGCTCCCTACGTCTGATTGAATCCTAAAATGATTCCCAACACCCTCTATGTTCTTGTTCAAGTATTATTATGTCCTTGTTCAAGTGTTAGGAGACTACCACGATCGTTGTTCTTGGCATATCAGAAGAAACATGTCTCAGCTCAAAAGGTTAGTTTGTTTACTCTAATCCAATGAAATCATTTATTTTTCTATGTTGAAGTCTTGTAGATTTCCCTTTTTGCTTAATTTTGCTGGATAATTGAACTATTTTGTCCAAGTTTTACTATAGATGAGAAAGGGTTGAGTACATGGGCTAGTTGGGTAGACGCGAATGTAGATCCTAGGAGAACCAAGGAGTTCTTTCTAGGGTGTTTCTCCAGATCACGACCAATAAGCAAAATTCTAATAAAACTAGTTATAGTATATATTTTGTTATCTTTTCTTTTCTTTTCACATTATAGACTAAGTGGCTTGGTGATTTTATGGAACCAAATTAGGAAATGTCATTTGTGTGCAAGGACTCTCTTCCCATTTAAAAATAAATAAAATTTGTAAATTGTTCTTTTTTCAAAGTGTATTAGATATATAAAAAAAAATTTGTACGGAATGTAAGCAAACATCAACTTTTGAAATGAAGGAGAACATTTTCCTTGAATATATAAGAAGATATTAAGCATTTCTACACAAAATACATGAAAGAACTCCTCATGGGGCTCTCTCATTTTGTAAACATATAATTACTAAATGGATTTTCATTTTTTTTTCTTCATATAATGCAACGTACTCATTAACAACAACACATATGGATAACGTACTTTTGTACTCGTTATCAAATAGTGCAACAAACTTCTTTTTCTTATGACGTCAATGAATTTGCTGGTGTGGCGTTTCTATGTCAATGTCACGTTAGTGACACATCATCAAAATCACAATCAATGACGTGTCACTGATGTGGCGTCGTCATGGCAGTGCCTCGTTTCTAGCTTCAATAGTAACAGCGTATGTATAAAAAAGTTTGTTGCATTATTTTATTACAAATATAAAAGTGCGTTACCCATATTTGTCGTTAACGAGTTTGTTCCATTATTTGAAAACTAAGGTAAAGTACACTACATATTTTAATTATTATTCCTTGTTCATTTGATCCATGACAAATATCCTCTAGGGAATATCTTGAACATAGTTTTAATAATAATAGGGGTATAAAATATTCACGACCATAAATGTACACCGAAACTCAAATATCATAAATCTTAAATTTTAAATTTTAATTTATATTTTCACTTCATAATGAGTTGTTTTTAAAACAACAATACATTACATAAGATGTATATAAGGTGAAAGAAATTGAAATGCAGATCCCACGTTGTAGAAACGTGAAACCTATTTTGGCAATTTGTTTAAAGTTATATTTTCACAGTTACACAATAATAAGTGTAGCAGTTGATTTATCTATTTAAAAAAATACAGTATATTTTTTATTTGTGTAAGGATACATTGCACATATTCTATTTACATATTTAGAAATGTGCCATTTATTTTAGAACGAACAAAAAATCTCAACATTTATTATGAGAATGGAAGAAAAATTGGAAAATAGTGAAAATAAGGGAAGTGTTGGAAAATAGAAATTTAACATGATCATAGAAATGAATTCAAGATAACTCGAGGAATTAATCATAATTTGGACATAAACGAATAGTGACCGTAGAGATTGATTGTCCAAATTTTGTATTTAGAAATGTTTAATTTTCATATCATTAATAATTTTCCAAGTTAGTTCATCTTATCCCTTTCAAATAAATGTCTTTCAATAAAATTTCAAATCCAAAATTAAATCTTGTCTAGATAATATTTTCAAAAACAAAATGTATGGCAATGTTTAGAAATTATCATATATAAATAACTCGCAATTAAAACAACAAAATCAAAGGGTGTTAAGAAGTCTCGGTCTTCCATTCAAGAACAAACAAGAATGGAAGAATGGGAAGGTTTTCTACGTGCACATAGATATGATTCCATTTTTAATTCCTCACCGCCGCAATTACATGAAGATCACATAGTGTGGAGTTTTGAAGAGAATAAGATATTCGAGGATTCTTTAGCTGAATTTGATCCTTCTTGTCCTAATTTCTTTGAGAATCATGCTTCTGGTCTCATTGATCCACCCGAGTATAAAGATACAAATCAAGGTGACTTAAAAGCAGCCAAAAATGGACAAGGAACATCTTCAAATCAGCAAATGGAAACGGATGGCCAGATTAATAGAAAGGGAGTCCCCTGGAGTGAGGAAGAACACAGGTATTTCTTTTCATGATAAATCTTTGAAAACAATATATTTTTTTCCAAATTATTCACTCCCATTTTAGATTTTTGATTATTTTCAATATTTCTTTAGTTGTAAACTTCACAATGTATGTTTATAAATTGGAGCATGACATCTAAAATTAATGCTTTATGCTTCAATATTCAAACTATAAAACATTTTTTCTGATTTTTTTATAATGGCGGCGCAATTAATAAGATCTTCTATTAACTGTTTTTCTTAGCACATTATATAGATTCCATATGTGTGTGCGCACACACACTTATAAAAAGGAAAAAAAAACTCATTTAAATAACTATATATATATATATATTTTGAAAGGCCCTTGCTTGGTATGCAGATGATCAGACAGCTATGGTATTGGCTTAGCTGCCGATGATAGTTTGAATTGTGCGGCGGAATAAAAGAGGTTTGAAATAATGGTAGGACAACCAACACAAAGAAATAATGCAAGTGTGTGAATGTGATTGCAAAAATGTAATAACACGAGAGAATTTAAAGTGGTTCGTAGTTCACTCCTCCTACATCCACCCCCACCTGTCAAACTTGACAAGTGAGATCAATTTTATTATAATCTTTAATCAACAAAAATTACAAATGATTGATTCAGGCAAGTTCCTTGAACTTCCTCTTCCTAATTAGTACAACTAACTAGGGATACACTTAAAGTACGCCTTAAGTGCTTTTACAACTTGAAGTACGCCTCAAGATTTTACAAAATAACTAATACACTCAAAGTACAGTCTTGAGTGATTACAAACCGATTCTACACCTAAAGTACAGTCTTAGGTTTTGGGGTTTGTGAATTAACACACCGGGGTTGTTTTTGTCAGAAGAGGTTTAGGGGAGAAGGTTTTGGTTTGGAACAGGGTTTTAAAGGTGAGGATTGGTGTGTGTGTGTGTGGATTACAGGAGGTGTGTGTGGGTGTTTGGAAAGGGTTTTTGACTGGGAAAATGAGTATTTTTCAGTAAGTATGTTAGAGGAAGAACTCCTCTATTTATACCCTTCAATGTAGTCGTTGGAATATGATCGCTGCAGCCTACATTAATGAGCTTTGACTGGTCTTTGTCCCACTTGTCCACATGCAGTGTCTTCATGAGCCGTCTTGAGTCAGGGCTTGAACCGAGAGCTTCTAGAAGGTCTTCGGTCTTCATTGGTCTTCATTGATGGACTTGATAGCCGTGAAGATGCAGGATCTAACTTGGTTGAGTTTGTGGTAACATGGTGTGAGACAGGAGATGGCTGTCTCGAGGATCGAAGTCATAGCCGTTTTGATCATGGCAATGCTTAGCTATCGAGAGGATCTCTAATAAGGACTGAGATGCACTTGATGATCTTGATGACTTAGAGAGTGACTTATGATTCATGTTTTTGATTGATTGTAAACATTGTATAAGGAAGAATCATAGCTGTCAGACTCATAGCTGTCAAAGTGAAAAATTATGACATATAACATCTTTTGATATAAACCCTGTTCTATATATATATTCCTTTATCAAAACCAACTAACTAAGACATTGATCAAAGTTAGGTCCTAACAATTTCCCCCTTTTTGGTAAAGGAAGATTTATTTAGAACATTTTTTCACAGTTGATAAGAGAAATAATAAAAGAAGCAATCCAAGGAATCATATCGAAAGAGGTAATCAAAATGAGATTGAATACTTGGAATTAATCTCGGGATGAGAAGAGTTCACAAAATACCGTCATACAACCGAGGCAAATGTAACATATTGTTTTTAACAAAAAAATGTTCCATAACAAATACAATTATTCATCACCCAATTGATCATAGAATTCATCTCTTTCTTGCCCGGGCCGATAGAATCCGATTTCTTTCATCCTCTAGCTCTCTTCTCATTTCAGGCTCAACTCCTCTCGTAGAAGAACTCATTTGTTCCATTCCTGTGACATCCTTTCATCATACTTGAAGTATTTGTCTTCCTTTGACTTCAGTTGAGACCTTCTAAGGGGCATTTGATCATTTCGATTCTCATTGTGCCCCACAAATGTTTCTTCTTGTTCCCGGTTTTCTTGCTCTGCATGGGCACACTTGATTGATCCGGTTGTGACCGAACCGATACTTGAGCATTAGTGAAGGAATGAGTGAATTGCCGAGGAGGGTTGGAAACCGTAGGGGATGGAAATGTTGTTGGAGAGTCTTGATGAGGGCTTGAGGGAGTGTCATTATCACTATCATCATAGCCGTCGAGTCCGAGGAAAGATCAATAACAGCTTCCGTTCGCTCGACCGACAAAGAATGGAAGATCTCGAATTCTTTGATCTCGGGAATAGAGACCAAGTTTTTGAAATGAGAGTTTTCATTGGGTGAGGTGAAGTTAATAGGATCTACACAATGATGAAGGGTGAAAGGTATGGCTCAATTCCTGGATTAAGAGTTGGGGAAAAGATGTTGACAGCTTTGCTTAATAAAAGCATAATGGCACACTTTTGTTCAAACAGTGACAGGAAAAGAGTTTTTGCAAGGTTAATGCACAGGGTGAAGACTAAACCCTTTGGCATATACAAGCATGAATTGAGTGAAGGAGAGATGAGTTGGCTGAAAAGAACTTCCCAATCAAGAAGAGTATTTGGAGTGATGAACTTTGGGAATGATGGGATTTGATGAACAAAGTTGGAGGTGGAGGAGATCTTGACAGTTGCCATTTTTCATAGGCAAAGAAAACTAACCCAAAGAAGGTTTCTTGCTACAACAATCAAACCATTTCTTGACAGCCTCTTAATTTTGGATAGGTGAAGGGATTTGCTATTTCTGGGATGTGAGTTACATGGGGTAACCTTGTCCTTGCTGCTTTGATGGAAGACATAGAGAAATCAATTCCACAGATAAGCATCCAAGGTTCCCTTTTGGGAAGGAAGGATTGATTTGAATTTGGAGGAATAGAATGACTTGGAGAACTGTGAGGACTGTTAGGAATGGGATCAACTGTCGATATGTCTTGACCTTGTCCGGCCGATTGGACTTTGTGGAGAGGCTTCAAAAGGTTCATTTTCAGGAATTGGAGAGGTTGGCTTGGAGGGTGCGGATGGTTGGGTTGAAACAGTTGGGATTGACTCGGAGGTTTGGCCAAGACTTTGATTAAGAGAGCCGGAAGTGAATTGAGATTTAAGGAGATTCAAGGCTGCCCTTACTTCACTTTTGGCCAACCTTTTCTCAAGGATAGCTATCATAGCTTCCTCATTTTCTTGAGTTCCATCAAGCACAAGGCCTTTGCAAGCATTCACAATTGAGTCTCCTTTTGAGACAAGAATGGGATTAATCTCAACTCCAACCTTCTTGAGATTTTGAATGACCTTAGAAGTATTATCAAGATTCCCCCTTTCAATTTCAACGGTTAAGGGGCGGGATCATTTACGTGTTCCGCCTCAGGAATGGAAGGGAAGGTATGGCTATCTACATTCATAGCTGTCACCTTGGGGTTTCTAGATGACTCACCCGGTCCACTTCTTTTCTCGCATTAACCTAAGTCTCGAGTTCATCTAGGGCCACTACGCATTCTTCCTCACTTAGAAAGTCCTTAAGATACAAAAGAACTGACCTTTTCGGTGTCGGGGTTTCCATCCAACTCAATAGCCTCAATTGCTCTCGGGATTTTAGCTAACTTGTTGAGGTTGGGTAGAGGGGATATTCTCATCAATGTTCCCCTTAAAGGTTGCTTATCTAATGGTTCTTTGAGATTGAGGATAGCTTCAATGGCCGACCGATGACCCGAGCCGGGTGTGGATTTTGGGGAAATGGAAGGGGTAGATATTTTGGTTTTCTTTGATTTGGGGGCTTTCTTTTCAAGTTTTCTTTTCTTTGGTAATGATTTAGAAGGAATGGTTAAGGAAGATTGTACCTTTGATCCGGTAGCCAGTCCGATTGGAGGGGATAGCCGTTCGAGATTGCTTTCCTTTGTGAAAGGTTTTGGATAGGGCAAGAGCCGCCCGAAGCTCTTGAGGATCTATGTTAGCATCACCAGCATCATCTTGATCCATAGTGTCAACCTCATGGCTATCAACATCACCTCTTTCTTCAACATTCTTAGCATGGTCCGCGTGAGATGGTTCCTTCACTCGTCGCCTATCGCATCATCCTTGCTTTTGCTCTTTTTGCTAGGAGATACCACGCTTCTCTTGAGCACTCCAGCTTTCTTGACATTGGTCTTTACTCCTCTTTTCATTCTCCTACTAGTAGCCAAAGCTATCAAATCTTTCCAATGATTAAGCTTTATTCTTGTTTCTTCAAGCATCTTCTCTTGGGCTTCTTTGAAACTTTCAAGGCTCATATCTCCAGCCTTCATAACAATTCCTTTCTTTTGTTTCAATGAAAAGGTTCTTTCATTGAAACATCTTGTTTCTGACAGCTTCAATGTCTTCAGCCATTTCTTGGATAGAGCAGGTTTGAGCTTTGGAATTAGAACCTCAAGAATTCCACTCATGAATCTGAAGTTGTTCATCCTTCCACCTTGCTTCTTGAATTTGAGAGTAGAGGATGAGACTGCAAGTTAGAAATTATGGAGAAGGACAATGCACCAATTTGTATCCTTGGTCATTAGGCTGAGCATCTGCTTCCACTCATTTGATCCCATTTGGTCAAATGAGGATTGTTTGCCATCAATGGCTTTGTTGACCACATCCATCAGTGTTGACTTGAAGATATCATCTTTGTTCTTCACCATAGCTTTATCTTGAACAGCTAAGGGTGTCACTTTTGGATTCAAGAAGAATGATCCAAGTGAATCTTGTGAAATCATCAACAACAACTAGGGAGTATCTTTTTCCTCCTAAAGATCTAGTTCTTATGGGTCCAAAAAGATCCATATGAAGCAGTTCAATAGGTCTTGAGGTGTCCAACTTGGTCTTGGGTTTGAATGAAGATTTCTTTTGCTTCCCACATTGACATGCTTTGCAAAGTTTATCCTTTTTGAATGGGATCTTTGGTAGACCTCTGACAAGATTGGAATTTGCAAGCTTGGAAATGGTTTTGTGATTGAGGTGAGCCAATCTCTTGTGCCATAGCCATGACATATCAGATTGATTGAAAGACAGAAGGCAGTGAGCATTTGAAGTTTCCACAATCTCTAAGTTTAAGCAATAGAGATTCCCTTTTCTTGATCCAGTTAGGATGACTTTATTGTTTTTATCTATAACAGTGCATTTGTCTTTAGTACAAACAACATGATATCCCTTGTCACGAGATTTGACTAATGTCCGATCAAATTGTGTTTGAGACCCTCTACATAGGTTACATTTGTAAAAATGATATCTTTTGTAACAAGATTTCGATCCTTTGACCTTAGCTTGGGAATTGTCACCAAAGGTTACATTTGGACCATTTTTAGGGGAATATTGTTGCAACCAGTCTTTATTGAAGGTCATATGCCTACTACAACCACTATCTAAATACTAGAGACCTTTCCTCGGATACCGCAAAACAAAAAATAAGGTTTATGGTACCCTTTTTATTCTTTTGGGTCCAAAGGATTAGTTTTTCTTTGGAGCCCTAGCATTGTTCATTGATCCCTTATTGAAGAAGCTGGTTTAGGGTATGGTAATATGACATGATTTGCATCATGTAAGGTGTAAGGACGGTGGATTGGGAAGGATTGAAGTAGTGGTTTGGGTTCTTTGTATTGGGGTTGAAACTGAAAATTATTTGAATGGGATGACCTTGGAGAGTCATTTTGATGTGCATGGCTTCTTCCATTTGAATATTGCCATTGAGGTTTTTGTTTTTTGGTGTATTTATGCTTGTTGTAGAATCTTTGTTGCCTTGGGGTTCTTTGTTGTTTGGAGGAATTTGGCTGTCTGTCATGCCTTGGCTGTCTGTCAAGCCTTGGCTGTCTGTCAACCCTTGGCTGTCTGACAGGGCTTGACTGACTAGCATCTTTTTGCAGCTTGACTTCTTCCTTTATATTGGCCCCTTTTTGAACCCAAATAAACTTGCTTCCTTGAATTTTATTTGGTCCTTCCTTAGATTGACTAGGGCCACCCAAGATTTCCTTTTCTTTTCCTTTGGTTTGAATGGGATAGGTTTGAGTTTGATAGCTGCCAGAGCTTAGGTTTTCTACAACCATTTTTTCAATGGCCCTTTCACCAGTGGGAGGAGTGTACACCTTTTGTGTAGGATCATCGGCACCAATCCTGTTTTGTCACTTGGGACGCCTTTGGGTGTAGGTGAAAAGAGATAATGCTTTGCTTGACATGTTCCATGAATCTATTTTCTTTTTAAGAGCATCATTTTCTTTTTCAAGATTAATGAGTTTTTGACAATTTTCTGATTATTAGATGTCTCACTGCCGATCCATGTTTTGTTTTTCAAGCATGATGCATTGATCTCTTAGCCCTTGGCATGCTTTTTCAAGCTCGAAATGGTTTTTGTGAGGTTGTCAATGGTTGAGGATTGGGAAAGGTTCTCATTGACCAATGAAGCAAAGCTAGTTTTTTGTTTTTTGGTTTGAATTAAAAGAGTGCAAACTAATTGTTTAAAACCATCAATATTTAAAGAGTTAAAATCATGTACCTCTTTTAGTTCATCACAGCAAGTGCTTCCATCTCTTCCTCATTGTCGATTCTTCATCATCTTCAGCCATAAGGCATATCATGGCTTCTTCTCCTTCAATTTCGTAGTCATCACTTGACATATACTCTTCATCACCGAATTTTGATGAGTCGCAATCATGACTTGCTCTTTGTTTTTGTCATGTTTATTTTTGGAGCAATTGTAGCAGCTTGCACTTAGAGCCGTGAATGATCTCTTTTGAGTAGGTCATCTTCTTAGGCGTCGATTGTCCCTAGGTTTCCTTGGTTCAGGGCAATCGGATGAGTAATGTCCTTGCTTTCCACAATTGAAGCAATCAATTGTCTTCTTGTAGCCGTCTTGTTGGGCATTAGAGGTGGAGGGATTGAATTTCTTGTCAAAAGATTTCTTTTGAAATTTCATGGCATTTCGATGTACCATGGAAATGAGGCTTGGAATGTCTTCTTGGGAGATCCGTTTCTTACGATTTGGAGCCGATGTTTATTTTTTGAAGAGCATTGTTGACAATGGTCTCAATGTCATGGTGAGTGATTGGCTTGTTGACGTGTTCTTGTGCGATTAAAGCTAAGGTTTGTGAAATGGAGGGACCGATGGAATTTTTATCATACCTTCCGGTTCATAGGCTTCAAGCTTTCCAAAATATTGCTCAACCTGTCATGGTGCTCCATTCGAGATCCTTCTCTAATAGGTAATGCTACCTTCTCATATTCTTGAGGGAGATTTGAGTAAATCTTGAGGCGAGATCTTGTTGTTCAAATGTTTTTCCATGATCGGTAATTGATCTAACAAGGTTCTCAAACCTTGGCCGAGCAAAGACTCACCTTTTCTCCGGGGTAGAACTTGAAATTGTCTAATTGCCTCAAGCAAGTTGTACAAGTTTTGTGTCCTAACACTGGAGTGTTTGGTGAACTTGGTTTGAATAAGAGCCCATGTCGTTACGGCATTTGGTTCCTTAGCAATTTCTTGGGCTAGAGAATCATTTACACTCTTTTGAAGAATGTTCTTGACTTTCAAGTTTGCACTTACCAATTGCTTTTCGGCTTGAGACCAAGTTTCGGGGATTTGATCTTACTTGGTCCTCCATCGGTACAGATTTGAGTTGGGTATGACACTTCATTTTCTAGAACATACCGGTTCCTAAATGCTTTGTTTGCATCAAGATAAGTTTTTATCTTTGATGCATAGATCTCAAAGGATCCACGATCATCAATGTGTGGGATGTCTTTCTCATTATTTCTTCTTGGTTGAGGCATGGTGGGTTTGAAGAGAATCCTTCACAAGTTGTTAGACTTTTGAGTGTGAAGACAAGCTTTGATACCAATTGAAAGGCCCTTGCTTGGTATGCAGATGATCAGACAGCTATGGTATTGGCTTAGCCGTCGATGATAGTTTGAATTGTGCAGCGGAATAAAAGAGGTTTGAAATAATGGTAGGACAACCAACACAAAGAAATAATGCAAGTGTGTGAATGTGATTGCAAAAATGTAATAACACAGAGAATTTAAAGTGGTTCAGAGTTCACTCCTCCTACATCCACCCCCACTGTCAAACTTGACAAGTGAGATCAATTTTATTATAATCTTTAATCAACAAAAATTACAAATGATTGATTCAGGCAAGTTCCTTGAACTTCCTCTTCCTAATTAGTACAGTCAACTAGGGATACACTTAAAGTACAGTCTTAAGTGCTTTTACAACTTGAAGTACAGTCTCAAGATTTTACAAAATAACTAATACACTCAAAGTACAGTCTTGAGTGATTACAAACTGATTCTACACCTAAAGTACAGTCTTAGGTTTTTGGGGTTTGTGAATTAACACACTGGGGTTGTTTTTGTTGGTGAAGAGTTTTAGGGGTGAAGGTTTTGGTTTGGAACAGGGTTTTAAAGGTGAGGATTGGTGTATGTGTGTGTGGATTACAGGAGGTGTGTGTGGGTGTTTGGAAAGGGTTTTTGACTGGGAAAATGAGTATTTTTCAGTAAGTATGTTAGAGGAAGAACTCCTCTATTTATACCCTTCAATGTAGCCGTTGGAATATGACTGTTGCAGCTACATTAATGAGCTTTGACTGGTCTTTGTCCCACTTGTCCACATGCAGGTCTTCATGAGCTGTCTTGAGCTGTGAGCTTGAACTGAGAGCTTATAGAAGGTCTTCAGTGGTCTTCATTGGTCTTCATTGGTCTTCATTGATGGACTTGATAGCTGTGAAGATGCAGGATCTAACTTGGTTGAGTTTGTGGTAACATGGTGTGAGACAGGGAGATGGCTGTCTGAGGACTGAAGTCATAGCTGTTAGATCATGGCAATGCTTAGCTATCAGAGAGGATCTCTAATAAGGACTGAGATGCACTTGATGATCTTGATGACTTAGAGAGTGACTTATGATTCATGTTTTTGATTGATTGTAAACATTGTATAAGGAAGAATCATAGCTGTCAGACTCATAGCTGTCAAAGTGAAGAATTATGACAGATAACATCTTTTGATATAAACCCTGTTCTATATATATATTCCTTTATCAAAACCAACTAACTAAGACATTGATCAAAGTTAGGTCCTAACATATATATATATATATATATATATATATATATATATATGTTGTTATTTGGTTTCTCTTTAGAAATTTAGCAGATATATTGTTTTTTATATGAAATGCAAGTAAACATCAACTTTTGAAATGAAAGAATACAATTTTCAAGATTATATATGAGGATAGAAATTAAACATAAAAAATCAAAAGTACAAGAAATAATTCCTTTTGGGGTACTCTCTTTTTTATTTTTTTATTTTATCTATGAGAATTTTTGGCAGAGACAAGCCTTTCACAATGATAATTTCTCAAAAATACCATCTACGATTTTGGTTAATTCAATTTTATTGTTTGCTTTTGTAGGGATCTCAACAAAGTAAACGAATTAATTTGAGGATGACAACAAAAACTAATAGTTTTGCTTAGATTCAAATATAAGTCGCATTCTGTAAATGTATTTCTTAAAAAAGGTCAGGTGTAGTAAACATATGCCTGGTTCTTTGAAATTTTAATACGCCTCTTCATTGCCATATTTTTTTAAAATTGCAATTAATATTTTTCTAAGATCATCTTTTTATTGGTGTCCTTTTCACGTTCTAGAGTAAGTGGCTTGTTAATTTTATGGAATGAAATTAGGAAATATCGAGTATGTATGTGCATGCAAATGCACACTCCTCCCATCTATAAAAAATGTATTATTTTCTTTTTTTTTCGATAATCTATTTTAATTATTTTTCTACATTGTAATATATATATATATATATATACATATATATATATATACATATATATATATATATATATACATATATACATATATATATACTCCCTCCGTCCGGAACTTGGTTCACAAACACTGTTTGCACTGGTTTTAAGGAGGGAGTATTATATTGAAAGTGTTGTGAGTGTGAAAATAAAATAGGAGAGAGAATGAGTGGAGAGAATAGTAAATTATAATGGTGTTGTGAGTATTAAAATAATGTAGGAGAGAGAATGAGTGGAGGGAATAGTAAAGATTCCTTTCCATTTTAGGTAAGTTTTAAATGTGTGAAGTAAGTTTTGGGACGCCCAAAAGGGAAAGTGTGAAGATTGTTCCGGGACGTAGGGAGTATATATATTATATATATATATATATATATAGAGAGAGAGAGTATAAATGGGAATTTGTCCTTGCTACAATATAATGAACATTTTCAAGTGCCAAATTTCCCATTTTGCCCTCACTAAGTTGTCCCTTTCCCATTTTACCCTTAAAAAAAAGTTTTTATTTTTTTTAAATTAAAAAAAAAATACGTGTCCTCGGACATGGGCTTTTACTAGTATATATATATATATAACAAAACTTATTACTAGCAAACATCCACTTTTGATATGAAATAAAACATTTGCCTAGACTATATATGAAGATCGTAACATTTAAATTGTCTTTATCATACTTGTAGGTTGTTCTTGGAGGGAGTTAAGAAATACGGGAAGGGTGACTGGAGGAGCATATCTAGGTATTTTGTATTAACTTAACCCCTACTCGGATAGCTAGTCATGCACAAAAGTATTATCGCTGTCTCAAAACTCGGTCCCCGTTGAACGCCGCCGCCTAGCATTTACGACACCGCCATCACCACCACTACCGTTACTACTTCAGCGCCGCCACCAGAATGCCAGAATCCCGAGCAAGTTGAAAACCCACTTCCTCCTCCTAATTCAATTTCTTATAACAACGTGATCAATTCCAACGGTAATCAACAAGAACCCCATTCTTATTTTAACCATCATATCTCCACTTTTCCATCACCAATGACCACCACAACCACCTCTGCATTGTCTATGACTCAGATGAAAACAATGACACAATCTTCTAATGCATCCTCATCATCGTCCTCTTTTGCTTCACCAACAAATTGGTTTTAAAGGATTTGATGCTTCCAATATGGAGAATGAAGGGTTGTTTTTTCCTTTTGTCTTTTCTTTTGTTATGCATGTCTTTTTTTTTTTTTAATTATCTTCAATTTTTGTAGGGGTTTATTTTTCATGGAATATTGTACTTCATCTATATCCTAAGTCCAGGAGATGATGTAAAATATGAAATTAGATGACTAGTTTACGTAGCATCAACTTCAACCATATACTTATAAAAAAGAGTTTATGCCTTAATTTTTCATCATTATATCCATAATATTAAATCATTATACTTTTAGAGGCACATGCCCATCAAGCAAAATTTGACCTATTTTATCTTATGTTCTTTATTTCTTTGTTTCTTATGTTTATTATTTATTTATTTTAAAAGAAGAATGATTACATAACTTCATGAGGAAGAAAGAATGAGATGACAATCCACAACGTTTGGAGTTGCATTCTATATGGTTAGGTTAATACAGTTTAACCACCTTAAAATGCAATCGGCTGCAGCCATCGCAAATCCAACAACAATAAATAGAACAAGCATCAAAATGAATGACGGTTTGCGCTTGGAACTATGGAGGGGCCGATAGGGTTGAGATCTTAAAGAAAAGAAATATTAAGCTAAAATCATCGTTTAATACCGAAAATCGAGCTCCTTCTTACAATATTCGTCCAATACAAAATAAAATGGTGACACATGTTAAATAGTTTGATAAATAATTCTATTACAAAAGGTGAATGCATACAAAACAAATGAAATTTTGTCAAAAGTAAAAAAAAAAATTATTTATTGAAATTATTTTATTATAAGATTTGACTGGGGATGGGAGCCATTAGTGACTTCCTAGAGTTGAAACTTTGAATCAACTCATGTATACACTTTTCGTTCAAAGCTGAGTTTGAACTTTTTAGACAAATCTTCTCAAAACTAGTATGATCTCACTTGCTCTTGTCAGAAAAAGAAAAAAGAATAAGAAAAAATGCTGCATTTGACTCATCAAGTCAACTATTTCGTACATCAATTTAAGGCCTCAATAATAAAGGGTAGAAATTTCAATTCAAATATTTGTTTCCAAAAGTATGTTCTGTATTTTTTATTAAAATTTAGAGAGAGAAGAAATAAATAGAGGCAAGGTAGGAAATCTAGGTTCACAAGAGCTAATTAGTTCTTGTGGAGCACCTATAAGTATATATTCTTTCTTTTATCTTTTTATAATAAAAAATAGTCAAATAATTAAGCAAAATCAAATTAAAGATGTTGAAGGGGCCTAAGAGTGTGGCATATTGCATAGTTTAGTTGTAGTTTTGCTTGATTAGTAATTTTTTAACCATTAGAAGTGTGCGATAAACAATAATTATTTTCAAAAAGCTATAATCAATTCACTAACCGTTAAGCTTTTCGAAAAGTTGGTCGTTCTTGTTAGGAACTAACTATGTAAACCACATAGTTATACAGGGTTTTGACAAAGAAATATATCCTATCCAATGTTATCTGACAGCCAAGATAACATTGGATATTGGACAGCTATGACTGCTTCTCCACATCCTTTATATCAAACTGGACAGCAATGATATAATGATCAAACCAAAGACAAATCATATAAATCAATGTATTTATATACAAAAGGATCATTACATAATCATCAAACACAAATCCTTGTCTCCTAATCCTGCAAACTCTAAAGACTTAGCCTGACAGCTAAGGTTCTCAACAGCAGAGGTCTCAACCCTCTGACAACTATGATCTTCAACATCATCAACAATGAAGTATTCCTGTGATGATCAAGATGTGCCTTGTCCAATCTCTCCCCTCAGATATTGCCAGCTCATATCCATGAAGATCACAACAAATGGTTGCAGATTACAGCCTGGAATTATCCAGTCACCAAAGCTCTAAATGCAAACACTATTCCACCCATGTGCATTTACTCCTTTGTCTCCTCCAACGGCTATATTCCAACCTATAAAAGGAAACCCTCAAGACTGAAGAAAATACCCCAACACACACAATCTTTACACCCTCTTCTTCAACCTTCCACACCTGCAAACCCTGCAACCAACATTCTAAACAATCTGAGACACTTGTAACTGAATTCAGGTGTATAAACTAAAGTTGTAAATCACTTAAGACTGACTTTAAGTGGTATTGTAAATTGCTTCGTGGCAAGCAATCTCCCTAATAGACTGTACTTATTAGGAAGAGAAAGTTTAAGGAACTTGCCTATCCAATCCTTTGTAAATCTTAAAGGGAACTAGATTTAAGTGGATTGATCTCACTAGTCAAGGTTGACAGTGAGGGTGGACGTAGGAGGAGTGAACTCTGAACCACCTTAAAATTCCTTGTGTTCATTTGGTACTATCACACAACACACACACACATCTACACACACTTACACCATTCACTTGTCTTTACATTATTTCAACACTTATTATTCCGCTGCACATTTAACACTTGCCTTTTAAACCAGTTAATATCTGACAGCTAAGATTTCACCTCAGCTGTCAAACCTTAACTGCCTAACCTTTCAATCTGATTTAAGCAAACAGGACCTTTCAATTGGTATCAGAGCTTGTCTTCACACACAAAAGTCTAACAACTTGTGAAGGATCAATTACCAACCCACCATGCCTCAACCAAGGAGAAATAATGAGAAAGACATTCCCCACATTGATGACTGTGGATCCTTTGAAATCTATGCTTCAAAAATCAAAATCTACCTTGATGCAAACAGTATATGGAACTAGTATGTTCTAGAAAATGAAGTCACCTGCCCTGCCACTATAGATTCAAATGGTGGTGGAAGCAAAAACAAATCCCCTGAATTCTGGACTGAATCAGATAGGCAACTAATCAGTGCTAATCTCAAAGTCAAAAACATACTCCAAAAGAGTGTAAATGACTCCCTAGCACAAGAAATTGCCAAAGAACCAACTGCAAAGTCTGCATGGGAACTTATCCATACCAAATTCCAGAAACACACCAGTGTTAGAACACAAAACCTGTACAATCTTCTTAGACAACTTGACAATTTTAAGTTCTACCCTGGTGAAAAAGTGAGTGCTGCAAAACCAAGGTTTGAAGATCTGGTCAGATCCATTGCTGATCATGGAAAAACTTTTGAGAACCAAGATCTGTGTCTCAAAATATATTCCAACCTTCCCCAAGAATATGAGAAGGTAGCCCTACCAATAAGAGAAGGTGCAGAATGGAGCACCAAATTCTAATAAAACTAGTTATAGTATATATTTTGTTATCTTTTCTTTTCTTTTCACATTATAGACTAAGTGGCTTGGTGATTTTATGGAACCAAATTAGGAAATGTCATTTGTGTGCAAGGACTCTCTTCCCATTTAAAAATAAATAAAATTTGTAAATTGTTTTTTTTCAAAGTATATTAGATATATAGAAATTTTTTTGTACGGAATGTAAGCAAACATCAACTTTTGAAATGAAAGAAAACATTTTCCACGACTATATAAGAAGATATTAAGTATTTCTATACAAAATACATGTAAGAACTCCTCTTGGGGTTCTCTCTTTTTGTAAACATATAATTACTAAATGGATTTTCATTTTTTTTCTTCATATAATGCAACGTACTCATTAACAACAACACATATGGATAACGTAATTTTGTACTCGTTATCAAATAGTGCAACAAACTTCTTTTTCTTATGACGTCAACGAATTTGCTGGTGTGGCGTTTCTATGTCAATGCCACGTTAGTGACAGATCATCAAAATCACAATCAATGACGTGTCACTGATGTGGCGTCGTCATGGCAGTGCCTCGTTTCTAGCTTCAGTAGTAAAAGCGTATGTATAAAAAAGTTTGTTGCATTATTTTATTACAAATATAAAAGTGTGTTACCCATATTTGTCGTTAACGAGTTCGTTCCATTATTTGAAAACTAAGGTAAAGTACACTACATATTTTAATAATTATTCCTTGTTCATTTGATCCATGACAAATATCCTCTAGGGAATATCTTGAACATAGTTTTAATAATAATAGGGGTATAAAATATTCACGACCATAAATGTACAACGAAACTCAAATATCATAAATGAAAGGCCCTTGTTTGATATGCAAATGATCAGACAGCTATGATTTGTCTTAGCTGTCAGATATTTGATGAGTTGTGCAGCGAAATAAGTAAGGCTTGAAATAATGATAGGACAATGAACACAATGAAATAATACAAGTGTGTGAATGTGTTTGCAGAAAAGGTAATAACACATCAAGATTTAAAGTGGTTCAGAGTTCACTCCTCCTACATTCACCCCCACTGTCAACTGACAAGTGAGATCAATTTATTATAATCTTAATCCAAAAGAATTACAAAGATTGATTAGGCAAGTTCCTTGAACTTCCTCTTCCTAATTAGTACAGTCAACTAGGGATACACTAAAGTACAGTCTTAAGTGTTTTTACAACAACTTGAAGTACAGTCTCAAGATTTACAAAACAAATACACTCAAAGTACAGTCTAGAGTGTTTACAAAATAACTAATACACCTAAAGTACAGTCTTAGGTGTTTACAATCATACACTTGTTACACTAAGGTTTGTTGTTGAAGAAACAGGGGTTGAAGGGTGAAGGTTTGGGTTTGGAACAGTGTTTGAAGGGTAGGGATTGGTGTGTAAGGTTTGGATTACAAGAGGTATGTAAAGGTGTAAGGGAAAGGTTTTTGGATTGTGAAAAAGAGAGTTTTTTCAAGGTATTTTGTGCAGAGGCTGAACTCTTCTATTTATAGCCTTCAATGTAGCCATTGGAATATGACTTTTGCAGCTTCATTAATGAGTCTTTGACTGGTCTTTGCCCCACTTGTCCACTTGCAGGTCTTCATGAGCTGGTTTGAGCTGTAGGTTTCCAGAAGGTCTTCAATGGTCTTCAAAGGTGAACTTGATAGCTGTGAAGATACAGGATCCATCTTGGTTGAGATTTTGGCATCAAAGTATGAGACAGAGTAATGGCTGTCTGAAGGACTGAAGCCATAGCTGTCAGATCATAACAAGGCTTAGCTATCAGAATTGATCTTTAATAAGGATTGAGATACACTTGATGATCTTGATAGCTTAGAGAAGGAATATGATTCATGTAATTGATTGATTGTAACCAATGTATAAAGCAGAATCATAACTGTCAGACTCACAGCTATCAGAGTGAAGGACCATTACTGACAGATTTCATCTTTTGATATAAACCCTATTCTATATATTCCTTTATCAAAACCAACTAACTATGACATTGATCAAAGTTAGGTCCTAACAATTTCCCCCTTTTTGGTATAGGAAGATCTATTTAGAACATGTCTTCATAGTTAATGATAAGAAAGATATTAATGAAAGAAGTAATTCAGGGATTCTCAACATTCACAAGTAATCTGAATGAGATTGAAATACTTGGATTTAACTCAAAATGAAAGAAGTTCACATATTACATCCATAAATACTGAACCACACAAAATAGATTGTTTCAAACACAAAAAGAATGTTCCACAATAATACAATTCAATCATCAGCCAGTTGATCATAGAATTCTTCTCTTTCTTGCCTGGCTGATATGAGCTCATTTCATTCTTCCTCCAGCTCTCTTCTAATATCTGGCTCAACCCCTCTGTAATAGAACTCATTGTTCCATTCCCAATTCATCCTCTCATCATATTTGAAGAACTCATCTTCCTTTGCTTTCAGTTGAGCCCTTGTAAGAGGCATTTGATCATTTCTTATTCTCATTGTGCCCCACAAATGCTTCTTCTTTTTCTTGATCAACTCCTACCTTCTTAAGACTTTGTATAACCTCAGTTGTCTTATCAAGATTCCCCCTATCAATTTCAACATTTGGGGCAGGTTCATTCACAGGCTCGCCTCGTGAATAGAAGGAATGGTTTGGGTATCTACATCCAATGGGCCGTCACCTGGGATTGCTAGATGACTCTCCCGGTCCACTATTTTTCTTCATGAACCTAGACCCGAGTTCATCTATGGCTATCTTTGACTCTTTCTTTACTTAGAATTTCATCAAGAAATATGAGAACAAATTTTTTCAAGATTGGGGTTCCCATCTAACTCAATAGCATCAATGGCTCTCAAAATCTTGGGCCGACGCTGAGGTTGGGCAAAGGGGATATTATCATCAGTGTTCCCCCTTAAAGGTTGATTTTCTAATGGTTTATTGAGATTGAGGATTGCTTCTATAGCTGACTGATGATCAGAGCTAGGTGTGGATGACTTGTCAACTGTTGGACTGATAGTTGTGGATTTTGGAGAAGGGGTATTTAGTTTGGTTTTCTTAGGCTTTGGTGCTTTCTTTTCTGGCTTTCTTTTCTGTGGCAAAGATTTAGAGGGAAGGGATGAGGAAGATTGTACCTTAGATCTAGTGATAACCTGCCTGGTAGGGATGGCTGTCAGAGGTTGTTTGCCTTTATGCAGAATTTTGGACAGGTCAATAGCTGCCTGAAGCTCTTGAGGATCTATATCGCATCACCAAAGATCGCTTGACCCATGGTGTCATCCCTATGACTGTCAACAAAGACCCCTTTCTTTCTTCATCATGTTTTCCATGGTCAGTCGACAAGGTTCTTTCACTGTCTGCCACTTCAACAGCCTTGTTTTTGCTTTTATCACCATGAGGTACCACAGTCTTCTTCAACAGCCCTGTCTTCTTAACATTGGATTGTACACCCCTCTTTATTCTCCTACTTTTAGCCAATGCTACCAAGTCCTTCCAATGTTCAATCTTTTTTCCTGTTTCTTCCTGCACCTTTTCTAGTGCTTCATTAAAACTTCTAGTGCTCACATCATCTCCACCTCTCATAACAGCTCTTTTCTTTTGTTTCAATATAAATGTTCTGTCATTGAAGCACTTTGTCTCTGACAGCTTTACAGTCTTCACCCATTTCTTGTGTAGTGGAGGATTGAGCTTGGGAATCAGGACTTCTAGTATTCCACTCATGAATCTAAAGTTATTCATTTTTCCACCTTGTTTCTTGAATTTTAGTGAAGAAGTTGAAGATGCAAGCTGGAAGTTGTGGAATAGAACTGTGCACCGCCTTGTGTCTTTAGTCATCGTGCTCAAGATCTCGCTTCCATTCATTTGCTCCCATTTGGTCAAATGAAGATTGCTTGCCATCAATGGCCTTGTTGACCACATCCATAAGAGTTGACTTGAAGATATCAGCTTTGTCTTTAACCATTGCCTTGTCCTGTACATTCTTGAAGTCAGGGACTTTAACACCAAAGAATTTTTCATACACAGTCTTCAATCTTCCTGACCCTCTATCCCAAATGTTCTTCACAGCATCTGATTTGTTTGGGATACCATAGACCTCACTGACCAATTCCTGAGTAATAGTTATCTCAGCATTGTGATAAGTGACTATTATATAGTCATTTATCCCATTATTTATCAATTATTTCCTTAGTTTTTAGTATCATTTAGTTTGCATTTAGGTTATTTTAGCTTCTTTTATCATATATCTTCGATTTTATGCTTTTGGTAGATTTTATACTCTTAGACAGGTTTTAGAGTCAAATTATTATCAAATTGGAGCCTTGGAAATAATCAAGTATCAAAGCCATGGAGGGACAACATCGAAATAAGCATAAAGGCCAAAATTCAGTCGTAGCGACGTGTAGCCAAAGGAGAAGCGGCCGTGCAACAATGCCCAGTTCAAAATAATTTTTGGCGCCAAGATCGCACGGCCGTGCAGTTCCCTTGACTCGGCCGTGCAGTCGCTGTACCTGTTCCAAAAAGGCACCTTTTTGGAGGCACCACTTTGAAGAGTCCCAACCTTTAGCATAGATGTCTATATAAAGAAGCCTTTGTACTCAGTTTAGAATATCCAGAAAATCAAAAAATGTCATAAATACATTTAGAAAGGATCATATCATACTTAGAATGTATAGCAAAATTACTCTAGCAATTTATACACGATGTTCAAGTTGTATCAATGATTCGTGACAAGTCATGTGTACTCTTGAAGATTGTGAATGAAGATTATTTCCAGCCATTGCCTTTCTTATTATGAATAAGTATTTCTTCCCTTATCTTTATTTCTTTACTTACTTCCTTTTATTATTTCAAATGGTTTGAGTAATCCTCCATTTCTCGGAGTTGGAAACTCATTTATTTATATTCATGCTTCTCCTACATGTCATTTCAATTCTCTTCTTATTAATCTTAAATGCTTGCAATTAGGGAGACGTCTTTAGTTGTATAACCTCAGTTGATCAAGTAAAAAACATTGATTAGCAGAACTCTAAGATTTGAACTAGGTCGATAAATTACACAAAGTGATTTAAAGACCTAGGGATGATCCTTTAGTGGAAAATACATGAGATTATAGACTTAATTGGTATTTTTGATTTATTCGGTACCCTCGAGAGGTAAGTCAGATTTTCCGCATGACGAACGGGATTACACTAAGCCGAACCCTCGAGAGAAAGGCCGGTGAGTCTTAAAATACATGTGCTAGTTAGCACAACTTAGCGTATCATCCTTGACTTGGCACTTTCATCTTAAAATAATTTCTTCATATTATTCTTGAATTGCTTGCAAATATGAATACGTTTATATTTGTGGAACCCTAGTCAATTGAGAGAAGTACCTAGCGGAGAATTTCGATTGACGGAACCATATGAAGGAACTAGGTTTCATTGATCACGAGATTAGTTCAACGGCCTAGGGGTGTTCTTTGAATGGAAAGTACGTTGACTTTCGATCTTAATGGATTCTTTCTAATTGTGGTCAGCTAGAGTTAAGCCGGAATGCCCGTTTGTGACAGGGCGGGAGTAACATAAACGGAAATCTCAAACAGTTAGGGCATAATTAGTGAAGGATACAACGCTACTTGCTTGATCGTGAGAAGTAGTGTAAGCCTAATGTACCATCCTTGTTATTTTGATAAAAGCCTTTATCTAAAGCATATTTATTTGTTTTCAATCCCGAGAATACTATCATTATATGTTAGAATAGTTTATATATCTTCCTAGTATTTTATCTTACAAATTCCTATCTCCCCCCAATCATTTTATCTATATATTTATATAAAGACAAATATCATCCCAAAGTAAACCCTGTCTCTGTGGGATCGACTCGTACTTGCACCCGCTATATTACAATAGCCCGTGCGCTTGCGGATATAAATAAACCGTTAGGTTTCGACCGAACACATTGTCAATGGTGGCAGTTATTGAGTTGTCTTCCTTGTTTCTCCTTCCCACAAGGTAAATCTCCCTGCATAATTCTTCATAAATTGGTGGTCTGGCTCCCATGAAATCAAGCAGTTCATTGACCTCAAGTAATTCTTTGATGAGTGCCCCAACTTCAGACTCATAAAAGCTAGGTTTAATGAAGTAGCTATGAGCATCTGGGTAATTTGCTTTTGATTCTGCCATGGATGGTTGAATGAATTAGGGTTGAAGAAATTTGATGGTGGATTAGTGAGGGAAAGAGACGGGTTACAAACAGAGAGTTAATGAAACAGGAGTTTTGGTTTTGAAAAAGAGAGAGAAAAATAATGAGTGGAGAGTGGGTTTTAATGAGCATTGGGGATTTCAAAGTTTAGTAACTGTTCATATGAACAGTTATTTTTGCCCTTCCCTACGTTGAGGCCATTAAATCCCACAAAACATGGGAGGAACATTCCCTTTTTCAAGAATTTTGCAGAGAACGAGAAGGCTAAGGAAGTGATATTTGTGAGCAATTAACACGATCAAATCACCGAAAAAAATTGCTTTAACCTAGCTGTCAGAGAATATAAAAACTTTGACAGATAAGTCTAAGTTGAATGATGATGGCTGTCTGAGATAGCTATGGATCGATTTGCCTATAAAACAATGACAATTTTTGATGAAACTCATTCAGTTTGTTTTATAAACACAGATGGGTAGATTTTCTTCAAAGTTTAATCCCAAAAAAATGGCTTACACAGCCAAACAACTGGTTTTTGGGAAAAGTCATGAGGATGATTTGGAGGGAGATGAAAGGGAGAGAGAAAGAGTGTCTTTCAATGTGATTGAAAGTTCAAGGGTGGTGAGTGACAAAGGTAAAAATAAGAGGGAGAGAGTAGAGCAGGATTATGGTACCAAAGAGATAGCTGTCAGAGAGAAGGTTGATAGTAGAGATGGAGAAGGGATAAGGCTTTTTGGGAAAAATATTAGGGTTGATCAGGGTGAGTCTAGCAAGGGAAAAGGTAAGGCTGAAAGGGTTTATACACTAGGAGAATTGGTTGGGTAGGATAGGGCTCAGACAGCTATTGAGAGGGGCTTAGCTATCAAGCAAAAGGTTGAGCCTGAGAGGCAGTACACAGCTGTGAGCAGTGATTCACTTTCTCCTGGGGTTGGTTTGTTGGAGGGTAGAGGTGATAACTTTGCTGGAGTACATGTATCTCCTTCCTTACTATATCACATCTGTTCAACCAGTTTATAGGTTGTTTTAGCCTTGTCAGAGTTCCAGTTGTGGAGAGAGATGAGTCTAGAGTTGAAAATGGTTTTTATTCTGGAGATTTCAGCTTTGTGATACCAATGGAAGGTTTGCTTCAACTTTATGATGTTGTAGAAGAATGGTGGCCAAGAAGAGCTAGTCCTTCTCTTCAGTATTCAGTTACTTCAGTTGATCCCTTTCTTGAGAGGCATCCAGTATGGTTGCAAAGGTATCATCAGACCTTGCAGTCTACTCAGGAGGCCAGATGTGAAGGAATGAGTGCAGGTGGTGGATCTGGAGAGACAGTGACATTTCCTAGGAATGTCTGATAGCTGAGGTGTGAAGATTTGAAGAGGAGTTGGATCTGGGTGTTGTTTGTGTTTAAGGGAGTTTTTGTGGGTTGTTTTATGTATGTTTTTTTTTTGTTTTTCCTTGTCTTTTGCATAGATAGCTGTCAGTAGATGGCTATCAGGAATATTTTGAGGGGATAGCTGTCAGGCTTCACTTGTGACAGCATTGCTCTATCTGTATGCCCTCTTTTATTAGTGAAAAAAACATTTTATTTTGGCAAGTTTATCATTCCAAGCATAGCTCTTAAAAGCTCAAATCTTTTTTCATCCATTGCTTTTGTAAGAATATCAGCAACATTGTCCTCTGTTCCAACTTTATTAAGACATATATGACCTTTTTCAACATGGTATCTAATAAAGTGAAGGCTCGACTTCAATGTGTTTAGTTTTTGAATGCCGAACAGGATTCTCGATCATTGCAATGGTGCTTCGAGTTGTCACACGAGAATAGGAACATTGTCTACAACAATTCCAAAGTCTTGAAGTTGACTTCCGAGATATAAAATTTGAGAACAACAATGTCCTCGCTACCACATATTCGCCTTACTACTGTAGAAGTAGCAACCGAGGTTTGTTTCTTCTTTGGATCAAGAAATTATTCTTGAACCCGAAACTGACAAATACCACTTGTGGATTTTCTATCCAAATTGCATCCAAAGATAGTCGAATCTGTGAATCCAATTAGGAATAAAGGAGCTTCACATGGATACCATAATCCATAATCGGAGTTCCCTTTAGATACCTAAGAATCCTTTTGGCACCGCCATGTGTGATTCTTTTGGATTTGCTTGAAATCTTGCACACTGGCACACACTGAACATGATATCTGGCCTAGATGCAGTTACATATAGTAGGGATCCAATGTAACTTCTATAGAGTGTTTTATTAACACTTGGGCCATCAATGTCAGCATGAAGTTTGGTGGTGGTTGAGAGAGGAGTTTTTGCAGGAGAGGCATTTTGCATGTCAAATTTCTTGATCATGTCTCTTTTATATTTGGCCTGATTTATGAATGTGCACTCGCAATTTATTTCACCTGAAGTCCCAAGAAGAATGTGAGCTCACCAATCATGCTCATTTCAAATTGTTCTTGCATGGTTTTTCCAAATTCTAGGCAGAGTGACTCATTTGAAGATTCAAAAATTATGTCATCAACATAGACTTGAATGAGCATGGTATCTTCACCATATTTCTTGATAAACAGGGTATTATCAATATGGCCTTTGGTAAATCCTTTGCCAAGTAAGAATTTTGACAGGGTTTCATACCATGCCCTTGGTGCTTGCTTGAGTCAATATAGATCTTTATCAAGCTTAAATACATGGTCAGGGAACTTAGGGTGCTCAAAGCCATGGGGTTGTGAGACATAGACCTTTTCTTTTAATATTCCATTAAGAAAAGCACTTTTGACATCCATTTGATAGACTTTCATCTTTTTGGAAGATGCAAAAGCAAGGAATAGTTTGATAGCTTCCAGTCTGGCAACAGGGGCAAATGTTTCATCATAATCAATGCCTTCTTATTGCCTGTACCCTTGAGCTACCAATCTGGCTTTGTTTCTGATGACAGCCCCTTCCTCATTCATTTTATTTCCGAAAACCCACCTTGTTCCAATAACAGTTTGATTTCTTGGTTTAGGAACAAGTTGCCATACTTTGTTCCTTTCAAACTGTTCTAATTCTTCTTCCATAGCTTCTATCCAGTCATCATCTTGGAGTGCTTCATTTATTTTCTTTGGTTCCAATTGGGATATGAATGCACTCATGATAAAAGGAATGTTATCTGGAACTGGTGTTTTGTCAATTTGAAGGCTGATGAAAAAATCTTTATTGGGTGGAATGATGTGAGTAATGGTGGATTTATCATTGGTTTTGGGAGGAGAAAGAGGATTATTGGATGGGAAGGGAAGGTGGCTAGTAGATGGATTGCTTGAAGAATTTGGATGGCTGTCAGCTAAGGGTTGGCTGTCAGCTAAGGAAGAATTTTGAGAGATGTCAGTCAAGGGATGACCATTTAATTTAGTATTTTCTTCCTCATCAATTGGATTGGTTGTGGGAATGTTTGCTATTGACTTGGTTGGATGGATTGGTTGATGATGAGAATGAAATGGTTCATGGCTGTTAGAGAGATGATGACTGTCTGGCACATAATAGCTGTCAGATGAATTTCTTGGTACCATGTATGGAAGATTTGATGAATCTTGTTCATGATGGAGTACATTCGAATCAAGAATAGGAGATGCTTTAGGGAGATTATCTGGGTTTCCTAAAACTTCATCAAAATCACACAATTCAGTCACACTTTGATCATTGTTTTCATCAAAGTCAACATGAATTGATTCTTCTACTACAAGTCTTCTTTTGTTGTAAACTCTATAAGCTTTGCTTGTATTAGAATACCCAAGAAAGATTCCTTCATCACTTTTGGAGTCAAATTTGTCCAAATTGTTTTTGCCATTATTGTGAATGAAGCATCTACTTCTAAAACTGTGAATGTAGGAAATGGTAGGAACTTTATCATTCCATAATTCATATGGAGTCTTCTTATGGAATTTGTTGATTAGTGTCTTGCTTTGAACATACACAGCAAAGGTGAGTAACTCTTCACCCCAAAAATACTTTGGGAGATTGTGTTCGACAAAGCATTGTTCTTGCTGCCTCACAAATTGTCCTGTATTTCCTTTCAGCAACACCATTTTATTGGGGTGTTCTTGGGGCTGAAAAATTATGATCAATACCTTTGCAGTCACAATATTCTTCTACTCCTGTGTTCTCAAATTCGTTTCCATGATCAAATCTGATCTTGATGATGGATGTCCCTTTTTGATTTTGAATTTTATTGAACAGTTTTGTTAGACAGCTAAGGGTGTCACTTTTGGATTCAAGAAGAATGATCCAAGTGAATCTTGTGTAGTCATCGACCACAACTAGGGAGTATCTTTTTCCTCCTAAAGATCTAGTTCTTATGGGTCCAAAAAGATCCATATGAAGTAGTTCAATAGGTCTTGAGGTGTCCAATCAGGTCTTGGGCTTGAATGAAGATCTCTTTTGCTTCCCACATTGGCATGCTTTGCAAAGTTTGTCCTTCTTGAATGGGATCTTTGGAAGGCCTCTGACTAGATTTGAAATTGCAAGCTTGGAGATGGTTTTATGGTTAAGGTGAGCCAATCTTTTTGTGCCATAGCCATGACATATCGAGATTGACTAAAAGACGAAGAGCGGTGAGCATTTAAGGATTCCACAATCTCTAGGTTTAAGCAATAGAGATTTCCTTTTCTTGATCCAGATCGAATGACTTTATTGCTTTTGTCTTTAACGGCACATTGATCCTTAGTGCAAACAACATGATATCCCTTATCCAGCATTTGACTTATGCTAATCAAATTGTGTTTGAGACCCTCTACATAAGACACATTTGTAAAAATGATATCTTTAGTAATAAGATTTCCTGATCCTTTGACCTTAGCTTGGGAATTGTCACCAAAGGTTACATTTGGACCATTTTTAGGGATATATTGTTGCAACCAGTCTTTATTGAAGGTCATATGTCTACTACAACCACTATCTAAATAACAGAGTCCTTTCCTGGGTACCTGCAAAACAAAAAGTAAAATTTATGGTACCCTTTTTATTCTTTTGGGTCCAAAGGATTAGTTTTTCTTTGGTACCCTAGCTTTGTTCATTGATCTTTTTCTGAAGAACTGGTTTAGGGTATTGTAATATGACATGATTTGCATCATGTAAGGTGTAAGGACAGTGGAATGGGATGGATTGAAGAAGTGGTTTGGGTTGTTATATTGGGGTTGAAACTGAAAGGTATTTGGATAGGATGATCTGGGGGAGTCATCATGATTTGCATGACTTCTTCCATTTGAGTATTGCCATTGAGGCTTTTGTTGTTTGGTGTATCTATGTTTGTTATAGAATCTTTGTTGCCTTGGGGTTCTTTGTTGTTTGGAAGATTTTGGCTGTCTGTCAGGCCTTGGCTGTCTGTCAGGCCTTGGCTGACTAGCACAATTTTGCAGCTTAATTTCTTCCTGTATATTGGCCCCTTTTTGAACCCAAATATACTTTCTTCCTTGAATTTTACTTGGTCCTTCCTTTGAATGACTAGGACCAAACAAGATTTCCTTTGATTTTCCCTTGGTTTGAACAGGATAGGTTTGAGCTTGATAGCTGCCAGAGCTTAGGTTTTCTAAAATCATTTTTTTAATGGCCCTTTCACCAGTGATAGGAGTGTACATCTTTAGAGTAGGATTGTAAGCACCAATCCCTGTTTTGTCACTAGGATGTCTTTAGTTGTAGGTGAAAAGGGATAATGCTTTGCCTGACTTGTTCCATGAATCTATTTTCTTTTTAAGAGCATCATTTTCTTTTTCAAGATTTATGAGTCTTTGACAGTTTTCTTGAGTACTGGATGTCTCGGTATCGGATCCATGTTTTGTTTTTCAAGCATGAAGCATTGTTCTCTTAGCCCTTGACAGGCTTTCTCAAGCTCAGAATTAGTTTTTGTGAGGGTGTCTATGGTTGAGGATTGGGAAAGGTTCTCATTGACCAGTGAAGCAAAGCTAGTTTTTTGTTTCTTGGTTTGAATTAAAACAGTGAAAACTAATTGTTTGAAACCATCAATATTTAAAGAATTAAAATCATGTACCTCTTTTAGTTCTTCTCGGCGGTAAGTGCTTCCATTTCTTCCTCATTGTACGATTCTTCCTCATCTTGACTATAAAGCATAGCATGGCCTCCTCTCCTTCATTGTTAGAGTCATTCTTTTGGACTCATATTCTTCATCACCTTTGAATTTTGATGAATCGGCTATCATAACTTGCTCCTTGTTTTTGTCATTTTTATTTTTGGAGCGGTTGAAGCGATTACACACAGGCTGTGAATGATCTCTTTTGAGTAGGTCAATTCTTAGCCGTGCGATTTTCCCTAGGTTTCCTTGGTTCGGGACAATCGAGATGAGTAATGTCCTTGCTTTCCACGATTAAAGCAATCAACCTGTCTTCTTGAAGGCTGTCTTGTTGAGCATTAGATGTGGAAGGATTGTACCTTTGTCAAAAGATTTCTTTTGAAATTTCATGGCATTTCGACGGCCATGGATATGAGACTTGGAATGTCTTCTTGAGAGATACGTTTGCGACAGGTTTGGAGCTGATATTTATCTTTTGAAGGGCATTGTTGACAATGGTCTCAATGTCTTGGTGAGTGATTGGTTTGTGGGCGAGATTCTTGAGCGATTAAAGCTAAAGTTTGTGAAATGATAGGAGCTGGTTGAATTTTTATCATACCTTCCGGTTCATAAGCTTCAAGCTTTCCAAAATATTGTTCAAGCTGTCATTGTGCTCCATTCGGATCCTTCTACGATAGGTAATGCTACCTTTTCATATTCTTGTGGAAGATTGGAATATATCTTGAGGCGAGAGATCTTCTTTGTTCAAAGGTTTTTCCATGGTCGGCAATAGATCTAACAATGTTTTCAAACCTTGGTTGAGCAATACTCACTTTTTCTCCAGGATAGAACTTGAAGTTGTCTAATTGCCTAAGCAAGTTATACAAATTTTGCGTCCCGACACTTTGGTGTGTTTAGTGAACTTAGTTTGAATGAGATCCCATCTTGATCGGCATTTGGTTCCTTAGCAATTTCTTGTGCTAGTGAGTCATTTACACTCTTTTGAAGAATGTTTTTGACTTTTAAATTTGCACTGATTAATTGTTTTTCAGATTCAGACCATGCTTCTGGGGATTTCGTCGTACTAGCTCCTCCATTGATATCTATTTGAGTTGGGTAGGACACTTCATTATTTAGAACATACCAGTTCCATATAATGTTTGCATCAAGGTATGTTTTTATTTTTGATGCATAAATCTCAAAAGATCCACAGTCGTCAATGTGTGGGATGTCTTTCTCATTATTTCTCCTTGGTTGAGGCATGGTGGGTTTGAAGAGGATCCTTCACAAGTTGTTAGACTTTTGAATGTGAAGACAAGCTCTGATACCAATTGAAAGGCCCTTGTTTGATATGCAAATGATCAGACATCTATGGTTTGTCTTAGCTGTCAGATATTTGATGAGTTGTGCAGCGGAATAAGTAAGGCTTGAAATAATGATAGGACAATGAGCACAATGAAATAATATAAGTGTGTGAATGTGTTTGCAGAAAAGGTAATAACACAACATGATTTAAAGTGGTTCAGAGTTCACTCCTCCTACATCCACCCCCACTGTCAACTGACAAGTGAGATCAATTTATTATAATCTTAATCAACAAGAATTACAAAGATTGATTAGGCAAGTTCCTTGAACTTCCTCTTCCTAATTAGTACAGTCAACTAGGGATACACTTAAAGTACAGTCTTAAGTGTTTTTACAACTTGAAGTACAGTCTCAAGATTTACAAAACAAATACACTCAAAGTACAGTCTTGAGTGTTTACAAAATAACTAATACACCTAAAGTACAGTCTTAGGTGTTTACAATCATACACTTTGAAAGGCCCTTGCTTGGTATGTAGATGATCAGACAGCTATGGTATTGGCTTAGCTGTCAGATGATAGTTTGATTTGTGCAGCGGAATAAAAGTGATTTGAAATAATGGTAGGACATCAAACACAAAGAGATAATGCAAGTGTGTGAATGTGATTGCAAAAATGTAATAACACAGAGAATTTAAAGTGGTTCAGAGTTCACTCCTCCTACATCCACCCTCACTGTCAAACTTGACAAGTGAGATCAATTTTATTATAATCTTTAATCAACAAAAATTACAAATGATTGATTTAGGCAAGTTCCTTGAACTTCCTCTTCCTAATTAGTACAGTCAACTAGGGATACACTTAAAGTACAGTCTTAAGTGCTTTTGCAACTTGAAGTACAGTCTCAAGATTTTACAAACTAACTAATACACTCAAAGTACAGTCTTGAGTGATTACAAACGATTCTACACCTAAAGTACGGTCTTAGGTTTTTGGGGTTTGTGAATTAACACACCGGGGTTGTTTTTGTTGGTGAAGAGGTTTAGGGGTGAAGGTTTTGGTTTGGAACGGGGTTTTAAAGGTGAGGATTGGTGTGTGTGTGTGTGGATTACGGGAGGTGTGTGTGAGTGTTTGGAAAGGGTTTTTGATCGGGAAAATGAGTATTTTTCGGTGATTTTGTTAGAGGAAGAGATCCTCTATTTATACCCTTCAATGTAGCCATTGGAATATGATCATTGCGGCTACATTAATGAGCTTTGGGGTCTTTGTCCCACTTGTCCACATACGAGTCTTCATGAAATTTGTCTTGGTAATGAGCTTGAGGCGAGAGCTTCTAGAAGGTCTTCGGTGGTCTTCATTGATGGACTTGATAGGTTTGTGAAGATGCAGGATCTAACTTGGTTGAGTTTGTGGTAACAAGGTGTGAGACAGGAGATGGGCAGTCGAGGACTGAAGTCATTGCCAGATCATGGCAATGCTTAGCTATCGAGAGGATCTCTAATAAGGACCGAGATGCACTTGATGATCTTGATGACTTAGAGAGTGACTATGATTCATGTTTTTGATTGATTGTAAACATTGTATATGGAAGAATCATAGTCGGACTCATAGTGTCAAAGTGAAGAATTATGACGAGATAACATCTTTTGATATAAACCCTGTTCTATATATATATTCCTTTATCAAAACCAACTAACTAAGACATTGATCAAAGTTAGGTCCTAACAATTTCCCCCTTTTTGGTAAAGGAAGATTTATTTAGAACAAGTTTTCACATTTGATAAGAGAAATAATAAAAGAAGTAATCCAAGGAATCATATCGGGCGAGAGGTAATCAAACCGAGATTGAATACATGGAATTAATCTCGTGGATGAGAAGAGTTCACAAAATCTTGTCATACAACCGAGGCAAACAAAACATATTGTTTTTAACCAAAAAATGTTCCATAACAAATACAATCATTCATCGGCCAATTGATCATAGAATTCATCTCTTTCTTGTCCGTCGATAGAATCCGATTTCTTTCATCCTCTAGCTCTCTTCTCATTTCAGGCTCAACTCCTACGTAGAAGAACTCATTGTTCCATTCCCAGGACATCCTTTCATCATACTTGAAGAATTTGTCTTCCTTTGACTTCAGTTGAGATCTTCTAAGGGGTATTTGATCATTTCTGATTCTCATTGTGCCCCACAAATGTTTCTTCTTGTTCCTGGTTTTCTTGCTCTGCATGGGCACACTTGATTGATCTGGTTGTGACTGAACTGATACTTGAGCAACAATGAAGGACTGAGTGAATTCTTGAGGAGGATTGGAAGCTGTAGGGGATGGAAATATTGTTGGAGAGTCTTGATCGGGGCTTGAGGGAGCATCATTATCACTATCATTATCATAGTGCAGTCCGAGGAAAGATCAATAACGCGGCTCTGCTTTGATCGACAAAGCAATGGAAGATCTGAATTCTTTGATCTCGGGAATAGAGACCAAGTTTTTGAAATGAGAGTTTTCATTGGGTGAGGTGAAGTTAATAGGATCTACAGTGATGAAGGGTGAGAGGTATGGCTCAATTCCTGGATTAAGAGTTGGGGAAAAGATGTTGACAGTTTTGCTTAATAAAAGCATAATGGCACACTTTTGTTCAAACAAATGAAAGGAAAAGTGTTTTGCAAGGTCAATGCACAGGGTGAAGACTAAACCCTTTGGCATATACAAGCAAGAATTGAGTGATGGAGAGATGAGTTGGCTGAAAAGAATTTCCCAATCAAGAAGAGTATTGGGAGTGATGAACTTTGGGAAGGATGGGATTTGATGAACAAAGTTGGAGGTGGATGAGGTTCTTGGCAGGTTGCCATTTTTCATATGCAAAGAACACTAACCCCGCAAGGTTTCTTGCTACAACAATCAAACCATTCCTTGACGGTTCCTCAGAATTTTGGATAGGTGAAGGGATTTGCTATTTACGGGATGTGAGTTACATGGGGTAACCTTGTCCTTCTTTGCTTTGATGGAAGACATAGAGAAATCAATTCCACAGCTAAGCATCCAAGGTTCCCTTTTGGGAAGGAAGGATTGATTTGGATTTGGAGGAATAGAATGACTTGGGGAGCTGTGAGGACCGTTAGGAATGGGATCAGCATCGAGATATGTCTTGACCTTGTCCGGCCCAGTATTGGACTTTGTGGAGAGGCTTCAAAGGGTTCATTTTCAGGAATTGGAGAAGGTGGCTTGGAAGGTGCGAGAGGATTGGGTTGAAATAGTTGGGATTGGCTCGAGAGGTTTGGCCAAGACTTTGATTAAGAGACACGGAAGTGAATTGAGATTTAAGGAGATTCAAGGCTGCCCTTACTTCACTTTTTGCCAACCTTTTCTCAAGGATAGCTATCATAGCTTCCTCATTTTCTGAGTTCCATCAAGCTCAAGACCTTTGCAAGCATTCACAATTGAGTCTCCTTTTGATACCAGAATGGGATTAATCTCAACTCCAACCTTCTTGAGATTTTGAATGACCTTAGAAGTATCATCGGGATTCCCCCTTTCGGTTTCAACGGTTGGGGCGGGATCATTCACGGTTCGGTCTCGGGAATGGAAGGGAAGGGATGGCTATCTACATTCATACTGTCACCTTGGGGTTTCTAGATGACTCACCTGGTCCACTTCTTTTCGCATTAACCTAAGTCCGAGTTCATCTAGGGCCACTCTGATTCTTCCTCACTCGGAAAGTCCTTAAGATACAAAAGAACGGCCTTTTCAAGGTATCGGGGTTCCCATCCAACTCAATAGCCTCAATTGCTCTCGGGATTTTAGCTAAGCTGTTGAGGTTGGGTAGAGGGATATTCTCATCGTTGTTCCCCCTTAAAGGTTGCTTGTCTAAGGGTTCTTTGAGATTGAGAATAGCTTCAATGGCCGACCGATGACCCGAAATGGGTGTGGATTTTGGGGAAATGGAAGGGGTAGATATTTTGGTTTTCTTTGATTTGGGGGCTTTCTTTTCAAGTTTTCTTTTCTTTGGTAATGATTTAGAAGGAATGGTTAAGGAAGATTGTACCTTTGATGCCGGTAGTTGTCATTTGGAGGGGATAGCCGTCTCGATGTTGCTTTCCTTTGTGAAGGGTTTTGGATAGGGCAAGGGCCGCTGAAGCTCTTGAGGATCTATGTTAGCATCACCGGCATCATCTTGATTCATAGTGTCAACCTCATGGCCATCAACATCACCTCTTTCTTCAAAGCATTCATAGCATGGCGAGAGATGGTTCCTTCACCGTCGCCTATCGGCTCATCCTTGCTTTTGCTCTTTTTGCTAGGAGATACCACGGTCCTTTTCAAGACTCAGTTTTCTTGACATTTGTCTTCACTCCTCTTTTCATTCTTCTACTAGTAGCCAAAGCTATCGGTTCTTTCCAATGATCAACCTTCATTCTTGTTTCTTCAAGCATTTTCTCTTGGGCTTCTTTGAAACTTTCAAGGCTCATATCTCCGGCCTTCATAACAATTCCCTTCTTTTGTTTCAATGAAAAGGTTCTTTCATTGAAACATCTTATTTCGATGCCTTTTCTTGTCTTGACCATTTCTTGGATAGAGCGGTTTAAGCTTTGGAATTAGAACTTCAAGGATTCCACTCATGAATCTGAAGTTGTTCATCCTTACACCTTGGTTCTTGAATTTGAGAGTAGAGGATGAGACAGCAAGTTGGAAATGATGGAGAAGGACAATGCACCAATTTGTATCCTTGGTCATTAGACTGAGCATCTGTTTCCACTCATTTGATCCCATTTGATCAAATGAGGACTGTTTGCCATCAATGGCTTTGTTGACCACATCCATCAATGTTGACTTGAAGATATCATCTTTGTTCTTCACCATAGCTTTGTCTTGAACGGCTTTGAAGTCGGTTACTTTAAGACCAAGAAATTTTTCATATACAGTCTTTAATCTTTCTGATCCTCTATCCCATATATTTTTCACAGCATCTTCTTTATTTGGGATTCCATAGACATCACTAACCATATCTTGAGTGATAGTTATCTCTACATTTTCTATGGTGGCAGTTATTGAATTATCTTCATTGTTTCTTCTTCCTACCAAATAAATTTCTCTGCAGAGTTCTTCATAAATTGGGGGTTTAGTGATAAGTGACTATTATATAGTCATTTATCCTTATTTTTATATACTTTTTATGGCATAAAACATCATTTTTCATTTCATTTCTTATACTTTTTAGTTTCTTTTCCTTATTTTCTAGATTTTACGCTTTTGGTATATTTCTTGCCTTTTTAGACAGGTTTTAGGTTCATTTTTATCAAAAGGATACTTGGATACTTCAAGGCAAAAGACATGGGAGAGCACCAACCAAATCAAGCACACAAAGTTAAAATTCAGACAGAGCGGCCGTGCAGCAGAGATGGAGCGGCCGTGCACTTGGCACTTTTCAGGCCATTTTTGGCCCTAAAATATGGAGTGGCCGTGTCTTGAAGAAGGAGCGCCCGTGTCATCAGGCGGAGCGGCCGTGCAGCTTATTTAGGAGCGGCCGTGCAAGGTGTCAAGACTTAAATTCAAAACTGGCGCCAAGGGTCACACGGCCGTGCAACTTCCTTGACACGGCCGTGCAAAACGTGTGCCGACGTAAAGGCACCTTTTGGTTGCACCCGATTGAAGAGTTCCCTCCTTTTTATAAATAGGACCCTAGAGATCGAGTCTTAAACACGAATCATTAGAGAGAAATACCGATATTTGATAGATAGAAAACACAAAATACTTGTGATAACAATTTCGAGGAGATTTGAAGATCAAGTCATTACTTTGTTCTTGAAGTTACTTTGGAAGAAGATCAATAAAAGTGAAGCATTATTTCCGGCATTTGTCCATCATAAGTCTCTCTTACTCAATCTCTTATTTTAATTGCTTTTTTATTATAAATGGCTTGTGAGTAATCCCCCATATTCTTGGGGTTGGAAACTCAAAAACATGCTTATTCATCATCTAAAAAATGATTAGTCTTGTCTTCTTTCTTCATCTAAAACAATTTCTTTATATTATTCTCTAAATGCCTTACTTATTGGCGATATCCAATTTGTATGATTCGGTCAATTGAGAGAAGTACCTAGCGGAGAATCTCAATTGACGGAACCATATAAAGAAACTAGGTTCATTGATCACGAGAGTAGTTCAATGGCCTAGGGATGTTCTTTTAATGGAAATTATGTTGAACTTCCGTCCTTAATGGATTCTTACTAATTATGGTCGGCTAGAGATAAGCCGGAATGCCCGTTTGTGACGGGCGGGGTCAAACATAAACGGATTTCTCAAACAGTTAGAACATAATTAGTGAAGAATACAAACGCTATTGTCCTAGCCCGAAATAGCGTAGGCCTAACATACCATCCTTGCTTTTTATGAAAACCTTTTATTTCTAAGACAATGACAATTTGATGAATAAGATTATGTGTATGATTTCCAATCCCGAGAATGCTTCGTTTTATAAGAATTCAATTAAAGTATTTTCTGTCTATGCTCTCTCTATTATTCTAAAAACAAATTTTATCTACCCCCCAATCCTTTTTATATTTTCTAAAGACAAAAATATCCCTTAAGTAAACCCTGTCTCTGTGGGATCGACTCGTACTTGCACCCGCTATATTACAATAGCCCGTGCGCTTGCGGATATAAAATAAACCGTTAGGTTTCGACCGAACATTTAGCTCCCATAAAATCAAGTAATTCATTTACCTCAAGCAGTTCTTTGATGAGGATTCCAACTTCAGAGTCATAGAAGTTGGGTTTGATGAAGTAACCATGAGCATCTGGGTACATTGCTTTTGGGTCTGCCATTTGATGAGTGAAACAGAATTAGGGTTGGAGAAATACGATGGTAGATTGGAGAGGGAAAGAGAAGAAATTTAAACTGAGGGTTTGAGGAAATAGGAATTTTGGTGATTGCGAAAGAGAGAGAGAGATAAATGATGAGTGGTACGTGGGTTTTAATGAGCATTGGGGGTTACAAAGTTAAGTAACTGTTCATGTGAACAGTGGTTTTTACCCTTCCCCATGTTGAGACATTTATTCCCACAACACACAAGAAGAACATTTTCTTTTTCAAGGAGATTTGCAGTGGAAGAGGCGGCAAAGGAAGTGAAAATTGTGAGCAATTAACACGATCAAATCACTTACAGTATGCTTTAACCTAGGCACATTGAAAGAAATCTCGACAGCTTAAGCTAGTTTGAATGATGATTGTCATGCGAGATAGCTAGGAGAAAATTTTCTTATAAAACAATGAAAACTTGAGGAAAATTGTTCGATTGATTTACAAACAAAAATGGGAAGATTTTCTTCAAAGTTTAATCCAAAGGTTATGGCTCAAACAGCTAAACAGTTGGTCTTTGGGAAAAATGGTGAGGATGATTTGATTAGTGATGAGATGGAGATAGATAGAGAGACTTTCAACATTGTTGAAAGTTCAGAGAGAGTGAATGATAAGGGTAAGAAAAAGAGAGTGAGGGTTGATGAAGACATAGAAATGAAGGAGGTAGGCTGGGGAAAAGATTGACAAGAAGGGAGGAGAAGGAATAAGACTGTTTTGGGAAGACAATTAAAGTTGATCAAGGAGAGTCAAGTAAGGGAAGGAGTAAGGTAGAAAGGGTATACACACTTTGGGGGAGTTGGTAAAGCAGTGACGAGCTCGGACGGCTAAGGAGAGAAGCTTAGCCGTCGAAAGAAGGTTGAGCAGATAAGCTTTATACACTGTGAGCGGGGATTCTCTTTCTCCAGGAGTTGGTTTGTTGGAAGGAAGAGGAGATAACTTTGCAGGAGTGCATATATCTCCTTCTTCAACCATCTCATACTGTTCAACCAGGTTGTAGGTTGCTTCACCTGCAAGAGCACCTGCGTGGAGAGGGTGGAGTCAAATGTTGGTCAACCATTTGCAATCACAGGGAATGGTTCTTTTTCGGGAGAATTTAGCTTTGTTACTCCAATGGAGGGATTGCTTCAGCCATATGATCCAGTTGAAGAGTGGTGGCCTAGAAGAGCAAGTCCTTCTCTCCAATATTGATCCACTTCCATTGATCCTTTCTTGGAGAGGCATCCGGTGTGGTTGCAGAGGTACCAACAAACCTTGCAATCAACTCGGGAAGCTAGAAATGAAGGAATGAGTGCCGGTGGAGGGTGCAGGGAGACTGTGACATTTCCAAGGAATGTCCGACAGAGGAGAAGGATTGAAGAGAAAAGAGTGGATCTGAGATTTGTTTGGTTTGGAAGAAGTTTTGTTGGGTAAGTTGAGATGAGAGAGAAGAATTTGATGGGTTGTTTGTATGTTTTTGTTGTAAGTTTTTGTTGTTTTTGGTTTTCAAGGCTTTTGGATTGGTAGTGTCGGTGGATGGCTTGTTAGGAATGTGTATGAGGTAATAGCTATCAGCAAAGACATTGTGATAGCATTACTCTGTTTGTAATCCTCTTTTGTTTAAGAAGAACACCCCTTTTATTTTGGCATATTAATCATCCCAAGCATGGCTCTTAATAGTTCAAATCTTTTTTCATCCATGGCTTTTGTGAGAATATCGAGACATTGTTCTCGGTGCAAACTTTTGCAAGGTTGATATTCCCTTTTTCAACATGATCTACGATGAAATGATGCCCGACTTCAATGTGCTTGGTTTTGAATGTTGGACGGGATTTTACGTCATAGCAATAGTACTTGAGTTGTCACGAGAAGATGGGAATGTTTGATAATTCAATTCCAAAGTCTTGAAGTTGACTTTTAAGGTAGAGAATTTGTGAACAACACAAGCCTGCGGCAATGTACTCAAATTTCGGCAGGTTGAGGTTGCAGGCGAGGTTTGCTTTTTGCTTGACCATGAGATAATCCTTGATCCAACAAGCGGCATCCACCACTAGTGGATTTTCTGTCTAGATTGCACCCTGCATAGTCGAGTCGGTGAATCCAACTAGGGAGAATGGGGATTAGGTGGGATACCATAGGCCAAAATCGGGGTTCCTTTGATATATCTCAAAATTCTCTTGACAAATTTGAGAGATGAGATTCTTTGGGATTAGCTTGAAACCTAGCACATAGACATACACTAAACATTATGTCCGGTCTTGAAGTCATCGGATATAGGAGAGATCCTATGTAGCTTACGTAAAGTGTTGGATTTACACTTTGACCATCTTGATCGGCATGAAGCTTGGTTGTGGTTGACAAGGGAGTTTTAGCGGGGATGCGGTTTGCATGTCAAACTTTTTGATCATATCCCTTGAGTATTTGGCTTGGTTGATGAAGATTCCTTCCTTCATTTGCTTGACTTGAAGGCCTAGGAAGAATGTGAGCTCACCAATCATGCTCATCTCAAGCGATCCTTCATGATATCTCCAAATTCGGTGCACAAGTTCTCATTTGATGAGCCAAAGATTATGTCATCAACATAGACTTGGATGAGCAACTCGATCATCTCCATATTTTTGATAAACAAGGTGTTATCAATATGTCCTTTGGTGAATCCTTTTCCAAGAAGATATCTAGATAGGGTGTCATACCAAGCTCTAGGTGCTTGTTTAAGCCCATACAATGCTTTGTTCGGTTTGAATACATGATCGGGGAATTTTGGATGCTCAAAACCGGGGTTGAGATAGAAACACTTTTTCATTTAAAACTCCATTTAGAAATGCACTCTTGACATCCATCGAAAAACTTTCATCTTCTTGAATGAAGCATAGGCAAGAAATAGCCTTATAGCTTCAAGTCTTGCAACAGGTGCAAAGGTCTCATCATAGTCAATGCCTTCTTCTTGTCTATATCCTTGAGCAACTTGATCGGCCTTGTTTCTAATTACAACACCTTCTTCATTCATCTTGTTTCTAAAAACCCATCTTGTTCCAATCACGGTTTGATTTCTTGGTTTAGGAACAAGTTGCCATACTTTGTTTCTTTCAAGCTGCTCTAGTTCTTCTTCCATGGCTTCAATCCGATCGGCATCTTGGAGTGCTTCATTTATCTTCTTTGGTTCCACTTGGGATATGAAAGCACTCATGAGAAAAGGAATGTTATGCAGGACTGGGGTTTTATCAATTTGAAGGCTGATGTAAAGATCTTTATTGGGTGGAATGATATGGGTAATGGTGGTTTCATCATTGGTTTTGGGAGGAGAAGAAGGGTTATTGGATGAAGATGGAAGGAGGTTAGAAGATGGATTAGATGAGGAATTGGGATGGCTGTCAGCTAAGGGTTGGCTGTCAGCTAAGGGTTGGCTGTCAGCTAAGTGAGGATTTTGAGGAAGATCAGTCAAGGGATGACTATTTATTTGAATATTTTCTTCCTCATCCATTGGATTGAAGGTGGGAGAGATTTCTGTTGACTTTGTTGGCTTGATTGGTTGTTGATGAGAGTGGGATGGTTCATGGCTGTCTGGCATAGGATGGCTGTCAGATGAATTTCTTGGAACCATGTATGGAAGGTTTGATGAATCTTGTTCATGACTGAGAATAGTTGAATCAAGAATGGGGGATGATTCAGGGAGATTATCTAGATTTCCCAATCCTTCATCAAAATCACATAATTCAGTTATACTTTGATCATTGTTTTCATCAAAGTCAACATGAATAGATTCTTCCACAACAAGTCTTCTTTTGTTGTACACTCTATAAGCTTTGCTTGTGTTAGAGTATCCAAGAAAAATTCCTTCATCACTTTTGGAGTCAAATTTGTCCAAATTGTTCTTGCCATTGTTGTGGATGAAGCATCTACTTCCAAAGCTGTGAAAGTAGGAAATGGTAGGGACTTTGTTGTTCCATAATTCATATGGAGTCTTCTTGTGAAATTTGTTGATCAGGGTTTTGTTTTGAACATACACAGCAGTGGTAACAGCTTCACCCCAAAAATATTTTGGGAGATTATGTTCTGACAGCATTGTTCTTCTTTGCCTCACAGATTGTTACTGTTTTTCCTTTACGCAACACCATTTTGCTTTGTGGAGTTCTTGGGGCTGAAAAATTGTGATCTATGCCTTTTGAATCACAGTATTCTTCCACTCCAGTGTTCTCAAATTCCTTTCCATGGTCGGATCTGATCTTGATGATGGATGTCCCTTTTGATTTTGAATTTTTGTTGAATAGCTTTGCTCGAGACGGCTAAGGGTGTCACTTTTGGATTCAAGAAGAATGATCCAAGTGAATCTTGTGAAATCATCAACAACAACTAGGGAGTATCTTTTTCCTCCTAAAGATCTAGTTCTTATGGGTCCAAAAAGATCCATATGAAGCGATTCAATAGGTCTTGAGGTGTCCAACTTGGTCTTGGGTTTGAATGAGGATTTCTTTTGCTTCCCACATTGGCATGCTTTGCACAGGTTTATCCTTTTTGAATGGGATCTTTGGTAGACCTCTGACAAGATTGGAATTTGCAAGCTTGGAAAGGGTTTTGTGATTGAGGTGAGCCAATCTCTTGTGCCATAGCCATGACATATCGATTGATTGAAAGACGAAGGCGGTGAGCGGTTGAAGTTTCCACAATCTCTAAGCTCAAGCAATAGAGATTTCCTTTTCTTGATCCAGTTAGGATGACTTTATTGTTTTTATCTTTTAATAAAGGCATTTGTCTTTAGTACAAACAACATGATATCCCTTGTCACGAGATTTGACTAATCTTGATCAAATTGTGTTTGAGACCTTCTACATAGGATACATTTGTAAAAATGATATCTTTTGTAACAAGATTTCCTGATCCTTTGACCTTAGCTTGGGAATTGTCACCAAAGGTTACATTTGGACCATTTTTAGGGGAATATTGTTGCAGCCAATCTTTATTGAAGGTCATATGTCTACTACAACCACTATCTAATTACCAGAGACCTTTCACGGATACGCAAAACAAAAATAAGATTTATGGTACCCTTTTTAGTCTTTTGGGTCCAAAGGATTAGTTTTTCTTTGGAGCCCTAGCATTGTTCATTGATCACTTATTGAAGAATTGGTTTAGGGTATGGTAATATGACATGATTTGCATCATGTAAGGTGTAAGAACAGTGGATTGGGAAGGATTGAAGTAGTGGTTTGGGTTCTTTGTATTGGGGTTGAAGCTGAAAATTATTTGAATGGGATGACCTTGGAGAGTCATTTTGATGAGCATGGCTTCTTCCATTTGAATGCCATTGAGGTTTTTGTTTTGGTGTATTTATGCTTGTTGTAGAATCTTTGTTGCCTTGGGGTTCTTTGTTGTTTGGAGGAACTTGGTATGTCTGTCATGCCTCTGGTTTGTCTGTCAACCCTTGGTCGTCCGACGGGGCTTGGTGACTAGCACCTTTGCGGCTTGACTTCTTCCTTTATATTGGCCCCTTTTTGAACCCAAATAAACTTGCTTCCTTGAACTTTATTTGGTCCTTCCTTTGATTGACTAGGGCCACCCAAGATTTCCTTTTCTTTTCCTTTGGTTTGAATGGGATAGGTTTGAGTTTGATAGGTTTGCCCGAGCTCGGGTTTTCTAGAACCATTTTTTCAATGGCCCTTTCACCGGTGGGTGGAGTGTACACTTTTTGTGTAGGATCATCGGCTCAATCCTGTTTTGTCACTTGGACGTCTTTGGGTGTAGGTGAAAAGAGATAATGCTTTGCTTGACATGTTCCATGAATCTATTTTCTTTTAAGAGCATCATTTTCTTTTTCAAGATTCTTGAGTTTTTGACAATTTTCATGATTATTAGATGTCTCATTTGTCGAGATCCATGTTTTGTTTTTCAAGCATGATGCATTGATCTCTTAGCCCTTGGCATGCTTTTTCAAGCTCGAAATGGTTTTTGTGAGGTTGTCAATGGTTGAGGATTGGGAAAGGTTCTCATTGACCAATGAAGCAAAGCTAGTTTTTTGTTTTTTGGTTTGAATTAAAAGAGTGCAAACTAATTGTTTAAAACCATCAATATTTAAAGAGTTAAAATCATGTACCTCTTTTAGTTCATCGGCGGCAAGTGCTTCCATCTCTTCCTCATTGTCGGATTCTTCATCATCTTCAGCCATAAGGCATATCATGGCTTCTTCTCCTTCAATTTCGAGTCATCACTTGACATATACTCTTCATCACTGAATTTTGATGAGTCGGCAATCATGACTTGCTCTTTGTTTTTGTCATGTTTATTTTTGGAGCAATTGTAGCGATTGCACTTAGAGCCGTGAATGATCTCTTTTGAGTAGGTCATCTTCTTAGCCGTACGATTGTCCCTGGGTTTCCTTGGTTCGGGGCAATCGGATGAGTAATGTCCTTGCTTTCCACAATTGAAGCAATCAATTGTCTTCTTGTAGCTGTCTTGTTGGGCATTAGAGGTGGAGGGATTGAATTTCTTGTCAAAAGATTTCTTTTGAAATTTCATGGCATTTCCGACGGCCATGGAAATGAGGCTTGGAATGTCTTCTTGGGAGATACGTTTCTTGTGATTTGGAGTGATGTTTATCTTTTGAAGAGCATTGTTGACAATGGTCTCAATGTCATGGTGAGTGATTGGCTTGTTGACGAGGTTCTTGTGCGGTTAAAGCTAAGGTTTGTGAAATGGAGGGACTGATGGAATTTTTATCATACCTTCCAGTTCATAGGCTTCAAGCTTTCCAAAATATTGCTCAACCTGTCATGGTGCTCCATTCGAGATCCTTCTCTAATAGGTAATGCTACCTTTCTCATATTCTTGAGGGAGATTTGAGTAAATCTTGAGGCGAGATCTTGTTGTTCAAATGTTTTTCCATGATCGGTAATTGATCTAACAAGGTTCTCAAACCTTGGATGAGCAGCACTCACCTTTTCTCCGGGGTAGAACTTGAAATTGTCTAATTGCCTAAGCAAGTTGTACAAGTTTTCAGTGTCCTAACACTGGAGTGTTTAGTGAACTTGGTTTGAATAAGAGCCCATGCGGTTACGGCATTTGGTTCCTTAGCAATTTCTTGGGCTAGAGAGTCATTTACACTCTTTTGAAGAATGTTCTTGACTTTCAAGTTTGCACTTACCAATTGCTTTTGGCTTCAGACCAAGTTTCGGGGATTTGATTTTACTTGGTCCTCCATCGGTACGAGACTTGAGTTGGGTATGACACTTCATTTTCTAGAACATACCAGTTCCAAATGCTGTTTGCATCAAGATACGTTTTTATCTTTGATGCATAGATCTCAAAGGATCCATGATCATCAATGTGTGGGATGTCTTTCTCATTATTTCTTCTTGGTTGAGGCATGGTGGGTTTGAAGAGAATCCTTCACAAGTTGTTAGACTTTTAAGTGTGAAGACAAGCTCTGATACCAATTGAAAGGCCCTTGCTTGGTATGTAGATGATCAGACAGCTATGGTATTGGCTTAGCTGTCAGATGATAGTTTGATTTGTGCAGCGGAATAAAAGTGATTTGAAATAATGGTAGGACAGCAAACACAAAGAGATAATGCAAGTGTGTGAATGTGATTGCAAAAATGTAATAACACAGAGAATTTAAAGTGGTTCAGAGTTCACTCCTCCTACATCCACCCTCACTGTCAAACTTGACAAGTGAGATCAATTTTATTATAATCTTTAATCAACAAAAATTACAAATGATTGATTTAGGCAAGTTCCTTGAACTTCCTCTTCCTAATTAGTACAGTCAACTAGGGATACACTTAAAGTACAGTCTTAAGTGCTTTTGCAACTTGAAGTACAGTCTCAAGATTTTACAAACTAACTAATACACTCAAAGTACAGTCTTGAGTGATTACAAACTGATTCTACACCTAAAGTACAGTCTTAGGTTTTTGGGGTTTGTGAATTAACACACTGGGGTTGTTTTTGTTGGTGAAGAGGTTTAGGGGTGAAGGTTTTGGTTTGGAACAGGGTTTTAAAGGTGAGGATTGGTGTGTGTGTGTGTGGATTACAGGAGGTGTGTGTGGGTGTTTGGAAAGGGTTTTTGACTGGGAAAATGAGTATTTTTCAGTGATTTTGTTAGAGGAAGAGATCCTCTATTTATACCCTTCAATGTAGCCGTTGGAATATGACCATGTTGCGGCTACATTAATGAGCTTTATTTGGTCTTTGTCCCACTTGTCCACATGCAGTCTTCATGAGCCGTCTTGAGTCCGTGAGCTTGAACCGAGAGCTTCTAGAAGGTCTTCGGTGGTCTTCATTGGTCTTCATTGATGGACTTGATAGCTGTGAAGATGCGGGATCTAACTTGGTTGAGTTTGTGGTAACAAGGTGTGAGACAGGAGATGGTCGGCTCGATGAAAGTCAGTTTGTCGAGATCATGGCAATGCTTAGCTATCGAGAGAGGATCTCTAATAAGGACCGAGATGCACTTGATGATCTTGATGACTTAGAGAGTGACTATGATTCATGTTTTTGATTGATTGTAAACATTGTATAAGGAAGAATCATAGTTTATCGGACTCATAAATTTGTCAAAGTGAAGAATTATGACAGATAACATCTTTTGATATAAACCCTGTTCTATATATATATTCCTTTATCAAAACCAACTAACTAAGACATTGATCAAAGTTAGGTCCTAACACACTTGTTACACTAAGGTTTGTTGTTGAAGAAACAGGGGTTGAAGGGTGAAGGTTTGGGTTTGGAATAGTGTTTGAAGGGTAGGGATTGGTGTGTAAGGTTTGGATTACAGGAGGTGTGTAAAGGTGTAAGCACTACTACATTTCTGACCTAATGTAACGCCAATTTTCGTTGCATTAGGGCCCAAAATCCGTTACATTAGGCCTAATGTAACGCCAAATGGCCGTTGCATTCTCTTGCGTTGCATTAGGTCTAATGCAACGACATAGTAAGCTAATGTAACGCCAGAGCTTTGGCGTTGCATTAGGTAAATACCTGATGCAACGCCATTTACCTGATGCAACGCCAATTTTAAAACTATATGAACACCTAATGCAACGCCAAAAAGAACCTAATGCAACGCCAAAAAGAACCTAATGCAACGCCAATTTAAAAAGTGGATGAATACCTAATGTAACGCCAAAAATTAGATGAGTCCCTAAAATTTATTACATAATTTCACAATTTTATTAATTTTTTTAATTTTCTTTTTTCAATATATATATATATATATATATATATATATATATATATATATATATATATATATATATATATATATTTATTTATTTATTTATTTATATATAAATATATTTTAAAAAATATATATATATTTATTCTCAAATCAATCCCTTATCTTTTTTTTTCTCAAATCAGTCCCTTAATGTTTTTTATTCTCAAATTAGTCCCTTCACTTTTTTTATATTCAAAACAATTCTTGCATTTTTCAAAAGTAACACTTTGCTCCACCACCACCATCCACCACCGTCCACCACCGTCCACCACCGTCCACAACCATCCACAAATCAAAAATTTTGTACAAATCAAAAAAATTTGTACAAATCGAAATAAAACACAAAATACAACAACAAATCGAAAGGAAACCCATGGAATATGTTTGGGCTCGTCGGAATCCATGGAATAAGTTTGGATTCGTCGGAATCCATGTAGATCTAGTGGTTGAGCCTCGCCGGAGACGATGAAGGGGAGAGAAGAAGACGGCGTTGGGTGAGAGAGAGAAGAAGAGGCGGAGAATCGCCGTCGCCGTAGAGAGAGAACGATGACCGTGGCCGGAGAAGAGGACTTCGGTTTAGGTAGAGAGAGGGAGAAAACGGTGATGAAGGTTGATTGGGTTTGGCATTGATTTTGTTGGGGATTGATTGAAGGAGATAGAACGGTGATGAAGGGTATGAGAGAATTGGTGAGGAGAGGATTGGGAAGAGGAAGAGCTAGGTGAGGACCGTGGGTCGGAGAAGAGGATTTAGAGAGAGACTCTCTTTTGCGTTTTGAGAGAGAAAGTGAACGTAGAGAGTGAGGAGAGAAATAGGGAGAGATAATTTGGTTTTGTTTAGATTAATTGTGGACCGTTGGATTGAATGTGTGAATGGTTGGATTTGTTTTAGCTCATGATCCGGGTGATTATATGAGAACCAATAAAACAATGCCACATGTCATGAGCTAAATCAAATCCAACCATTCACACTTTCAATCCAACGGTCCACAATTCTTCTAAATGTTTTTATATTATCAAAATATTAATAATAATAATTATTAATAACTATTATTAATAATTATTATTATTAATAATTATTAATAATAATAATTAATAATAATAATTATTATTAATAATAATTAATAATAATAATTAATAATAATAATAATAATAATTAATAATAATAATTATTATATAATTATTAATAATTCTTAATAATTATTATTAATAATAATAATAATTATGAATAATAATTATTAATAATAATAATTATTAATAATAATAATTATTAATAATATTTATTAATAATAATTATTATTATATAATTAATAATAATATTTATTATCAATAATATTTATTAATAATAATTATTATTAATAAAAATAATTATTAATTATAATTATTAATAATAATAATTATTAATAATAATTATTAATAATAATAATTATTAATAATGATTAATAATTATTAATAATAATAATGATAATTATTAATAATAATAATGATAATTATTAATAATAATTATTAATAATAATTATTGATAATAATAAATATATAATAATTATTAATAATAATTATTATTAATAATAATAATTATTATTAATAATTATTATTATATAATTAATAATTAATAATTATTATTATTATATAATTAATAATAATAATTAATTATATAATAATAATTATTAATAATAATAATTATTAATAATTATTATTATATAATTAATAATAATAATAATTGATATTAAAAATAATTAATAATAATAATAATTTAAACTATAAAATAATATTATACCTTATACCCTATACCCTATAGGGTATATCCTAAACCCTATAGGGTATACCCTATACCATATGACCTATGCCCTATACCTTATACCCTATACCCTATACCCTATAGGGTATACCCATAGGGTATAGGGTATACCCTATACTCTATACCTTATAGGGTATACCCTATATCCTATAGGGTATACCGTATACCCTATAGGGTATACCATATACCCTATACCCTATAGGGTATACCCTATACCCTATAGGGTATACCCTATACCATATACCATATGCCTTATAGGGTATACCATATGCCCTATAGGGTATATCCTATACCATATGCCATATACCTTATACCCTATACACTATAGGGTATATCCTAAACCCTATAGGGTATACCCTATACCATATGACCTATGCCCTATACCTTATACCCTATACCCTATAGGGTATACCCTATACCCTATACCCTATAGGGTATACCCTATACCCTATAGGGTATACCCTATACTCTATACCTTATAGGGTATACCCTATATCCTATAGGGTATACCGTATACCCTATAGGGTATACCATATACCCTATACCCTATAGGGTATACCCTATACCCTATAGGGTATACCCTATACCATATGCCCTATGCCCTATACCTTATACCCTATACCCTATAGGGTATACCCTATACCATATGCCCTATACCTTATACCCTATACCCTATAGGGTATACCCTATACCATATGCCCTATACCAGAGACCTTTCCTGGATACCTGCAAAACAAAAAATAAGATTTATGGTACCCTTTTTATTCTTTTGGGTCCAAAGGATTAGTTTTTCTTTGGAGCCCTAGCATTGTTCATTGATCACTTATTGAAGAATTGGTTTAGGGTATGGTAATATGACATGATTTGCATCATGTAAGGTGTAAGAACAGTGGATTGGGAAGGATTGAAGTAGTGGTTTGGGTTGCTGTATTGGGGTTGAAACTGAAAATTATTTGAATGGGATGACCTTGGAGAGTCATTTTGATGAGCATGGCTTCTTCCATTTGAATACTGCCATTGAGGTTTTTGTTTTTTGGTGTATTTATGCTTGTTGTAGAATCTTTGTTGCCTTGGGGTTCTTTGTTGTTTGGAGGAACTTGGCTGTCTGTCATGCCTTGGGCCGTCTGTCAACCCTTGGGCGTCCGGCAGCTTCGACCGACTAGCACCTTTTGCAGCTTGACTTCTTCCTTTATATTGGCCCCTTTTTGAACCCAAATAAACTTGCTTCCTTGAACTTTATTTGGTCCTTCCTTTGATTGACTAGGGCCACCCAAGATTTCCTTTTCTTTTCCTTTGGTTTGAATGGGATAGGTTTGAGTTTGATAGCCGCGTAGCTCAGTTTTCTAGAACCATTTTTTCAATGGCCCTTTCACCAAATGGGTGGAGTGTACACTTTTTGTGTAGGATCATCGCCTCCAATCCCTTTGTTTGTCACTTGGACGTCTTTGGGTGTAGGTGAAAAGAGATAATGCTTTGCTTGACATGTTCCATGAATCTATTTTCTTTTTAAGAGCATCATTTTCTTTTTCAAGATTACCTGAAGTTTTTGACAATTTTCATGATTATTAGATGTCTCACTGCCGATCCATGTTTTGTTTTTCAAGCATGATGCATTGATCTCTTAGCCCTTGGCATGCTTTTTCAAGCTCAGTAAATGGTTTTTGTGAGGTTGTCAATGGTTGAGGATTGGGAAAGGTTCTCATTGACCAATGAAGCAAAGCTAGTTTTTTGTTTTTTGGTTTGAATTAAAAGAGTGCAAACTAATTGTTTAAAACCATCAATATTTAAAGAGTTAAAATCATGTACCTCTTTTAGTTCATCGCAGCGGAAGTGCTTCCATCTCTTCCTCATTGTCGATTCTTCATCATCTTCACCATAAGGCATATCATGGCTTCTTCTCCTTCAATTTCAGAGTCATCACTTGACATATACTCTTCATCACCGAATTTTGATGAGTCACAATCATGACTTGCTCTTTGTTTTTGTCATGTTTATTTTTGGAGCAATTGTAGCAGCTTGCACTTAGAGCCGTGAATGATCTCTTTTGAGTAGGTCATCTTCTTAGCCGTCCGATTGTCCCCGGGTTTCCTTGGTTCAGGGGCAATCAGATGAGTAATGTCCTTGCTTTCCACAATTGAAGCAATCAATTGTCTTCTTGTAGCTGTCTTGTTGGGCATTAGAGGTGGAGGGATTGAATTTCTTGTCAAAAGATTTCTTTTGAAATTTCATGGCATTTCGACACCATGGAAATGAGGCTTGGAATGTCTTCTTGGGAGATCCGTTTGTCTGACAGATTTGGAGCCGATGTTTATCTTTTGAAGAGCATTGTTGACAATGGTCTCAATGTCATGGTGAGTGATTGGCTTGTTGATGTGTTCTTGTGCGCTTAAAGCTAAGGTTTGTGAAATGGAGGGGACTGATGGAATTTTTATCATACCTTCCAGTTCATAGGCTTCAAGCTTTCCAAAATATTGCTCAACCGTCATGGTGCTCCATTCAGATCCTTCTCTAATAGGTAATGCTACCTTCTCATATTCTTGAGGGAGATTTGAGTAAATCTTGAGGCAGAGATCTTGTTGTTCAAATGTTTTTCCATGATCGCACTGATCTAACAAGGTTCTCAAACCTTGGATGAGCAAGACTTCACCTTTTCTCCAGGGTAGAACTTGAAATTGTCTAATTGCCTAAGCAAGTTGTACAAGTTTTGTGTCCTAACACCTGGAGTGTTTAGTGAACTTGGTTTGAATAAGAGCCCATGCAGTTCGGCATTTGGTTCCTTAGCAATTTCTTGGGCTAGAGAGTCATTTACACTCTTTTGGAGAATGTTCTTGACTTTCAAGTTTGCACTTACCAATTGCTTTTCAGCTTCGGACCAAGTTTCGGGGATTTGATTTTACTTGGTCCTCCATCGCATTGAGACTTGAGTTGGGTATGACACTTCATTTTCTAGAACATACCAGTTCCAAATGCTGTTTGCATCAAGATAAGTTTTTATCTTTGATGCATAGATCTCAAAGGATCCACAGTCATCAATGTGTGGGATGTCTTTCTCATTATTTCTTCTTGGTTGAGGCATGGTGGGTTTGAAGAGAATCCTTCACAAGTTGTTAGACTTTTAAGTGTGAAGACAGGCTCTGATACCAATTGAAAGGCCCTTGCTTGGTATGTAGATGATCGACGGCCTATGGTATTGGCTTAGCTGTCAGATGATAGTTTGATTTGTGCAGCGGAATAAAAGTGATTTGAAATAATGGTAGGACAGCAAACACAAAGAGATAATGCAAGTGTGTGAATGTGATTGCAAAAATGTAATAACACAGAGAATTTAAAGTGGTTCAGAGTTCACTCCTCCTACATCCACCCTCACTGTCAAACTTGACAAGTGAGATCAATTTTATTATAATCTTTAATCAACAAAAATTACAAATGATTGATTTAGGCAAGTTCCTTGAACTTCCTCTTCCTAATTAGTACGATCAACTAGGGATACACTTAAAGTACAGTCTTAAGTGCTTTTGCAACTTGAAGTACAGTCTCAAGATTTTACAAACTAACTAATACACTCAAAGTACAGTCTTGAGTGATTACAAACTGATTCTACACCTAAAGTACAGTCTTAGGTTTTTGGGGTTTGTGAATTAACACACTGGGGTTGTTTTTGTTGGTGAAGAGGTTTAGGGGTGAAGGTTTTGGTTTGGAACAGGGTTTTAAAGGTGAGGATTGGTGTGTGTGTGTGTGGATTACAGGAGGTGTGTGTGAGTGTTTGGAAAGGGTTTTTGACTGGGAAAATGAGTATTTTTCAGTGATTTTGTTAGAGGAAGAGATCCTCTATTTATACCCTTCAATGTAGCCGTTGGAATATGACTGTTGCAGCTACATTAATGAGCTTTGACTGGTCTTTGTCCCACTTGTCCACATGCAGGTCTTCATGAGCTGTCTTGAGCTGTGAGCTTGAACTGAGAGCTTCTAGAAGGTCTTCAGTGGTCTTCATTGGTCTTCATTGATGGACTTGATAGCTGTGAAGATGCAGGATCTAACTTGGTTGAGTTTGTGGTAACAAGGTGTGAGACAGGGAGATGGCTGTCTGATGACTGAAGTCATAGCTGTCAGATCATGGCAATGCTTAGCTATCAGAGAGGATCTCTAATAAGGACTGAGATGCACTTGATGATCTTGATGACTTAGAGAGTGACTATGATTCATGTTTTTGATTGATTGTAAACATTGTATAAGGAAGAATCATAGCTGTCAGACTCATAGCTGTCAAAGTGAAGAATTATGACAGATAACATCTTTTGATATAAACCCTGTTCTATATATATATTCCTTTATCAAAACCAACTAACTAAGACATTGATCAAAGTTAGGTCCTAACACACTTGTTACACTAAGGTTTGTTGTTGAAGAAACAGGGGTTGAAGGGTGAAGGTTTGGGTTTGGAATAGTGTTTGAAGGGTAGGGATTGGTGTGTAAGGTTTGGATTACAGGAGGTGTGTAAAGGTGTAAGCACTACTACATTTCTGACCTAATGTAACGCCAATTTTCGTTGCATTAGGGCCCAAAATCCGTTACATTAGGCCTAATGTAACGCCAAATGGCCGTTGCATTCTCTTGCGTTGCATTAGGTCTAATGCAACGACATAGTAAGCTAATGTAACGCCAGAGCTTTGGCGTTGCATTAGGTAAATACCTGATGCAACGCCATTTACCTGATGCAACGCCAATTTTAAAACTATATGAACACCTAATGCAACGCCAAAAAGAACCTAATGCAACGCCAAAAAGAACCTAATGCAACGCCAATTTAAAAAGTGGATGAATACCTAATGTAACGCCAAAAATTAGATGAGTCCCTAAAATTTATTACATAATTTCACAATTTTATTAATTTTTTTAATTTTCTTTTTTCAATATATATATATATATATATATATATATATATATATATATATATATATATATATATATATATATATATATATATATATATATATATTTATTTACTTATTTATATATAAATATATTTTAAAAAAAATATATATATTTATTCTCAAATCAATCCCTTATCTTTTTTTTTTCTCAAATCAGTCCCTTAATGTTTTTTATTCTCAAATTAGTCCCTTCACTTTTTTTATATTCAAAACAATTCTTGCATTTTTCAAAAGTAACACTTTGCTCCACCACCACCATCCACCACCGTCCACCACCGTCCACCACCGTCCACAACCATCCACAAATCAAAAAAAATTTGTACAAATCGAAATAAAACACAAAATACAACAACAAATCGAAAGGAAACCCATGGAATATGTTTGGGCTCGTCGGAATCCATGGAATAAGTTTGGATTCGTCGGAATCCATGTAGATCTAGTGGTTGAGCCTCGCCGGAGACGATGAAGGGGAGAGAAGAAGACGGCGTTGGGGGAGAGAGAGAAGAAGAGGCGGAGAATCGCCGTCGCCGTAGAGAGAGAACGATGACCGTGGCCGGAGAAGAGGACTTCGGTTTAGGTAGAGAGAGGGAGAAAACGGTGATGAAGGTTGATTGGGTTTGGCATTGATTTTGTTGGGGATTGATTGAAGGAGATAGAACGGTGATGAAGGGTATGAGAGAATTGGTGAGGAGAGGATTGGGAAGAGGAAGAGCTAGGTGAGGACCGTGGCCGGAGAAGAGGATTTAGAGAGAGAGACTCTCTTTTGCGTTTTGAGAGAGAAAGTGAACGTAGAGAGTGAGGAGAGAAATAGGGAGAGATAATTTGGTTTTGTTTAGATTAATTGTGGACCGTTGGATTGAATGTGTGAATGGTTGGATTTGTTTTAGCTCATGATCCGGGTGATTATATGAGAACCAATAAAACAATGCCACATGTCATGAGCTAAATCAAATCCAACCATTCACACTTTCAATCCAACGGTCCACAATTCTTCTAAATGTTTTTATATTATCAAAATATTAATAATAATAATTATTAATAACTATTATTAATAATTATTATTATTAATAATTATTAATAATAATAATTAATAATAATAATTATTATTAATAATAATTAATAATAATAATTAATAATAATAATAATAATAATTAATAATAATAATTATTATATAATTATTAATAATTCTTAATAATTATTATTAATAATAATAATAATTATGAATAATAATTATTAATAATAATAATTATTAATAATAATAATTATTAATAATATTTATTAATAATAATTATTATTATATAATTAATAATAATATTTATTATCAATAATATTTATTAATAATAATTATTATTAATAAAAATAATTATTAATTATAATTATTAATAATAATTATTATTAATAATAATTATTAATAATAATAATTATTAATAATGATTAATAATTATTAATAATAATAATGATAATTATTAATAATAATAATGATAATTATTAATAATAATTATTAATAATAATTATTGATAATAATAATTATATAATAATTATTAATAATAATTATTATTAATAATAATAATTATTATTAATAATTATTATTATATAATTAATAATTAATAATTATTATTATTATATAATTAATAATAATAATTAATTATATAATAATAATTATTAATAATAATAATTATTAATAATTATTATTATATAATTAATAATAATAATAATTGATATTAAAAATAATTAATAATAATAATAATTTAAACTATAAAATAATATTATACCTTATACCCTATACCCTATAGGGTATATCCTAAACCCTATAGGGTATACCCTATACCATATGACCTATGCCCTATACCTTATACCCTATACCCTATACCCTATAGGGTATACCCATAGGGTATAGGGTATACCCTATACTCTATACCTTATAGGGTATACCCTATATCCTATAGGGTATACCGTATACCCTATAGGGTATACCATATACCCTATACCCTATAGGGTATACCCTATACCCTATAGGGTATACCCTATACCATATACCATATGCCTTATAGGGTATACCATATGCCCTATAGGGTATATCCTATACCATATGCCATATACCTTATACCCTATACACTATAGGGTATATCCTAAACCCTATAGGGTATACCCTATACCATATGACCTATGCCCTATACCTTATACCCTATACCCTATAGGGTATACCCTATACCCTATACCCTATAGGGTATACCCTATACCCTATAGGGTATACCCTATACTCTATACCTTATAGGGTATACCCTATATCCTATAGGGTATACCGTATACCCTATAGGGTATACCATATACCCTATACCCTATAGGGTATACCCTATACCCTATAGGGTATACCCTATACCATATGACCTATGCCCTATACCTTATACCCTATACCCTATAGGGTATACCCTATACCATATGCCCTATACCTTATACCCTATACCCTATAGGGTATACCTTATACCCTATACCCTATAGGGTATACCCTATACCCTATAGGGTATACCCTATACCATATGACCTATGCCCTATACCTTATACCCTATACCCTTTAGGGTATACCCTATACCATATGACCTATGCCTTATACCTTATACCCTATACTCTATAGGGTATACCCTATACCCTATAGGGTATACCCTATACCCTATACCTTATAGGGTATACCCTATACCCTATAGGGTATACCCTATACCCTATACCTTATAGGGTATACCCTATAGGGTATACCCTATACCATATGACCTATGCCTTATACCTTATACCCTATAGGGTATACCCTATACCATATGACCTATGCCTTATACCTTATACCCTATAGGGTATACCCTATACCATATGACCTATGCCTTATACCTTATACCCTATACTCTACAGGGTATACCCTATACCATATGCCCTATACCTTATACCTTATACCCTTTACTCTATAGGGTATACCCTATACCCTATAGGGTATACCCTATACCCTATACCTTATAGGGTATACCCTATACCCTATAGGGTATACCCTATACCTTATAGGGTATACCCTATAGGGTATACCCTATACCATATGACCTATGCCTTATACCTTATACCCTATATGGTATACCCTATACCATATGACCTATGACTTATACCTTATACCCTATACTCTACAGGATATACCCTATACCATATAGGGTATACCCTATACCATATGACCTATGCCCTATACCTTATACCCTATACCCTATAGGGTATACCCTATACCATATGACCTATGCCTTATACCTTATACCCTATACTCTATAGGGTATACCCTATACCATATGACCTATGCCTTATACCTTATACCCTATACTCTATAGGGTATACACTATACCCTATAGGGTATACCCTATACCCTATACCTTATAGGGTATACCCTATACCCTATAGGGTATACCCTATACCCTATACCTTATAGGGTATACCCTATAGGGTATACCCTATACCATATGACCTATGCCTTATACCTTATACCCTATAGGGTATACCCTATACCATATGACCTATGCCTTATACCTTATACCCTATAGGGTATACCCTATACCATATGACCTATGCCTTATACCTTATACCCTATACTCTATAGGGTATACCCTATACCATATGCCCTATACCTTATACCTTATACCCTATACTCTATAGGGTATACCCTATACCCTATAGGGTATACCCTATACCCTATACCCTATAGGGTATACCCTATACCCTATAGGGTATACCCTATACCCTATACCTTATAGGGTATACCCTATACCATATGACCTATGCCTTATACCTTATATCCTATAGGGTATACCCTATACCATATGACCTATGCCTTATACCTTATACCCTATAGGGTATACCCTATACCATATAACCTATGCCCTATACCTTATACCCTATACCCTATAGGGTATACCCTATACCATATGCCCTATGCCCTATAGGGTATACCCTATACCCTATGACCTATAGGATATAGGGTATAGGGTATATGGTATAGGGTATAGGGTATAGTGTATAGGGTATAGGGTATAGTGTATAGGGTATAGGGTATAGGGTATAGGGTATAAGATATAGGATACAGGTTATAGGGTATAGTGTATATAAGTATAGGGTATAGGGTATGTGGTATATCATATAGGGTATAGTGTATAAGGTATAGGGTATATGGTATAGGGTATAGGGTATAGGGTATAGGATATAGGATATAGGGTATAGTGTAGGGTATAGGGTATAGGTTATAGGATTTTGGCGTTGCATTTGTAATTTAGGCGTTACATTAGGATTTTGGCGTTGCATTAGTAATTTAGGCGTTACATTAGGATTTTGGCGTTGCATTAGACTCGTTACATTAGCTCTGGCGTTGCATTAGAGGCGTTACATTAGCTCTGGCGTTGCATTAGATGCGTTACATTAGCTCTGGCGTTGCATTAGCCGTTACATTAGCTCTGGCGTTGCATTAGGTGCGTTACATTAGCTCTGGCGTTGCATTAGATGCGTTACATTAGCTCTTGGCGTTACATTAGATGTGTTACATGCGTTACATTAGGTCAGAAATGTAGTAGTGAAGGGAAAGGTTTTTGGATTGTGAAAAAGAGAGTTTTTCAAGGTATTTTGTGCAGAGGCTGAACTCTTCTATTTATAGCCTTCAATGTAGCCGTTGGAATATGACTGTTGCAGCTTCATTAATGAGCCTTTGACTGGTCTTTGCCCCACTTGTCCACTTGCAGGTCTTCATGAGCTGGTTTGAGCTGTAGGCTTCCAGAAGGTCTTCAATGGTCTTCAAAGGTGAACTTGATAGCTGTGAAGATACAGGATCCATCTTGGTTGAGATTTTGGCATCAAAGTATGAGACAGAGTAATGGCTGTCTGAAGGACTGAAGCCATAGCTGTCAGATCATAACAAGGCTTAGCTATCAGAATTGATCTTTAATAAGGATTGAGATACACTTGATGATCTTGATAGCTTAGAGAAGGAATATGATTCATGTAATTGATTGATTGTAACCAATGTATAAAGCAGAATCATAACTGTCAGACTCACAGCTATCAGAGTGAAGGACCATTACTGACAGATTTCATCTTTTGATATAAACCCTGTTCTATATATTCCTTTATCAAAACCAACTAACTATGACATTGATCAAAGTTAGGTCCTAACAATAAATCTTAAATTTTAAATTTTAATTTATATTTTCACTTCATAATGAGTTGTTTTTAAAACAACAATACATTAAATAAGATGTATATAAGTTGAAAGAAATTGAAATGCAGATCCCACATTGTAGAAACGTGAAAATTATTTTGGCAATTTGTTTAAAGTTATATTTTCACAGTTACACAATAATAAGTGTAGCAGTTGATTTATCTATTTAAAAAAAAATATAGTATATTTTTTGTTTGGGTAAGGATACATTGCACATATTCTATTTACATATTAAGAAATGTGCCATTTATTTTAGAACGAACAAAAAATCTCAACATTTATTATGAGAATGGAAGAAAAATAGGAAAATAGTGAAAATAAGGGAAGTGTTGGAAAATAGAAATTTAACATCATCATAGAAATGAATTCAAGATAACTTGAGGAATTAATCATAATTTGGACATAAACGAATAGTGACCGTAGAGATTGATTGTCCAAATTTTGTATTTAGAAATGTTTAATTTTCATATCATTAATAATTTTCCAAGTTAGTTAATCTTATCCCTTTCAAATAAATGTCTTTCAATAAAATTTCAAATCCAAAATTAAATCTTGTCTAGATACTATTTTCAAAAACAAAATGTATGGCAACGTTTAGAAATTATCATATATAAATAACTCGCAATTAAAACAACAAAATCAAAGGGTGTTAAGAAGTCTCGGTCTTCCATTCAAGAACAAACAAGAATGGAAGAATGGGAAGGTTTTCTACGTGCACATAGATATGATTCCATTTTTAATTCCTCACCGCCGCAATTACATGAAGATCACATAGTGTGGAGTTTTGAAGGGAATAAGATATTCGAGGATTCTTTAGCTGAATTAGATCCTTCTTGTCCTAATTTCTTTGAGAATCTTGCTTCTAGGGTTCCTTTTAAAACAATTGAGCATGTCAAAAGCCACTATAAGGCTCTGATAGATGATATAGAAATGATAGAAGCTGGTCTCATTGATCCACCCGAGTATAAAGATAAAAATCAAGGTGACTTAAAAGCTGCCGAAAATGGACAAGGAACATCTTCAAATCAACAAATGGAAACGGATGGCCAGATTAATAGAAAGGGAGTCCCCTGGAGTGAAGAAGAACACAAGTATTTCTTTTCATGATAAATCTTTGAAAACAATATATTTTTTTCCTAATTATTCACTCCCATTTTAGATTTTTGATTATTTTCAATATTTCTTTAGTTGAAAACTTCACAGTGTATGTTTATAAATTGGAGCATGACATCTAAAATTAATGCTTTATGCTTCAATATTCAAACTATAAAACATTTTTTCTGATTTTTTTATAATGGCGGTGCAATTAATAAGATCTTCTATTAACTGTTTTTCTTAGCACATTATATATATATATATATATATATATATATATATATATATATATATATATATATATATATATATATATATATATATATATATATATATATATATATATATATATATATATATATATATATATTATGTTATTTTTTGTCTCTTTAGAAATTTAGCAATTATATTATTTTTTTTATATGAAATGCAATTAAACATCAACTTTTGAAATGAAAGAATACAATTTTCAAGATTCTATATGAGGATAGCAATTAAACATAAAAAATCAAAAGTACAAGAAATAATTCCTTTTGGGGTACTCTCTTTTTTATTTTATCTATGAGAATTTTTGGCCAGACACAAGCCTTTCACAATGATAATTTCTCAAAAATACCATCTACGATTTTGGTTAATTCAATTTTATTGTTTGCTTTTGTAGGGATCTCAACAAAGTAAATGAATTAATTTGAGGATGACAACAAAAATTAATAGTTTTGCTTAGATTCAAATATAAGTCGCATTCTATAAATGTATTTCTTTAAATGGTCAGGTGAAGTAAACATATGCCTGGTTATTTGAAATTTTTATACGCCTCTTCATTGCAATTTTTTTTTTAAAATTGCAATTAATATTTTTCTAAGATCATCTTTTTATTGGTGTCCTTTTCACGTTCTAGAGTGAGTGGCTTGTTAATTTTATGGAACGAAATTAGGAAATATATATATATACATATATATGTATATATATATATATATATATATATATATATATATATATATATATATATATATATATATATATATATATATATATATATATATATATAACAAAACTTATTACTAGCAAACATCCACTATTGATATGAAATAAAACATTTGCCTATACTATATATGAAGATCGTAACATTTAAATTGTCTTTATCATACTTGTAGGTTGTTCTTGGAGGGAGTTAAGAAATACGGGAAGGGTGACTGGAGGAGCATATCTAGGTATTATGTGTTAACCAGAACCCCTACTCAGATAGCTAGTCATGCACAAAAGTATTATCGCCGTCTCAAAAACTCAGTCCCAATTGAACGCCGCCGCCCTAGCATTTATGACACCGCCATCACCACCACCACCCTTACTACTTCAGCGCCGCCACCAGAATGCTAGAATCCCGAGCAAGTTGAAAACCCACTTCCTCCTCCTAATGCAATTTCTTATAACAACGTGATCAATTCCAACGGTAATCAACAAGAACCCCAATCTTATTTTAACCATCATATCTCCACTTTTCCTTCACCAATGACCACCACAACCACCTCTGCATTGTCTATGACTCAAATGAAAACAATGACACAATCTCCTAATGCATCCTCATCATCGTCCTCTTTTGCTTCACCAACAAATTGGTTTTAAAGGATTTGATGCTTCCAATATGGAGAATGAAGGGTTGTTTTTTCTTTTTGTCTTTTCATTTGTTATGCATGTCTTTTTTTTTTTTTAATTATCTTCAATTTTAGTAGGGGTTTATTTGTCATGGAATATTGTACTTCATCTATATCCTAAGTCCAGGAGATGATGTAGAATATGAAATTAGATGACTAGTTTACGTAGCATCAACTTCAACCATATACTTATAATAAAGATTTTATGCCTTAATTTTTCATAATAATATCCATAATATTAAATCATTACTTTTAGAGGCACATGCCCATCAAGCAAAATTTGACCTATTTTATCTTATGTTCTTTATTTCTTTGTTTCTTATGTTTATTATTTATTTATTTTAAAAGAAGAATGATTACTTAACATCATGAGGAAGAAAGAATGAGATGACAATCCACAACGTTTGGAGTCTCATTCTATATGGTTAGGTTAATACAGTTTAACCACCTTAAAACGCAATCGACTGCAGCCATCGCAAATCCAACAACAGTAAATAGAACAAGCATCAAAATGAATGATGGTTTGCGCTTGGCACTATGGAGGGGCCGATAGGGTTGATATCTTAAAGAAAAGAAATATGAAGCTAAAATCGTCGTTTAATACCGAAAATCGAGCTTCTTTTTACAATATTCGTCCAATACAAAATAAAATGGTGACACATGTTAAATAGTTGGATAAATAATTCTATTACAAAAGGTGAATGCATACAAAACAAATGAAATTTTGTCAAAAGTAAAAAAAAAAATATTTATTGAAATTATTTTATTATAAGATTTGACTGGGGATGGGAGCTATTAGTGACTTCCTAGATTTGAGACTTTGAATCAACTCATGTATACACTTTTCGTTCAAAGCTGAGTTTGAACTTTTTAGACAAATCTTCTCAAAACTAGTATGATCTCACTTGCTCTTGTCAGAAAAAGAAAAAAGAATAAGAAAAAATGCTGCATTTGACTCATCAAGTCAACTATTTCGTACATCAATTTAAGGCCTCAATAATAAAGGGTAGAAATTGCAATTCAAATATTTGTTTCCAAAAGTATGTTCTGTATTTTTTATTAAAATTTAGAGAGAGAAGAAATAAATAGAGGCAAGGTAGGAAATCTAGGTTCACAAGAGCTAATTAGTTCTTGTGGAGCACCTATAAGTATGAAAGGTCCTGTTTGCTTAGATCAAATTAAAGGTTAGGCAGTTAAGGTTTGACAGCTGAGGTGAGATCTTAGCTGTCAGAGGTTAACTGGTTTTAAAGATTGGAGTTAAATGTGCAGCGGAATAAAAGTGTTTGAAATAATGTAAAGACAAGTGAATAGTGTAGGTGTGTGTATATGTGTGTGTGTGTTGTGTGATAATACCAATTGAACACAAGGAATTTTAAGGTGGTTCAGAGTTCACTCCTCCTACGTCCACCCTCACTGTCAACCTTGACAAGTGAGATCAATCCACTTAAATCTAGTTCCCGTTAAGATTTACAAAGGATTGGATAGGCAAGTTCCTTGAACTTCCTCTTCCTAATAAGTACAGTCTATTTGGGATCAAGCTCTACACTGAGCTATTCACACTACCCACTTAAAGTCAGTCTTAAGGGGTTCTTACAAATCAGTTTATACACCTGAGATCAGTTACAAGTGTCTTAATATTGTTTTGATTATTGGTTGCAGGTTGAGAAGGTTTGGATGCAAGGTTTGTAGAAGTTGTGTGTAAAAGGGGTGAGGTCTTCAGTCTTGGAGAGTTCCTTTTATAGGCTTGGAAATAGCCGTTGGAGGAGACAAGGAGACAAGGGAGTAAAAGCATGTTGGAGTTGCATTTAGAGCCTTTGTTATTTGGAGAATAAATTAGTTGGAATCTGCAACCGGGCATGTGATCTTTATGGAGATGAGCCGGCAACATCTCGTATGGAGAGATTTGGACAAGGCACATCTTGGTCATCACGGGAATTCTTCATAGCCTGTTGATGTTGAAGATCATAGCCGTTGAGGAGTGAAACCTTTCATGTGAGAGAACCTTAGCTGTCAGAGCTAAGTTCTGATCTAGAAGGTTTTAGGCCTTATGTAATACATCATACTACACATGTAATTTAGATACATTAATGTACAAGAGAGGTTTTGAGTGATATCTTTGTAGGTTGATTGAACCATAGTTGTCCAGTTGATATAAATAGAGATGCAGTTTGATTTTGAGGTCTTAGCTGTCCAAGGTCATATGTTATCTTGGGCGTCGAGATAACATATGATATATTTCTTTGTCAAAACCTATTATAACTATGTGGCTTACATAGTTAGGTCCTAACAATTTCCCCCTTTTTGGCAAAGTAATATATCTAATAAAGATATAACCTGCAAGATACTCAAGAATGAATATACCAATGAAGATGAGAACAATCTTCTTGATTCAATCAACTGAGTCTTAAAACAAAACATATTATCCAAAATAAACCATGTTTTAAAAGCAGGAATTAAAGGTAGGGATTAAAAAAGGACTTATCCAAAAAGACATAAAATTTTCTTAAGAAAATTCATCTCTTTCTTTCTTTCTTTTGCCGCAAAGGATCTCCTCTCTTTCTGCAAGTAGCACTCTCTTCATCTTGTCCTCAACACCTCTGTAGTACATTTCATTGTTCCATTCCTAGCTCATCTCATCATCATAGGTGAAGGTTTGGTTTTGCCTTTCCTTGAGAACAGCTTTGGACAGAGGCTCTTCATCATTTCTCAATCTCATAGTACCCCATAAGGGAGCCTTCTTTGGTTTTGAGCTCGACCCCTTGTTCCCGCAAATAGGTTAGAAAAGAAGGGGTTTGATTGAAGAGAGATGGGTTGTTGAGTTTGATGTAGAGGTGGATCAGTTGAGACAGTGAGAATAGTAGAGGTTGAGAGTTGATGCTGTTTCATCACAGGAGCACTATCTTCATCATCACTTGACACAATCACATTTGGAGCAAAGCACTGAGGCTCTTTTTCCCGTGTTCACGCCTTCTTCATCAGATTCAATGGCCTTTCCTTTGGAGGCCTTCCTCTCGTATTTTGACACAGTTGAGACTTCCAAAATGTGTCTCATCTTGGTTATCATTGACCTTGTAAATCTTTGCATGTCCGTAATGGTCACATGATATGGGGTACAAAAGTTGAAGGATTGAAGTTTGGAGGAAAGTTGGATTGGAGAGATCTTGTGTTTAGGGGGATGAATGAAGAGGGTGCGAAGATGAAGGAGGAAACATAGGCGTCGAGGCTTGGTCTTGCAATGACAGCCATGATAATGGATTTATTGAGGCAAATCCTCCAATACATTTCTTTGGCAAGCTCAATGCATAGGGCATACACCAGGGATGAAGGCATATAAATGCATTCATTGATATTTGAGGAGAGAAGTTTGGGAGAACAGAATTTCCCAATCTATTATGGTAAAGATATCCATGAAGTTTGGTAGCAAGGGGGCTTTGTGAAAGAAGGAGTTGGGGAGAGCTATTCTGTACTTTTTCCATTCCTCATGGGCAAACACTATGAGGCCACATCTATTCCTTGCATGAATCATAATGGAATTTTTGCTTAACGCCAAGGATTGGAGACTAGGTGAGGATTGGCAATTTCGTGGAAATGGGAAATATCCTTCGATCTTTGGTGTGCAGCCATGATAGAGGGGAAGGAAAAGTCAATTTCACAATCCAAAATCCAAGGTTCACAAGTAGGAAGGATTTCAGATTCAAGGGAGGGATCAACAGTTTCTTGGTTTTGATCTGGCTCACTAGGTTTAAATTAAGATTCTTGATCGGGTTGAGGTTACTGGTTCAAGATCGGAGTTGAGGCTTTAGTTTCAAGATCGGAGTTGGGGCTCGCATCTTGGGTAACAACATGAGGTTCTTGAATTTGAACAGATTCAACAAACTTGGATTGAGGTTCGGAGTTCGGGAATGGGTTCAGGTGCAGGAATGCTAGCTTTCTTGGACAAATCTCTATTTTTGATAAGTTTCAAGGCTTTTTGAGTTTCTTCCTCTGTTAGCACTTGTCTCAAGTAATAGGTAACAGCAGGGACATGCTTGGGATCTTCTAAGGAAAGTCCTTCAGATGCTTTGAAAATGTTTTCAGGGATGGGGGAAGGATCTGAGGGACTATCAGAGGGTGATTCTTGACTGGAGAGAGGGATAGCTGTCAGAATGGGAGACATAGGACTTTTATTCCCCCTTAATAGAGGCTCATCCTTTTCATAGCTAGAGCTATTCCCCCTATCTTTTTCAACACTTGGCTCATTTGGACTAATGTTAGAGGGATTAAGATTTAGGATGCCTTGAGCCACAGAGTCATGAGGTGAACTAGATTGGTCTTTGGATGAGGAGGATTGAGGAGTGGTTGGTTTCAACTTTTTGGATGGGGGAGCATCTTTATCTGTTTTTCTCTTCCTAGAGAAAGTACTTAGAGAAAGAGAAGGCTTAGAGGTTACCTTGGATGGGGTTTCAGCACTTTAGACAACCTTAGCTGTCAGAGATGAAGCTTCCATGGCTGTCCCAGATGACTGTCCAACCTTAGCTGTCTTTACTTCCATTAGTGACTCAGCAACAGCTCTTCTCATATCTTCATCAAACTCATCACCTTGAGCTTCACCAGCATACACAACATCAGGGATTTCTTCCTCTTCACCATCATATTCATCAATGTCCTTGAAAATAGGATCTGACTGAGTATCTTCTTGTCGCCTTGCTCTTCGCCTACCATCTTCCCTTTGTCGGTTCCTTGAGCACTTTCTTGCTCAACAGCTTCCTCTTCTTGGATTTGCTTTCCTTTACTAAGCTTCTTTCCCTTTCCAGTTCTCTTCATCTTGGCTAGGCTTTTTCTTCTTTTGATTTTGGAAAGAGAAGTCTCTTGAGCTCTTTCTTTTATGACAACACCTTTGTCATGCTTTCTCTTGGATCTTTTGTCATTCACCATGTTTACCAATCCCTGCCATATCTTCATATCCTTCTCAGTTTTCTTTTTCAATCTTTGAGAGGCTTCATCAAAATTCTCGGAGAGTTTGTCCCCAAGCTCTAATTTCTTCTTACCCTTCGGTTTGAAGGTGCTCAAGTTGAAGCTTACGGTTGATACTAGAGATGCGAGACTCAAGCCACTCATCCTTTAGGGGAGGATTCAACCTTGGAATAAGGTGATGGAGAATTCCACTCATGAATCGAAATTGTTCATCCTTGGATTTTGTTTCTTGTATTTCCAGGGAGAGGGAGAAATGGCTAATTGAAAGTTGTGAAGTAAAGCAACACTCCAGTTTACTTCTTTGGTTATCAAACTTAGGGCTTGCTTCCATTCATTAGGACTTATTTGATCAAATGATGATTGCTTTCCATCAAACCCTTTGATGACAACATCCATTAGGGTTGATTTGAACAGATCAAGTTCCTTCTTTTTGATTGGTTTGTCCTGAACCAATAGATAATTACAGCTTGGTTTGTCAAAGAACCATTTGTAGAAAGGTTCCAGGTTGTTGTCTTTCCTATTCCAGAGATTTGAAACACCATTGCTTTTGATAGGGATGTTGTAAACCTTGGACACAATCTTGGGGATCACATTGATTTCAGTACCTTCAATGGTGGTTTTGATTGCCCCAGTTGATTGTCTTTCTCCTTTCATAAAAATCTCTCTGCACAGCTTCTCATAAATGGGAGGTTGAGCTTCCATCATATTGCAGAGATGATTGGATTCCAAGAGTTCTTAGGGAGTCTTGGAGTGAAACTTGTTGATGAGGGTCTTGTTCTGAACATAGACAACAGTGGTTACTGCTTCACCCCAAAAATATTTAGGAAGGTTGTGCTCTGACAGCATAGACCTTGCTGCCTCACAAATTGTTCTATTTTTTCTTTCTGCAACTCCATTTTGCTGAGGAGTTCTAGGAGCAGAAAAGTTGTGCTCAATCCCTTTTTGATCACAATATTCTTCAACACCAGTGTTCTCAAATTCCTTACCATGATCTGATCTAATTTTGATGATGGATAAACCCTTTTGGTTTTGAATTTTATTGAACAATTTTACAAGTTGTTCCAAAGTATCTCTTTTGGATTCAAGAAGGATGATCCAAGTAAATCTAGTGTAGTCATCAACTACAATAAGAGAGTATCTCTTTCCACCAAGAGATCTAGTTCTGATAGGTCCAAAAAGGTCCATGTGAAGAAGTTGAAGAGGTTTAGAGGTATCTAGTCTGGTTTTGGCAGTGAAGGAGGTTTTCTTTTGTTTTCCACATTGACAAGCTTTGCATAGCTTGTCCTTTTTGAAGGGTATTTTGGGTAGGCCTTTTACTAGGTTGGAGTTGGCTAGTTTTGAGATGCTTTTCAGGTTTAGGTGAGCTAATCTTTTGTGCCATAACCAAGACATGTCGGATTATTTGATCGAAGGAGAGTAGGCAATGGGCATGCGAGGAATCCACAATTTCTAGGTTCGAACGGTAGAGATTGCCTTTTCTTATTCCGGTGAGGATTGATTTGTTGTTGACATCCTTGACAAAGGCGGTGGTTCTTGGAACATACAACATGATATCCCTTATCACAAATCCGACTAAGGCTAATCAAATTGTGCTTGAGACCTTCTACATAAGATACATTAGTGAAAATAATATCTTTAGTAACAAGGTTTCTGATCCTTTGACTTTGGCTTGAGAATTGTCACCAAAAGTTACATTTGGACCATTTTTGGGGACATATTGTTGTAGCCACTCCTTGTTGTAAGTCATGTGCTGCTTGCATCCACCGTCCAAGTACCATATTCCTTTCCTAGGTTCCTACAAAACAAAAAAAATACATTTATGGTACCCTTTATTCTTTTGGGTCCAAAGGATTAGAATTTCTTTGGTACCCTAGCCTTGTTCATTGCTCTCTTTCCAAAGTCTTGGTTTAGGGCATTATAATATCCCATGATTTGCAGCATATAGGGAGTAGGAGCAATAGGTTGGGTTTGATTAAGAAATTGGTTGGGAGAAGAGAATTGATTTTGGTTATGAAACTGAGAATGGCTTGGGGAATTATGAGATGATCTAGGAGAGGTATTGTGTTGGGCATGGTTTCTTCCATTAGAGAATGGCCAGTTAGGTCTTTGAGGTTTGGCATATGAGTGATGATCATAGAATCTTTCTTTGTCTTGGAGACCTCATTTGTTCACCATATCTTGGTACATCTAGGAAACCTCTCGCCGTCCACCATGTCTTGGTTGTCTAGGAGACCTCTCGTCATCCACCATGTCTTGGTTGTCTAGGAGACCTCTGCTGTCCACCATGTCTTGGTTGGTTCTCCTTCATTTGCTCCTTGATTCCTTTCTTTTGCCATATGTATTTACCTTTGCTTGCTTGTTCTCCTTTTCCTTTTGGCTGACTTGAGCTTGCTATATGAGATTTATCAGTGTGAGTGGGGCTATCACGGAGTTGATACATCAGTGTGGTTGGAGCTAGCTTCATTCCTTTTTCCTTTTTCTTTGAGATCTTCCTTGGTTTGGATAGGATAAACATTTTCTTGGGCTTTGACATAGTTCATGCTTTCAAGAACCATCTTCTCAATTGCCCTTTCATCAGTAAGAGGGGTATATGTGTACATAGTAGGATTGTTAGCTCCAATTCCTGATTTGTCACTTGGGTGTCTTTGGTTGTAGCTAAAGTGGGTCAAGGCTTCTCCAGAGTTGTTCCAGGTTTCAAACTTCTTTCTGAAGGATTCATTTTCCTTTTCAAGATTGATGTTGGTTTCCAGAAGTTTGGAATTCATAGGCATCGGCTCTTCATTGGCCTTTTCAAGCATAAGGTTTTGGACTTTCGGACCTTGATTGGCTTTTTCAAGGTTCTCAATGGTTTTACTTTGGAATAGATTGTCGGTGAGCAATGAAGCAAAGCCGGTTTGGTGTCTTTTTATTTGAATTAATAAAGAAATCTTGACTAATTGTTTAAATTCTTCATTATTTAAGGTATTGAATTGAGGTACTGTTTTAGTTCCTCAAAGCAAATTTAAGGCTTCAAGATCCTCTTCATTGTCCGAGTCTTCATCATCTCCGGCCATCAAGCATATCATTGCTTCTTCTCCTTCACTTTTCGAGTCACCGTACTCACATTCCTCATCACCGAACTTGGATGAGTCGGCAATCAATACTTGCTCTTTATTCTTCTCATTCTTCTTCTTTGTGCAATTGTAGCGGTTGCATCTTAACTATGAATTATCTCTTTAGAGTATGAGAATTTCTTAGGTCGACTTTCCCTAGGTTTCCTTGGTTCGGGACAAGTCGGAGGAGTAATGTCCAAGCTTCTTACGGTTGAAGCATTCAACTTTCTTTTAGGGTTCTCTTGATCGAGAGGTGGATGGGCTATAGCTTCTCTCAAAGGACTTCTTATGTGCTCTCAAGGTGTTTCGACGGCCATGGATATGAGGCTTGGTAGATCTCCTTGGGAGAGGTTATTTGAGGGAAGGTTAACTTTTTGGAGGGAGAGAAGAACCATAGAATCAATATCTTGTTGGGTAATTGGTTTTGGGTGGTTTCTTGGGCGGCTAAGGCAAGAGTTTGTGAAATGGAGGAACGGGTTGAAGTTTTATCATTCCTTCTAGTTCATAGGATTCAAGTTTACCAAAGTATTGTTCAACGATCATGGTGCTCCATTACGAGCCTTCTCTTATTGGGCAAAGCTACCTTCTCATATTCTTGAGGAAGGTTGGAGTATATTTTTGAGACACAAGTCTTGGTTCTCAAAAGTTTTACCATGATCGGCAATGGATCTTACCAAGTCTTCAAACCTTGGTTTTGCAGCACTTACTTTCTCACCGGGGTAGAATTTGAAGTTGTCAAGTTGTCTAAGAAGGTTGTATAGGTTTTGTGTTCTAACACTAGTGTGTTTTTGGAACTTGGTATGAATGAGTTCCCAAGCGGCCTTTGCGAGATGGTTCCTTGGCAATTTCTTGAGCAAGAGAGTCATTAACACTCTTTTGGAGTATGTTTTTGACTTTAAGGTTGGCAGCGACTAGTCAGTCTTTACGAATCTGTCCCGAGTGCAGGAGATTTTACTTTGCTAGGTCCACCATTTGTATCAACGGATACGGGGTATATGACTTCATTTTCAAGGGCATACCAATTCCAAATACTATTGGCATCAAGGTATGTTTTAATTTTTGATGCATATATTTCAAATGATCCACAGTCATCAATATGGGGAATGTCTTTCTCATTATTTCTCCTTGGTTGAGGCATGATGGGTTGGTAGTTGATCCTTCACAAGTTGTTAGACTTTTGTGTGTGAAGACAAGCTACGATACCAATTGAAAGGTCTGTTTGCTTAGATCAAATTAAAGGTTAGGCGGTTAAGGTTTGGCGGTTGAGGTGAGATCTTAGGCATCGAGAGGTTGCTTGGTTTTAAAGATTGGAGTTAAATGTGCGGCGGAATAAAAGTGTTTGAAATAATGTAAAGACAAGTGAATAGTGTAGGTGTGTGTATATGTGTGTGTGTGTTGTGTGATAATACCAATTGAACACAAGGAATTTTAAGGTGGTTCGAGTTCACTCCTCCTACGTCCACCCTCTTTGTCAACCTTGACAAGTGAGATCAATCCACTTAAATCTAGTTCCCGTTAAGATTTACAAAGGATTGGATAGGCAAGTTCCTTGAACTTCCTCTTCCTAATAAGTACGAGTCTATTAGGGATCAAGCTCTACATTGAGCTATTCACACTACCCACTTAAAGTCGGTCTTAAGGGGTTCTTACAAATCGGTTTATACACACGAGATCGATTACAAGTGTCTTAATATTGTTTTGATTATTGGTTGCGAGGTTGAGAAGGTTTGGATGCAAGGTTTGTAGAAGTTGTGTGTATAAGGGGTGAGGTCTTCAGTCTTGGGAGAGTTCCTTTTATAGGCTTGAAAATAGCCGTTGGAGGAGACAAGGAGACAAGGGAGTAAATGCATGTTGGAGTTGCATTTAGAGCCTTTGTTATTTGGAGAATAAATTAGCTTGAATACGCAGCCCGGGCATGTGATCTTTATGGAGATGGCGGCAACATCTGTATGGAGAGATTTGGACAAGGCACATCTTGGTCATCACAGAATTTCTTCATAGCCGTTGATGTTGAAGATCATAGCCATTTGTTGAGGAGTGAAACCTTTCTTTGTGAGAGAACCTTAGGCATCGAGCTAAGTTCGATCTAGAAGGTTTAGGCCTTATGTAATACATCATACTACACATGTAATTTAGATACATTAATGTACAAGAGAGGTTTTGAGTGATATCTTTGTAGGTTGATTGAACCATAGGCTGTCCGATTGAAATAAATAGAATGCAGTTTGATTTTGAGGTCTTAGCTGTCCAAGGTCATATGTTATCTTGGCTGTCAGATAACATATGATATATTTCTTTGTCAAAACCTATTATAACTATGTGGCTTACATAGTTAGGTCCTAACAAAGTATATATTCTTTATTTTATCTTTTTATAATAAAAAATAGTCAAATAATTAAGCAAAACCAAATTAAAGATGTTGAAGGGGCCTAAGAGTGTGGCACATTGCATAGTTTAGTTGTAGTTTTGCCTGATTAGTAATTTTTTAACCATTAGAAGTGTGCGATAAACAATAATTATTTTCAAAAAGCT